>CM019153.1:3246224-3714074 GCA_009733165.1 Naja naja | reverse complement strand
TGGTTCCACAAGGCGGGGCCGCATAACAGAAGAGCCCTTCCCGCCAGCCGACATTGTCCAGCCAACGGCACCCCGAGGAGTCCCCGTCTGTGCTCGTTGATGACCGGTGTATTTGATATTGGCAGGAGCGCTCCGCAAGTACCCTGGACCCATATCGTAAAGGACAGTTTGTTTTGCCTCTCTGCTCACCTTGCTTCAATGGGCCTCCGGGCCCTTGGGTAGGCCTCTCAGATGCAGTTGGGCTTCTTTCAGCAGGCCAAGTTCACTGTGGGTCGTTTTCCTCCTGTTTCTCCAATCTTTCCTCTCCTTTTCCTTTCTCCACTTTTTCCCCTTTCTCTGTGATTTATTCTATGATTTATCTTTCCCTCTCCACCTCTCCTCCTATTGTATATCTTAGTTTTCTCCCTGCGATGTACCTGTGCTTCCTCCATAGCTGCCATCTTGAAAGGGTTGGGATTAATTAAATTGGTAACATTTCTAGGATTAAGAGTTATCATTATGAGTTTTGTAAAGCATGCTACATATTGAGCAATAAAATGAATAAATAACGGAAATATTTTTCTTTCACTGAAACTTAAATCTAAGGTTATTGGCTTTTAAAAGTACATTAATCATCCTGCTATTAAATAACATCTTCACTTAACTAAGTACTATTTTTGAAAGTACTAATGAAATGCCATTGTTTCAATACAAGTAGTCCTTGACCTACAACCATAATTGGAACCAGAAATTTGGTTGCTAAGCAAGGTGGCTGAGTAGCCCTGGATTATGACCATTTTGTCATGGTTGTTAGCTGAATCAAAGCAGTTAAGGGAATCATGTGATCATTAAGCAAACTCACTTCTTCCATTGACTTTGCTTGACAGAAGCAGACTGGAAAGGTTGCAGGTGGTGAGCACATAATCCAGGACACTGCAATTGTTATAAATGAATACTGGTTACTAAACACCAATCACATGGCCATAGGGATGTTGCAACAGTTATAAATGAGAGGACTGGTTGTAAGTCACTTTTTTCAATGCCATTGTAACTTCAAACAATCACTAAATGGTAAGTTGAGCTGGCACCTCCAGAATGGACAACTAGTTGATGGAGACAAATTTGAAGATATCTGAAATAGATATGTGCATGTATCCAGTTTTCTTAATTAAATAATATATTTGGAAATGCCCAATGTGCACCAAATAAAACTATAACACTTATCACCTATTCCATTACTTCTTAATCAAAAGATAACTCAGCATGTGAAGAGCCTTGGTGGCTCAGGCTGTAAATGCCTGCTCTTAAGATCCAGCTGTCTACAATTACTGTAGGCTGGAATCCCACCAGGCTCAAGGTTGACTCAGCCTTCCATCCTCTCGGGGTAGGTAAATTGAGGACCCAAGATTGTTGGGGGCAATTAGCTGACCTTGTAAAAATGCCGCTTAGTAATAAGCAGGCATATACAATGGAATGAAGGCTATTGCTGTGCACACTGGGTTGTATCCCAAAAATTGTAAGCTGCCCTGAGTCTTTGGAGAAGGGCGGCATATAAATGTAATTTTTAAAAAAATCTATTTTTCTAAAAAATTTCACTTGCCCAAACACTACTTTACAATTTTTTCCCGAAACCAAATTGTTTTTTGGAGAGTAGGTTGTTTGACTCTAGGTGGAGGGTAATGGATTGGTTAATGATTGATTCCATGACTTTGCATGTGACGCAACACAGTAAGATTGGTCTGTAGTTTTCAACCAGGCTGGGGTCACCTTTTTTGAAGATAGAGATGACCATTGCTAAGGACCATAGGTTCAGTAAGGAACTAGTTCTGAATGATATATCATATATTATGCTTAGGGCTTCTGCTATGGCAGTGGAGAGCTTTTTTAAGAAGTATGCACATAGTCCATCGGGATCAATAGATAGGGATGGTTGTAGGTTACGTAGTGCCTTTTCTATGTTATCTTTTGTAAAGTCAATATGTAGTAGATCATTGCAGTTAGTTGTGGTACGACTAGGAAATGTGGGGCATAAGCCATTGCTGTTTACAAAGAATTGTAAATTGTTTAGAATTGACTTGAATTATAATTCCTGACCACAAAGGCAATTACCTTAGAAATTCATAACCATGCCTACCATGATTATTAACAATCGCATAATCAGCATTTCATTTAAGTATTCCTTTTATTTAAAGCACATTTAACCAAACAACATTCTAAATCCATAATAATCCCAGAGAGAAAAAACCAATATGCTTGACTTTTGTGACTTTCTCTTTCCAAATACAAATCTATTCATGATATGAAACTTATAAAGATACATCAGCACAGAGTAGATAATGGAAATGAATTTTAAATAATTATGGACATTGATGTGTTATAAATACCTAAAGCTGAACATCACAGACTGACTATTTAAACTGCTGTTGAATCATAAGAAATCATTTATTGGAAAGGTTTACTCTTTTTTCAGTGCAAAAGGTGAAAGTTGTGATGTCCAAATAGGCAGATATTTTTTAATCAAAGTTTGGAGTGAGCATTGGAGTTGAAATTCAATAAGTTGCATTTCCATCTGCTGAAACAAATCCATATTAACATATTTGATAATAATCAACGTTTCCTTTATTGACATCAGTGGTTCCTAACATTGAAGAACTCCTAGAAAAAAATGATAGATGAGGTCAACTTGTTCACAAGAACAAGTGTGGGAAATATATAAAATTGTCTTTTGTATTTTTCCCCAATGTCTTCTCTCTCATTTTCTGCAAGCATTCTATTTTATTTCATGTCTATTTTTGTCCTGTGTTTTCCCCCTTCTCTCATCACACTTCATAATAACTTTCCTAACTAAAATTTTATCTGTAAACATATAAAAGTTCAGACCTCAATTATTAAAGGTAACAAAGTATACATCTTTACTTGGTAGAAAATCATATTGAACTCAGGGAATTATATGACCAAGAAAATACACTTTCAATTGTCCTGCACACAATTTGTGAGAGACTGCTACTTCTTATATGCCTAGTCATGGTTTGAAGAACTACAGTTACATAGATTTCATAGTTCTAGTGCTTTATTAGTACCATATTCAGGAAAGAGAATACCTAAAACATACGATACTTTATTATCAATTCAGTAGAATGCTATCTATTTTCGGAGAAATGATAAAATGAAGTGAAACATAATTCAAATTAATAATACATTCAACAATCACTTCAACAAATTCAGGCACATGTAAACACTGTTTGGCAAAAACTACAGTACCATTTAGGGAGGGTGATTCAGTGCTATGTGACTTACATCTTAGTTGTTCAAGGGCACATTTTGTCATGTAGAGGATCACCTGCGGAGAAAGGTGCTTTTTCAAAAGACAACTGGAATTTCTTTTTTTTCTTAAAGATGTTTCACTTCTCATCCAAGAAACTTTTTCAGTTTTGATTGAATAGTGGGAATGGGAGAGTTTATACACTTTGCAGTCATCTGGTTGTTAGCACTCTCTCTGAGAGTCATTGAGGCCACTTGTGGATTTACAGTATCTGTAGCCTCAGACAGTGGTGGGGTTCAAATAATTTAATAACCGGTTCTCTGCCCCAATGACCAACTGGTAGGTGTGGCTGGGTGGACATGTGACTGGGTGGGGATGGCCAACTCGACATCACTCATGTCGAGGTGGCCTCACTTTGCCTGGCCTCCCCTCGCTATGCAGGTATACATCATGGGGACATACACAGGCATATATGCATAGAATTAAACAAAATGGACCTTGAATCAGTGCACTGTGTCCCAGTTGTTTTGATGTTAAATTAAGGGAACGGCGGGTTTGCCACCTGAGTCTTGTTAGATTTTGCAGCAGAAATTCAAATCCAGGAAGCACACACAGATGACTGATTCAGCAGGATTCATTAACTTCTTTATATACATAATAATATATAAGTAAATGTACAATACCAAAGTAAGTTCTTCCAATGTGGTAGAGAGTTACAGGCAAAACTTAAGTGGAGCAGAAAAGCAGTTCCACTTCAGCAGACAGACACACAGAGAGAAGGAGCCACACCCGGGCTTCTAGTTTCAGTTTTCAATTCTGCTCCCATTAGCTGGACTGTTGCCATGCTATTTATTGGCTGATTTTGTTACTAAGCTCTATTCCAGTTCATGAACATATTCTGACAAGTCTGGATTAGTGAACTAGAAAGTGAGGGGGCCTTCTATCAGTTCTGTCAAAATGGGGTAGAATCAGAGCTGGCAGCACATACATTTATACATCACCATCATCATTATTATTATTATTATTATTATTATTATTATTATTTTATACCTAACAATGTGAAATCACAGCTACTGGCTCTTTAGCTGATCTTAGCCTTTGTATTTTCTTCTTTTATTTTTTTATTTTTATTTATTTTTATTTTTTATTTTCTTTGTATGTTCTTCCCCAAGAACCTAGAGTATCATCATGTACCATGCACATCCAAGCAGTAGCGTTGCCTTTTGTAATCCACAGATGGAATTTTTCTCAATGTGCAGTTTATTATCATTTATGACAAATGCATGTGCCACGCAACTCTGGTTCTTCTTCCCCCATAATGATTACTATTATTAGAGCTGATTGGAAGGAGAGCAGAAGGGCGAAAGCAAAGCAGGGGCAATAAGTGGGTTTCCCTTCTCTCAGTGTATATCCTGAGTTACAAGGAAGAAATGCTGCTGCAGTATTAGCTCAGGCAAATTTGTTTGGGCAAATTAACACCCACACAATTTCCCTGGAAATACACAAGAGACAGATAAATATAAATATAAATGTGGAAGGCAGACTGTGCCTCATCGCCTTAGTAATCATGAGAGGAACCAGTTTTGGGTTTGTTTGGATTTTTTTGTTTGTTTGTTTGTTTTTATCTTCCTTGGTCTGCAGCCTCCATTGCCGGACCCTGCAATGAAATAAAGCATGCCCTCCACACACCCTAGCCCTTGACTCTTCCTCCAGCGACTTGTTTTCTTCGTTAGCCACAGGAATGGGGAACCCATCATCCCAGTTGAGTTCGGCCAGCATCAAAGCGGCAGAACCAATGACAGGACGTCCGCTCCCACCGCTGCCACATCACCTCTGTGGTCTTCATTGCTCATAGTGCCCCTGCCTCAATTTGACCATTGCTGCTGCCGGGCCACCATTGGTTGCCTTTGCAACAGCCAGAATGTGTTGCCTTGGCAACTGCTGCATGTGAAGCTTTGAGGTCCGCTCCACTCACCTTGCTCACACGCTTCCCTCCCTCCTCCCTTCCCAGCCTATTCACTGATTGCAGCCACTGTCACTCACTGTTGGGGTTGTCAAGATTGATGGGAATTGTAGGGCTTGGGCTCAACAGGTAGTAGCACATGGTCAGTTTCGTCTGAACTGGGGATGACAGGGCTATAGGTTAAGATGAATCCAGATATGGAGGCCAGGAGGCCAGGTGAGGAGTGGCTGGGAGGGGGAGGGGTAAGGCAGTGCTATTCAGCTGGTTCGCCAAACTGCACAAAAAATTAGCTACCTGTTCTTCTGAACTAGTGAGAACCAGCTGGATCCCACCTCTGTCCTCAGTCATCTGAATCAGAGTTTAAATGAATGTGGAACCTTCTTGGAACTGCTGAAAGGACTGTGTTATAAACAGGAGGTAGGTGGTGTTGCATCCCTCCCCTTTGTTGAGAGAGGGTGTTCAATTTTAATGCATATGACCTCTTTGACCTATCTTTCAAACCAGTGGTCCTTCCTGTCCAGAATGTGGACTTCCCTGTCTTCAAGAGAGTAACCTTTGTCTTTCAAATGCAGATGGATTGTTGAATCTTGTCCTGATGGGTTTGTTCTCCTGTGTTATGCCGTGCATTTGTGAAGTGGTTGTTTTGTTTCACCAATGTACAGATCTGCACATGTCTTACTGCACTGTACTTCATATAGCACATTGGTCAGTTTGTGTCTGGATGTCTTATCCTTGAGGTGGACAAGCTTCTGCCCTAGTGTATATTTTTGGGTTTAAAGTGTGCATGTCTGTTGTGTTAGTTGAAAATCCTTCTGAGCTTTCCAGGTATTCCTGCAACTTATGGAATTACAACATTGCTTAATTTATTGTTCTCTTTTTTGCCTGTTATGGGGAACTCCTGCTGGGTTATTTTCTGGATTTGATGAAAACCCAATTGGGATAGCCACAAGTTCTGTGGGTTTCCTTTATGTGTTTTAGTTCTTTTTCTTTTCCCTCTTTACTGGTAGGCAAACCTTCAGCCCAGTGGTGTAGGGTTCTGATCAGTGCCATTTTGTGCTCCAGTAGGTGGTAAGAAATGTAAATACTGATCTTTGTGTGTAGATTTTCTGTAAATTTCTGTTCAGTGTTTTGCAGCATAAATTCAGTGCCAGAAAAGTAAACACAGATGGCTGATGTCTCATTTAACTTCTTTATAAATACATGAAGTAAATTTTACAAACCAGTTGTAGATTTCGCCAACATGGAGCAAACTCAAACAAAAGTAGACATGTTACAAGCAACTCAACTTCAGCAGCAACTCAGGAGCTCAGAAAGACATCAGTTTCACTTTAGTTGAAACTGGCAAGCATTATACACAGCAGAGGAGAGAAGCAGTTTCATTTTCAATAGACAGACTCAGAGCTACAGAACTTTATATAGAGCCACGCCTAGGCTACTTCTAATTTCAGTTTCCAAACAGTCCTCATTGACTGACTTAGTTGCTATGCCTATTCATTGGCTGACCTTGTTACCATGCTCTATTCCAGTTCATGAATATACTCTGACAATTTCAATGTTAAGGCTTCTGTCTTTCTTAAGGTCTACTGCACAGACCAGACCAGACCAGAAAGCCAGACTATTTTCTTTAAGATGTTCCTGTGTGAATTTAATGTATCTGTCCACAGAGTTAATCTGCTTGGTGAAAGTTTCCACTTCCTGTGTTTTAATTTTGACCCAAGTATCATCCACATATCTATATCAGTGAGTGGGTGGAATTCCTATGGAGGAGTTTAGGGCTTTGGCTTCTACCTCTTCCATGTAGAGATTGACCACAATGGGGGACACAGGTGAACCCATGGCACAGTCATGTTTTTGTCTGTAGAAACCTTGTTTATTTTTAAAATAGGCAGTGATCAGGCAGAGTCCAGCATGGCACCTATGTGGTCTGAACTGAGGTTGGTTCTGTTGCCTCATGTAGCAGTCATTTCTTTACCAACATGACAGCTTCAGTTGTTGGAATGCAGTTGAAGAGTGAAGTGACATCCTAAGAAATCATAGTCTCATCTGAATCCAGTTTTAGTTTCCAAATCTTGCCAGCAACACCCTAAGAATTGATGATGCAATGGATGGTGGCGTTGACCAGAGGTTGACCAGAGGTGAACACCACCACATAAGGTGGTTAGATGTTTTGCAATATTGTAAATGATGGAGTGGATGCTGCTGACAATTAATCTAAGTGGAGTTCCCCCTTTTATGGATTTTGTGGAGCCCATATTAGCATGGAGTGATTTCTCCAGGGTAAAGGCAGTAGTACTATGGCTTGTCAATTGCATTGTCCTTCAGTCGTTGTAGGAAATCAATGGCCTTTTTCTTATAACTGCTGGTAGAATTTATTTTCAAAGTCTCATATGTAGCCATGTCCCCCCAAGTGGCCTCAATGTCTATCAGAAAGAGTGCTAATGACCTGATGACTGCAAGGAGTATAAATCCTTCCATTCCTCACCATTCAGTCAGAACTTTTAAAAGGTTCTTGGATGAGAAGTGAAACGCCTTCAAGTAAAAAACCAAGCAAGTCCAGTTGCCTTTTGAAAAAACACGTTTAGGTTTGGGTTATGCTTGTATGAGGTTGTAAGGTCCCAGAAGTTTCCCCAAGCCACTGAGATGCCGAAGAGGGTAAGACTCAAGATGAGGCTTGCAAAAATAACAGCTTTTTTATTCTTTGGCCAAAGCAAAAAGGCTGGGTGACAAAACCATATCCAAAACATACAGATGAAATGCATATAAGGAATAGCCACACCCTGCAAGAGTGGCTCAGAGTATTATATACATTTTACGCGAATAAAGACGATGTTTATCTAATCAGGCAATGGTTTGTCACCAATGTAATCCTTAAAGCGTTCTTTGTTGTTGTTGTTTTTTTAATTACATTTATATGCCGCCCTTCTCCGGAGACTCAGGGTGGCTTACAATTTTTGGGATGCAACCCAGTGTGCTCAGCAATAGCCTTCATTCCATTGTATATGCCTGCTTATTACTAAGCAGCATTTTTACAAAGTCAGCTTATTGCCCCCAGCAATCTTGGGTCCTCAATTTACCTACCCCGAGAGGATGGAAGGCTGAGTCAACCTTGAGCCTGGTGGGATTCGAGCCTACAGCAGTTGTAGGCAGCTGGAACTTAAGTGCAGGCAATTAACAGCCTGAGCCACCAAGGCTCAGCCCCCTGTCTCTGTCCATGCTTTATTAACTTACAGAGTATCCCTTGCCCCTGTGTGTTCGTTCTCCTAGGCAGCCCCTCTTATCTATGGAGCAGGATGTTCCTAGGAATTTCTCCAAGGATGTGCCTAGCTCTGAAGCAAATTACAGTATTGAGAAACCAGATAGAAAAGGATACAATTCTTTTACAGAATGAATTCCTAACAAATGATTGCTAGTCATAGCAAAATAGTACAAGCAACTTCTTTAACAGAAGTCAAGAGCAAAGGTTAGATTGATTCGTGCCAATATGCCCTTTCGAGGTTTTCTTTGTTCCTTTTCTTTGCTTTGATGTACCTTTGGGATATTGGAAGAGGGGGAAGAATGTGCCTTGGGCCATCTGTTTTGTCTCACCACTGAAGGAGCGAGATCGTGGCACCTGGGAACTGGCTGTTATCACCTTCTCAGACTGAATTTCTCACATCTTCACACCTTGGGATTGGCTCAAAGATGAGCTGGACATTGGGAGGAGCCTCAACACGAGTGGTTTAATGTAACTCTCCAGCACCCGTGACGTTCAGATTCTGCCTACATTCTCTCAGCTATCACTGTCTTCCAATAAAAGTTCCTTTTGAAATGCCGTTTGTTTCAAGAGTTCTGCTTTGTTGAGGAGACTGGCAAGGCAGGCCCTTGCACTGACATGATAGAACCTTTCATAGAACCCTAGGACTGGAAAAGACCTTGGAGAATTTCTAATCCAATATTCTGCCCAAGGCAGACCATATTGCATCCCAGACAAATGGCTGTCCAATATTTTCTTGAAGACCTCCAATAACTCTGTGCCATTGATTAATTGTTCTTATTGTCAGGAAATTTCTCTTTAGTTCCAGATTGAATCTCTCTTTAAGGAGACCCATTGCTTCTTGTCCTGCCCTCAGCTGCTTTGGAGAATAAGACTTTCCTTCATAACTCTCAGTAAGTGCTGTCTATCATCCAACTCCATCAGAGAAAGTAGTTGAAAATAATCGCCTAACTCTGAAGTGAAACAAAACCAGGTAAATATATTTTCCTTTTATACCTGAATCATCCTGGAATGAGTGCTAATTTCACAGCCTAACAGGTAATGTGGTCCAAACAAGTTTGAAAGTGCAAATTTAAACCATCTTAAGTATTGAACACGGTGAATTTTGTTGGAAATTAATTAATTAAGTATTGAACGTGGTGAGTTTTGTGAAATTGTTGGACGAAATATCCTTCTGAGTTCAGTTCCAAGTGGGGAAAAAGACACTGGATTCACGGAAGTTGCTTGGAAAGATGGTTTAATGGTGGACAGGACCACATGCCTGGGAGCTCCTGGGTGACAAGGGCGATCACATGCTTCAAGATATTGGGTGAAGGAAAAAAGGGAGGCGGTGGCTCAGTGGCTAAGACGCTGAGCTTGTCAATCAGAAAGGTCAGCAGTTCAGCAGTTCGAATCCTTAGCGCTGCGTAACAGAGTGAGCTCCCGTTGTCTCAGCTTCTGCCAACCTAGCAGTTCAAAAGCATATAAAAATGCAAATAGAAAAATAGGGACCACCTTCGCTGTTTAGTCATGCCGACCACATGACCATGGAGACATCTTTAGACAGCGCTGGCTCTTTGGCTTTTTTTTTTAAAATTAATTCACATTTATATGCCGCCCTTCTCTGGAGACTCAGGGCGGCTTATAATCTTTGGAGCACAACCCAATGTGCTCAGCAATAGCCTTCATTCCATTGTATATGCCTGCTTATTACTAGGGCTTTCCCCCCCCAGCGGCATTTTTACAAAGTCAGCTTAATGCCCCCAACAATCTTGGGTCCTCAATTTACCTACCCCAAGAGGATGGAAGGCTGAGTCAACCTTGAGCCTGGTGGGATTCAAGCCTGCACTAATTGCAGGCAGCTGGAGCTAAGTGCTAGGTGTTTAACAGCCTGCACCACCAAGGCTCTTAAACGGAGATGAGCACTCTAGCACATGTGTGCAGGGAAACTTTTACCTTTAAATATTGAAAGGTTCCCCCAGTGAAATACTGAACTTAAAAGTGATTGACTCAAAGACACTATGGTTCATAGAAGTTACAACTCACAATTAGCAAAACTAAACAGTAACAGTTACTAGCTATGGAAATTGAGAATGAAAATAGCAATAGCCTCACATTTAGACTTATATATCACTTCACAGTGTTTTACAACCCTATCTAAGCAGTTTACAAAGTCAGCATATTGTCCCCCAACAATCTGGGTCTTCGATCTCAAGAGGATGGAAGGCTGAGTCAACTGGATATGTGAGTGGGCGGCTCTTGGGGGAGGCATTTTCTCTCAGGCTTCCCACCTGGGCCTCGTGGAAGCCAAAGCTGAGCCCAAAAGACTGCCAAGCCTCACCATGTCCCCACCCCCCATGGGTGCCCTTCGGCTGAGCGCAGCAAGTCTGTAGTGGATCTTACTTCCCCGCTGTCAGCCTTACCTTTCAGCAGCCCATGGGGCTCACATCGTTCTCACACAGCAGCCAATGCTCATCCGAAGTGCATGGGCTGGTGGGTGAGGGAGGGGCAGGGGCATCTGGCAGAGGAGTGGTGCGGGCCACATAACTTCAGGCTCCCTGGTCACCTCTCCTCCTGCCCACAAGCAGGCGAGGCCCAGCAGCTATGGAGAATCCAGGTGGAGGGTGAGATACTGGCTGCGGGGGAGCTGAGTGATGATGGCTCAGCCCTGGCTCGCTTTCCCCTCTGCCACCAGCTGCGGGTGGAAGGTAAGGTCAAAGGACAAAGAAAGAGGCAATCGTGGGGGAAGGAGAGATCACGCCACCTCTAAAGGAGGAGAAACAGCTGGGGTGGAGGTTAGCAAGCCAATTCGGTGGGGCGGTGGTGGGGGAAGTGTGTCCCTTTAAAAAGGCAGGAACTGGTGCATCCCCTGACCCGAGGCAAAGAGCAAGTGGGTGGCATCCTCCCATAAGCCTTACATTCACAAGCAGCCATGGTGAGCAGGGCAGCTGAGATGTGGAGTTCAGCTGGGCCGCATGGTTGGCATGGCAGGCCACAGTGAAGGCAGGCAAGCGGGCAAGGCGCAAAAATTAGCTGGGCCGCATGGTCTGGGCAAGCGAGCAAGTGAAGGAGCCAGAGTGTAGCTGGGCGTGGGTGGGGCCAGCCAATGGTGGAATTTGCCATTTTGCCGAACTGCACAGAACTGTAACAACCAGTTCACCCGAACCAGTCCAAACTGGCAGTAGCCCATCTCTGGAAATAATTATACAGACAGATCCTGCAGAAAATTCAGACAAGAAAGAAGATAGGGAAGAACATTAATTTGCTTGTCTGCTGGCAGTGAGTAGCTAATATTTCTGTGGTCTTTTAGAGTTGTCAACAGAAAGGGAGGGAGAAGCAGTGGACAGCTTTCATTCCATAAAGGTTTTCAAAGATAGTTTCTAAGGCCTAGGCGACTGAGGTTTCTGCCATGCAAAATTCTAACTGGAGAGTATGATTGATGACTCTTGGCTATGGATGTGTCCCATTGGAGAATATGAATTATGATACACCCAGGGTCAAGGGTGACAATGAATTATGTGTCTCAGAGTCGGCTCCACCCAGGCAGAGCCGGCATGTTTACTTCTAATAAATCTTCTTTTAGTTTGAAAATCCAGCTAGAGACTCATGATTTAAATGGGGGTAACTACTGGAGCACTGACAGTGGAACTATTTAGTGAGATTTAAACTTTAATCAGGGAAGTTTATCTGCTCCAAAAACATTGTGGATGTGGTTGCAAAAGTCCCAGGATATGCAAGGACAGTTGGATTTGATGCTGGAAACCAGACAGGAATACATAAAAATGGGAGAGAGGAAATGAAAGATAATTGCATAGCTGCTTCGTTGTTGGCTTCCTTAGGGAAATATATAACCCCTTGATAAATATTCTAGAGATGAGACCAGAATGCAAACTTACATTAGACAAGAGGCAAGCTGATTGACAAATGTCAAAGGAAGAGTGAGTACACAGAAAACAGACAAAAGCAGAGATGATAGTTCTCTTAAGTGAGACACCAGAGGGAAAAAGACAGAGCTCAGAAAGTTTATGCTGCAACAAAGGACTCCCAACGAAAGACTGCTAAATCTGGAAGGCTGAGTATTGCAATGTACTGGAAGAAATTACACAATAAAAGCCACAACTAATGCACCAAAAAGAGATGATACCCAAGAATTAGCAACTACACTAAAAACTTCCTTGTGAAGCACAAGATAAAGGGAGGAGAAACTAAGAGTATATGGCAGCAGTGAATGGCAGATTATGATGTAAAGCAGGATCTTCTGAAGTAACAAAACAGAGAATATTTTAAACCACAACTAAAGAAATAAAGCACCAGATTACAGGACCAGAGCAAAATGGAGTGGCAGACAGAAAATATAATTACCTGACAAACAAGGTAAAAAGCATGCTGAAAAAACCCAGCAGGTTCTGAGACAGCTGTAATTTAGTTTGCAAACTCGAAAAGAAAATTATGCACTACAGACTATAGATTAAAGCAGGTGATCTGAGCTTGCAATGAGAAAGTGAACCAAGAAGCTTAATCAATATTATAAAGCATAAATATTTTTTTTCCAGCTCAACAATTACATTAGAACACAATCCCAACTCCAATGTATTTTTGGTCTACTTTTCCTCAGTACAAAGGTAATTGACATAGGTAAATATATGCATATCATATATTCTAGCATATCAGATGGAAAATCTTCCCTGGGGTCACATGTTACTTGACAAGAATACGGGAAAGGTAGTTACTTGAAGCCACCAGGTTTTGTGGAAATGTACCCCAATCTAATTATCAGATCTGCCTTTGAAATGTTCTCACAGCAGGCCCAATTGGCATTTGGAGAACCAATCTCCATGTTGCATGGCAAGCACATGACTAACTCACATAGAAGCCTAGTCACATTAGAAAAGCTGGTAATTTTCATTATTCAGATTTGTGTCGCATGCTGTCCAACAGTGGTGGGATTCAAAATAATTCACTACCAGTTCTGTGGGCATGGTATTCAGCAGGTCCTGACCAGTTCTGGAGAACCGGTAGTGGAAATTTTGAGTAGTTCGGAGAACCGGCAAATACCACCTCTGACTGGCCTCTCCGCCATCTATTCTTTGCCTCCCAAGACCCAACTGATTGGCTGGGTCTTCTTTTGTTGCCCCGCACAGGAGAACAGAGCTAGAAAGCAGATTAGTGGGGTGAGGAGGGAATGAGATTTTGCAGTTACCTTCCCTCAGGAGTGGGGAGGGAATGGAGATTTTACAGTATCCTTCCCCTGCCACGCCCACCAAGCCACGCCTGCCACACCATGCCACACCCACCACACCACACCACACCCACCACGCCACGCCACACCCACAGAACTGGTAGTAAAAAATGTTGAATCCCACCACTGAATGTAATATATGACTTTTTGGGGAAAATAATTACAAAACAGGAAAAAAAATGTACTAAAGGTACTTTTTCAAGAGGCAACTGAACTTTCTTTGTTTTTCCTTGAAGACATTTCACTTCTCATCCAAGAACCTTCTTCAGTTCTGGATGATTGAGAATCTCTGTAGACATAGAAAAAATATTTTGCTTGATAGGATAGATCAAAAGGTTTCATTTCTCTGAAAAGCATGCTTCCAGTTAAATTCCACAAACAAGAAAGTAGCCATTTCCCAACTAACAATTTTAAGAGCTATCTATTCCATTATATCAGCAAAAAAAACATTGACACCACAGGGTTCTGGATTATTTGCATCACCATTTGGAGGATTGCATAACTTGCTTGTTTTGAAATGCATTAACTCTTCGTTTCAATTCACTTCAAGATGTAGATTGTTATCTTGATACCCTAAATCAGACCTATCAAACTGGCAGCCCATGGGCTGGATGAGTCATGTACAGGCCACACCCATCCCTGCTCCGCAAAGGCAAAAAACATCAAGATATGTCATGATACATCACATACTGCAATCGAGTTTGACCCTAAATGGTCAAAAACCCACATCCTCCTGTCAGCTTTGGAAGCCATATTAGCACCAGAAGTTTCCACGCTGCTACATTCTTGAGTGTGGGAAGTTGGGAGGGGGGATTACATGGAATGTATGTGGTTAGACATAATAGCAGTCTTCTTCAATGTCAAGGTCATGTTATTCCTGCACCTGGCTGAGCAGTAGTAGAGGGGGTGACTCAAGTTGGAACGGATGGTTATTGGGGCATGTGATGGAATGATGGGTGCAGGGGTGGATTTGTAATTTTTTACTTATTGGAGGAAAACCTGGAACTTTCAGATTTGGGTTTTCCCAGATGTGCCAGTATACCTACTCTAATAAAAGGAAACTTTAAGAAAATGCCTGTCTTGGAGTTTTTAATTGGAGTTGGGTTTTTCTGGAACGCTGACACCTTCTAGTTTTTTTAATTACATTTATATGCCGCCCTTCTCCAAAGACTCAGGGCGGCTTACAATTTTTGGGATACAACCCAATGCGCTCAGCAATAGCCTTCATTCCATTGTATATGCCTGCTTATTACTAAGCGGCATTTTTACAAAGTCAGCTTATTGCCCCCAACAATCTTGGCTCCTCAATTTACCTACCCGGAAAGGATGGAAGGCTGAGTCAACCTTGAGCCTGGTGGGATTCGAGCCTGCACTAATTGCAGGCAGCTGGAACTTAAGTGCTAGGCATTTAGCAGCCTGCACCACCAAGGCCCTTGTTGAACCATCTTATAATTTATTTTAAGCTAGTTTTTACATGCTATTGTTTAACACTTTGAGAAAAGTTGAAAATATGATGGATTTTAGAAAATGGAACATTGAGCCATGAAGTAAGCTTATATCCCTCTTCATATTTGGTGTGCTAATTCTTGAAAACTTTTCTGTTGCAGTGATCTTTTAATTGTATCTCTTTTGGCTTGTTTGCAATGTTTTAAATTGTTTGACTTTCTGGTGATTATCAAATTGATGCTTTTTTCCTGCTGAAATTAATTTTCTATTTTAATAGGGTTTTTTTCAATATTCACCATTTATATATTCACCTTTTAATTAAAACTAGGAGCTTTGGCTAGTCACATCAGAAAGATGAATAAAATGTTATTGTTAATATAAATAAATAATAAAGAGTATTTGCTTTAAAGCTACCACAGTACTTTTGTGTTAAGCAAGTAGTTTGGAAATGAAATATCCATTCCAAAATAATGAATATGTTTTTTTCTATAAAATGAACTTCATATCTTATTTTTTTGCTTTTTCTGATTCATAATATACATATTCAAATAACTGAACAGTCACTGTACAGCTTACTTAGTGATACAGTATATTTGATAACAGGGTGCATTTTCCTAGAGTATGGCACCTAGAATCATATTTTTCATCTATGTAACCTAAGAAATCCAGAAACCTATACAGATTCAATTTAAATCTGAAATATGTGATGATCCGGGGCGTGGCACAAAAGCAACAAAGTCACAAAATATAGTCCCTTTAATACCTCCAACTTGGTCCCCAATATCCAGTTATCCTCGGCTGGAGAAAAAATTCTCCCAAGAGCAGTTTTTAAAGGGAAGAAATTCCATCCGAACCCAAAGTACATATAAATTATAAATAAAAACCAATACAAACCACACTGCAGCAATTAACGAGACAGGGCAGGATAAGGAATTGAATACTTCAAAAGATAACGAAACACACACAGTTGGGAGGATGCCAGAACTCATATAAGACTTGACAAACCAAAATAATTCATGCTTTGCTTCCAGCAAGGAGCTGTGCACAAACACCCTCTTTATCCTGTTTTCCTAGCTGCAACTAATGAAGGGAATCAGGGCCTTTTTCTCCCCCGTAACCCATGTTGCTCTCTTATCCATTCCACCCTGCGTGCCCTAGGATGAAGAGGGGGTGGGCCTGGGTCTTCCTCTGAATGCCCAGCTAGACTTTGCCCTTCCCCAGTTTCCTCAACAGCCACCAGAGCCACACTCCCACTCCCTGTCAGCTGTTCCACCTCTCCCTCGGAATCAGATTCCAACAGGGTCATGACGAAATGAATTATTTTGAATTACTTTTCTATAGAGACTTGCATATTATCTCAAATAAAAATAGTTCTATTTAGCACCTGAATTTATCTAAAATAGTCCATCACCTGTGGTTATTCTAACAGCAGCCTAAAGTGGCCCATATGAGCTGGACAATCTGATGGCAACAGCAAAGCAATTGGGAATAAAGCAAGCTAGATCATATCCACAAACATGAGAACAGGAAAAAAAACAATTTTAAGCTGCTATGGGTTGGGACTGAGACAAAAGCAATATCATTGGATGTTGCATTAAAAAAAAGCCAATTGCTGAGGCATGTACCTTAGTAGTGAGTTTGACAGTCTCCCCATGACATGTCTTCAGTGCAGTGGTGGTATTCTACCGCTTCGGCCCGGTTCTGGTGTACCAGTAGCGCCAAAGAGCAGCGGAGACCGAACTGGTTCTCTAAGTTCTCTGCTGTTGGGCACGCCCACCCACCCAGGCTCCCATAATTCCCTTTATTTCCTGCTTTTGAAGCGCAGCTGCTTTGCATGGCACAGCAGATTGCCGTGCATCAGCTGCTGAAGCAACAGGAAGAGTGCAGGATTGCAGGAAGTGAGTCAGAAAGCCTCTGCACCTGCACAAAGTGCGCATTTGGCACACATGTGCCCAAGTGTGTGTGCGTGCACAGCGCGCCCACCAAGCCACACCCACTGAACTGGTGATAAACTTTTTTGAAACATACCACTGCTTCAGTGAGTTAGTTATCTCTGCCATGTTACTCAAAGGGACAGTAAAAGTGAAATAATTGCCTACTTTTACTTTTTCCTTTCCTTGATCACTGTGCAATGATGGACATAACTGAACAAGTGTTTGCTGGTAGGAGTGGTTGATGCTACTTTTGCCTGAACAATATCTCCCTCTCTGGCAAGCTGTACTCTGTCTGCTCTGTCTGCTCAGGTAAAACTGAATCAAGCAAGATTACCTAGAGCAAAGAAATGCAAACCATGATTAATTTGAAAATCATATCCCAGCATGATGAATAATACTTATTCTTCTCTCTTGAGAGAATTGGATTTGCAACTGCTGTCCAGGACAACAGCTCATTGCATAAAATGATTGTGCATCTGCATTTTTTTAAAATTTATTAAACATAAAAATTCAATGTCTACATAAACACTATTCCTTTTCTATATTAATTCCCACTCACTTGTTTATCTTAGAGATGTTTATATTAATATTTAATTTTTAATTTTCAATTTGATTCACAGTCTGGGACTTAATAGTTCAAGTCTGATAGGAAGCCCATTCCCCAGATAAAGGAAGAAAACAAAGGATCAGAGGTGGTATTCAGCCAGTTCTGACAGGTTCTGGAGAACCGATAGCAGAAATTTTGAGTAGTTTGGAGACCATCCCCATCTATTTGCTGCCTTCCATGTCCCAGCGGATCAGAGTCCCAGCTGATTGGCTGAGTCTTCTTTTGTTGCCCTGCACAGGAGAATGGAGCTGGAAAGCAGGTTAGTGGGGTGGGGAGGAATAGAGATTTTACAGTATATCCTTCCCCTGGAGTGGGGTGGAAGTGGGGATTTTACAGTATCCTTCTCCAGCCATGCCCACCAAAACACACCACACCCACCAAGCCCCACCATGCCCACCAAGCCATGCCCACAGAACCAGTAGTAAAAAAAATTGAATACCACTACTGCATGAGACAGCAAATAATCCAGACACAATAACAAATAATTAAATCATAACTGTTTAAATTCTTTAACTAAAAGTGCAAGGAAAGAAAAGCATTGTCTGGCTCATTGCCAGAGCTTACAGTGCCAGGCAGGCAGCTAATGTAAACACTTAAGATAAACCTGACCAGAGGAATGCAGCAAGCACTAAAATGTAATGAGTAAATAGTCCAGCTGCTGCTTGTTAAACCAATTAAGATTGACAGGACTGAAACAAAGCACACAAGAACCAATTGCATTTTTCAACTCTGCTCCTTTTCAGGGACAGGATTAACCTTTTCCTTCCCAAGCAAAGCTGAACAGGGAAAATGATCCCATCAATAGACACAGGATTAAATTTCTTCAAGCACAGGATTAAACCTCACCAGAAACAGTTTTAAACTAAAACTCTGAAAAGATATATACACTCAAGTTTGGAGGGCAATCCTTCTAGCCAGCCAGGGAAAACCATGCTGAATGTCACTCATTTTGGTCCCCCATCATTTAAGGTCTTCTTTCAGCAGCTTGCTTCTTTATTCAATGTATTCTTCGAGCGCCAATCGTTGCATCCTGGCTGAAAGATGCCAACAAGAGAACATTTCCTCCCAACAATTCTGGCGACCACAAAGGGACTCCCAGCAAACCCATCAAAAGAGCCACTACCCTGCCGGTGACCTTTATCTGTGGGAAAAACTCCATGGACCCTGCCTGGCTGGCAATGAGTATTAAGGGAAGTCTTTTGAGATTTGCGCTCAACAGCTGCCTGGAGAGAGGGTAAGTACCACCTAAAATTATTACTGTCCAGGCAGGTATGACAAAGAAACAAGCCAAAAGATTATGTAAACAATGGGCTTTGCTTAGAAATGAGGGCGGGAAACAGATCTGGCCAGAAAGCAGTACATTTGAATACACAACCACTTAGCACTTAGACCAGACCAGTTACCTTACTGGTACTGTTGGGCTGAACTTTCCAGGTCCAAGTGCCCAAATGCAAGGGGACTCCAAAACCCAGTCATTCCTAGACAGTTCAGAACCAAAATTTATGCCCCCTTTGCTGAGCAAGTCTGTAGCTGGACGACAATGAGGCCAGCTCAATTACGTTCTAACCCACACTCCTTTTTCACCATCTGATCTGGTTATCTGGAAGAAAGATACTCCCTCCTTCCAATCAGTCCCACAGGCAGTAATAATGACTATAAAGTCAATTATGGAAAGCCATAATCTGTCGTGACCCAATTATTACACATTTTTCTAACTAAAGATGAGTTACTGAAACTCTTTGAAAAAACTGAGGAAATAGCCAGGTGAACTATAATGATTACACTGGGGCAAGTAGCTTTTGTTAGGGTTGTCTGGCCCCTAAATTGCCCAGACTGGAACTGTAACAATGCTAACCACTGGGATGAATATGCTAGGGCTAAAGACAATCTATTGGAGGTCTTACAGGAAATAGGAAAGCCCCTGAACTGGTCTGAATTCCAACGGACCACTCATATGGAAAAGGAAACACCCGATGCCTTTGGATTTGGCTCTTAGAGGCTGGGGTAACATGCTCACCTGGACTTAAACTGCCAAAAGGAACAGCGGATCCTTGCTGCTGCCTTTGTAGATCAATCAGCAGATGCCATCTGGGGGCATTGCCATAAAATTGTTCCAATTTGTCAACTTTAGAGATCTCAGAGTTGCGCAGAATTGCAAACTTTGTGTTCAACCAGAGGGAAAGACTAAGGGAGGAGGAAGAAGAAAGGAAAGAAACAGAAAAGGAGAAGGGCAGGAAGAGGGACAATTTACAGGCATTTGCAGTTTTAAATGAGAAAAATAGGCAAAGGCAGCACCTACTCGCTGACAGGTGGATTAAATGCTGACAGTGCAAGTTAAAAGGGGAATCCAGAGCCCTTTGCAAACATTGCCTCTGTGGGAGAGAGGGGCATCTCAGGTGGAATTATAAACAGGATTTCAGGGTCAGCTGGAGCCATTATAACCCACTGAGGTCCCCTTTCCCTAGAAATTTTCTTTCCCATGGCTGAGGGGGGAAAACCAGCCTGGATCCCAGTGGGGACAGCAGGAATTTGAAATGTCCTGACTAGGAGAAGGCCATAAAGAGTTCAAAGCCACATTCCATGGGCTGCCTATTCCTTTAAGGAATGGTCCCCATGGCGAACCCCTTCTTTCAATAACTATAGGGGGGAAATCATATGAATGTCTGATTGACATTGGCACCACCTCCTCATATCACCAAGGCCCCTTTCATCCATAGTGTGGTTCATAGTGCCGGGAACCAGAGACAACATAATGAGGGTGGGAGGGAAAATCATCTCCGTTGAATTCACCAGTGACATAAAGTTAGAGGTTGGTCCCTTTATCTGGAACACTTGTTCACTGTCCCCAATCTCCACTGTCCCTTATGGGTAGGGACTTGCTTTGCAAGTTAGGGGCAACCATTAAGTGTAACACAGAAGGGCTTGTCTTAGATATCCCAGTCAAACACAGCCATGTTACTATGATTTGAAAAAGAAACCCAGTTGCCCATAGACCTCAGAAGCCTACCGGCCTCTCTATGGGAATGGGATTCAACAGAAGTGGGATTATTAAAGGGAGCCCCAGTGAAAATTCCTGTTAAAGCAGGACCAGCCCGTGCATTCCCCAATACAAGATACAGTCAGAACAATTGAACAATTTCAGAAGCTGATTAAACCATACCTGGAGCAGACGGTCTTGCACAAATGCACCTCCCCTTGCAACACTCCAATATTCCCAGTTCGAAAGCTCTGACTTGACAAGGAAGGGAAACCCATTTACTGTTTCATACATGACTTGAGGGCCATCAACAACCACATGATACCCAGAGTACTTGTGGTGCCTAACCCAGCCATAATAATTATGGAGGTGCCAGCATCAGCCATCCACTTTACATAGTGGATCTCAGTGCAGCCTTCTTTAGCATCCTGGCTGAGCCTGCATTACAGTATTTGTTTGCTTTTACATGGGAGAAACAGTAGTATACCTGGACCCAGTTGCCTCAAGGCTATACTGAGTCACCCACCCTTTTCCCCTAAATCTTAAAGGCAGACCTTGCTACTATCTCACATAGTCATTCAAACTTCATTTTTCTTCTTCTACGGTTTGATGGATTTGCAGTAGCCCACTGCCCCCTATTCTTCTTGGCAGGTACAACCTGTTGATGTTACTTCATGGATATAAAGCATGGTACATATTCAAAAGTTTATGCATTTCAAGTTTTCCAGTTCAGCCACAGTCCAACTGATGATTCCAGCTGGGTAGCCTATCACTGAAACTGCCCATATATTAATGATTTTAATTATATTTCCAGCATTCAGTTTTGATTTTAATATTTTGAGCACCCTCTTGGTGTATTCCTTCTGCGCTGACTTTTTGACTTTTCCATTCAAGATGTTATCTCCTTCCAATATGCCTGGGTATTTGTAACCATTATCCTTTGCTAATGCTTTCACAATGCTTCCATTTCTCAGTTCTATTCCTTCTATTTTTTCCATTTTTCCTCATTGCATGGATAGTATAGCACATTTTTCAAGTCCAAAGTTCATTCTGATGTCACTACTGAACAGTTGAACTGCGTTGAGTACTGATTCAAGTTCAGTGGGGCTTTTTGCATACAGCTTTAAGTCATCCATATATGGTTTATCTTGCCATGCTGTCATCTGATGTTGACTTCACCAATGTTCTCCCCATTTGCTGTTAGAACTGTTTTCCATTTTTGCATATTTGCTTTCAAAATCTACAAATATTTTTGTTGATTCCAAAGTTTTCCAGACAGGTGTTAATTCAGCTGTAGGGTAATGAGTCAAATGTCTTTTTGTAATCTATCCACACCATATTTAAATTTGTTCTTTGTTTTGCATTTTTAGTACCATTTTGTCAATGAGCAGCTGATCTTTTGTTCCTCTTGATTTTTTATAATTTTCTTTTTGTTCTACTGGATACAAACTGTTTTCCATCAAATGATTGAATACTGAATTTGCCAGTATTCTTGTAAAAAGTTTGAAAGTTGTTGGCAGACAAGTGATTGGGTGGTAATTGCTTGGTTCTGTGCTCTTTTCTGGATCTTTTATTGTCAAGTATGTTCAACCATCTGTTAACCATTCTTTGCCTGTGGCATTTTAAAGCATTTCAATAATTGGGTGGCCATCAGGTGATGGGGACTGGTCAAATGTTTTAGCCAGTATCCATGCAATTCATCCAGGCAAGGTGCACTCCAGTTCTTGACCTTCTTTACTTGTTTTGAAGCCATATCAGTTGTTATATTCTCCATTTTGTTTCTTGATGCTTGTTTTTGAATATATTTGATCCAGGAGTCAGTTTTGTCATGTTCCACTGGGTTTTCCCACAGTTGTTTCCAAAAGTTTGAAGTTTTTTCTTTACCTGGGTAAACATTAGTTTGGGCTCAACTTTCATCAACTGACCAGCAGAAGAGATGTTGGTTTCTTCTGAACTGGGCATTTTCACGATATTGTTTTATTCGTCCTTTGTATCTTTCAGTTTTCTTTGCTGTTGCTATTACACGCTGTTTTAGTTCTTCCGTGATTTCCATTATTGTTTTTTCTTCCAGCCTGTCAGTTTTTGGACAAAAGGAAAAATCATGTGGGAGGACTCTGGTTCCCTCAGAGAGTATGGGCACCTCCTTTATAGGGAATACAGCCTGTCAGTTTTCAGGGGCAGGGGGGAAGCAGGAGGACCTGCTGCACCTCCTAAAACAGACATCAGTTTTCAGACCCTCAGAGGTCTGGGAGGACCTGCTGCTTTTCCTAAGCAGATGAGTATGGGCACCTCCTAACACAGGGCTTTGCTCAGTGACTTCCCAGCTGGCTGCCCAAATTCAGCTCTCTCATTCATTTTTCCATAACATTTTCACACAGCCTCTCCGTTCTCCTGTGCTCTGGTAAATCCCCCATGCTTTCCAGGTGCCGTTGGTAGAACAGATCTTTCTGTGGTTAGGAAAGACACAGAGGGAGCAGGATCCAGCTGTGATTGGGAGAAGGGTCATCTCACTCATGCACACAGGCATACACAGACCTCCCTCACTTTTCTGGGCTTTAATGTTAAAATTTAGAGGTACTCACCTTCTTTCCAAGCAGACTTTGAGCTCAACACTCAAAACTCCCTTTACTACCCTTGTTCCCAACAGCCACTGTCCGGGGGAACCCACCCACAATGGGTCTGTTGCCAGCAAGGGAGGCTTACCCGGCCAGGTCTGTTGGTCACGTTAGCTTGGAGTCCCATCTTGGGGTGGCAAATTGTGGGAAGAAATATCCATCTGGTTCAGTTTTAAGCCAGGAGGAAGGCACTGGAAATAAAATAGAGGCTGGAGGCTGATTGGAAAGTGGGCCCATTTATTGATGAAGCAGAACCACCAGAGTTTGTGGTTCTAACAGCTGACAAAATGGAGTTGAGAGTGAGGAAGGAGGTTATACCTTCTTTGGGCTTTGCACTTGAGCTTCCTGTTCCTGTGCAAGAACATTCGCTGTTGTCAGGTTTCTATGAGGTCATGAAGGGCACAGCTGGCTCTATAGGCAAAAGAGGAAATGCAAATCCTGGATGTTTGTCTGAGCTAATCTGGTCAATCCCTGGTTTATTGTTTATCTGAGCTCTCAGGTGAAGTTTGGACTACTCTGGAATGATGCAATGAAGAGGCTTGTGTTCTGAAAGGGTGTTGGGGAATTCCTACTGTGGCTTAATGGCTTTCATCCTATTTTGGATTCTTGAGTGAGGGGGCTGCTTCTAATCCTACCATTCTGCCTTTGTTCAGCCTTTGCTGCAGGGAGTTTCAAAATATCTGTCATGCCCCTGGTGGAGACTGACCCTGAGGGAGAGGAGGAACAGCCAACAGGGAGTGGAACAGAGATGGTATTCAGCAGGTTCTGACCAGTTCTGGAGAACGGGTAGCGGAAATTTTGAGTGGTTCAGAGAATTGGCAAATCCCATCTCTGATTGGAGATTTTACAGTATCCTTCCCCTGCCACGCCCACCAAGCCACGCCCACAGAACCAGTAGTAAAAAAAAATTTGAATCCCATCACTGGAGTGGAAGTGTGACTCCAGAGGTTGTGGAGGAGGGGAAGGGCAGAGGCCAGCTGAGCAGTCAGAGGAGGACCCTCTCCATCCTAGGGCACACAGGGAGGAGAGGATAAGGGAGAGACCTGGTCTCCAGGGGAGAGAGGGCCTTGATCCTCTTCATGGGCTGCAGCTGTGACAACTGAATACGAGTATGGACCTGCGCACAAGCGAACGCTGGAAACAAAGCATGGAAATATCTCTAGTTTATAGTTCCTCTCTGAGTTTGGCGTCCTTCCCAGTGTGCGTTATCTGTGGACATCCTCCAGCCCTTATCTTGCCTGGTTTGTGTTGCTTTTTTTCCTTCTTCGTGTAACTGTTTGTGTGGGAGTTTTTTGTCTTCCATCAAAGATATTCGGAGCTTGGAAGCAAAGTGGAGGAATAAAAGGGGCTTCACCTGGTTCCTGTGACTGTGTTTGTTTTCTATCCCACCCTGGGTCATCACAATATCCTGTCTTGAATGGGTTTCTGCTTGCAGTATTTGCTTTGCCTATGAATAGAGCTATCTAGATACTTGCCTTCCTCTTTCAATAAGCTCTTTATCTCTTAAGTGCTGACATCTGCTGTGGGCTATTAGGGAAAGTGGGGGCTGCTTTCTGCCTCTAAAAACAGGTTTCTCCATTTTCCCCTATGGGGAAATACACTATTCTGCCTTTTTAAAAATATTTCCCAAAATATTTCATTCATCTAGGAGGGGTAGACACTGACTTTCTACAATATAGTAGCAGAAGTAACAGTATTACTTGTTTGGTAATTGTCAAGCCCCCATTTCTACTGCATTGCTTTTGGACCGGGTCCAGAAGCGCTCATCTGCGCAAATACTAACTTCCATTCTCCGTCCGCCTGACAGCACCTTTTTCCTTGGAGGGGAAAGCGGGGGTTTTAGGCAAGCTCCGGGCAAAAGGTTAAGGGCACCGGCTTCTGTGCGGCGTCACCTTGTTAATGGGCATGTGCAAAGCATCCGCACATGCCCATTGAGGCAAGAGATTGGGCAGTTTCGCACCAGCGAGACCACTGAGCCCGCGTCGCACCGAAAGAGCGAGGCAGACAGAATCAGTGCGAAAAGAAGAGGAGGAGGGCGGGGGGGGGGGAGCAGAAGACAAACCGATGGAGCAAGCGAGAGGAGCAAGCGGGAGGAGGGAAGTCAGAGAGGGGAATTCGTGGCATTGCCGAGACGTTTCTGATCCCCGGCATTTAAACCGCCGAATCCTCACCATGCGTTGACAAAAGAAGCAGCAATCGCTTGAAACCAATGAAATACACCAAACTGTATCTCTGCGCTGCTCCGGTCGGGAAACAATGGGAGCCACGTTGGCTTGCGCGTGGATGAGCCCACCTCCCCCAAGCGGGCTCCTCCGGGGACCGCTTCAAAGGTGAGCCTCGAAAACTTTGCCATGCATCAGGAATCCGTTGGCTGGTCGCTGCCCCCTTTCCCTGGGTGATCTGCCGACGCTGATGGGCAGCAGCTATTTCGCTTGGATGGGACATGCCGGCGGCGCTGACAGGGACCTCACCTGAAGGAGGATCCGGCCGTGTTCGGTTTTTTTTTTTAAAGTAATAACCATTTACAGCCCTCCCAGTTTTGCGGGATAGGTTCCTTGAAACTGCAACCCCGAACGAGGGTCGAGGAAGCTCCTCTGAAGGGATTATTGGCCCCTGGTCATTGACAGTCAGCCACCGGCACTTCCAGCTAAGTTGCCCCCACTGTGGCAGGGGTGGGTGGGTGGGTGGGATTGCCTTCTCTTCGTTTCATATGAATCCGGCGCGACCCTCCAGAGCCCAGTGCCGGAAATGAGTCTGGGAAGATGGGGCGAGATAGGCGCTGCTCCGCTTAGTCGCCCGTTCTGAGGCACCAGCCTCTCGTACCGCTCGGTAACTGTCATGAAAAAGGCGGCAAAGAAACTGCCCCTGAACTCCGGCGCAGTCTTAGTGGCGGCGGCGGCGGCGAGGGCTTTGAAACGGCAAATCTCTCCCACTTTCCGGGGCTTGTGGCTGAGGAAGGGGCGAGTCTCTTTTCTGGCCTCGATTCGAGGCGCGGGTGCGGGAGGAAACCACCCATTCAGCCCTGCAGGTTTGTAATCAGCCGTAGCCTCAGGGTTGCCTCGGGAGCTTCTCTTCTGGGCTTGACTGAGTTAGTCAGCAAGTGTGTCTACCGACAAACCGCCACCCACCCCCCACCCCCACCACCGCCCGCCACCTTCTGTATTCCCCCATATCTTTCCCGGGTAAACAATCCTCACCCACCCACTTGGTTCGGCAGAAGGAGCTGCCACCATAAGAAGTGAAGGAAAGAAATAGGTGTTGCCACCAATGAGATCTTGGCTTCCTCCCTAACCAGCAAAAACCAACAACCCCCACCCCGATTTTTTGATTCCGTTCTGATTTTTGATTTCGATTTTATGTTTTGCTCCCGCCCCTCCTCCGTCTCGGAATATCTGTTGTTGCTTAAAGTCAGACAATGAGGCGCCGGGAAACTCCCTTCGGCAGCCTGGAGGGAGGCGAAGAGCTTTAAAGCACCCCCCGCGCAGCAAGGGGGGAGTGCGGGTTTCCTGCTCGGTCAATTTCAGCCCGCAGGGGAAGCTCCCGCCTGCCTGGGCTCCCCCGATGGTTTTGCCTGGGCTCTGGGAGAGCTTCAGATTCCGTCGTGCGCACCTCGCCCTCCTGAGCTGCTTCTGCACTAGAATGTTGCGGCAGGTCTTGCACAGGGGGCTGAGAACGTCTTTCGCCAGACTCGGCCACTTCGTCGCCAGCCACCCGGTCTTCTTCGCCTCTGCGCCCGTGCTCATCTCCATCTTGCTGGGGGCCAGTTTCAGCAAGTACCAGATCGAGGAGAGCGTGGAACACCTGCTGGCCCCCAAACACAGCCTGGCCAAGATCGAGAGGAACCTGGTCAATAGCCTCTTCCCGGTGAACCGGTCCAAGCACCGGCTGTATTCCGACCTGCAAACCCCAGGGAGATACGGCAGAGTCATCATCACATCCTTTATCAAGGCGAACATGCTGGACCAACATCACACGGATCTGATCTTAAAGGTAAGGACCAGCGGTTCCTGATGAGTCACCTCTTTCTTCTCCACCCCGTTGCTGAAAGCCTTCCTTCGCCTTCCTACATGGATCCTTAAAAATGTGTAGAGGTAACTGGCCAATGGAATTTCAGGCATGTATTTGTCTGTTTGAGTAGCTGTAGCTGTTCTCTGCTCTGATCTGCAATTCATAGTTCTGCAACAGTTGGGTTAACTAGGGGTTGCAGAGGAGAATACCTGTGCAGATTCCCTCTCCCTTTTCAGAGGTGGTAAGGGAGGGGGAGGTTTTGTGAATGAAACAATGGCACTTTCTCTTGTTCCTCCTGTGTAAGCTGAGTTAGTGACAACCACATTTACTAATTTGGAGTTCAACCTAAACTTCAACATCGATGGGGAACACTTGTAGGTTACTCTTAACTTAGTCAATTGTATCCTTTGATTACAATTGGCTGTACAGATTAATTTAAAATTAAATACGGGGCTGTTTTGTTTCCAAAATATTTCTTTCATAGCACTCTAATCACGCAATTTTGAAAATTGCTACATGCTACTTTTACATGCACCAGATTTGAAATCAGAAGAAGTCATTGTTTATATACTTGCTTTGTGTACACATATTTACTGGGTAATGTAATGCAGGAATTTTTACTGAATTGTTCCTGAGCTGTATAAAAGGTCCTGTTTATTGCAATATTTTTGTCAATATTGTCTTATTTTACAGTGGTGGCATACTTCTCAGTACAGGTTTGAGATAAAAACATGAAAAAATGCATGGATGGAATCAAGATCAAGTTGATGAAAAGAAAGTACAGAGAGGGAATGGCTTTGAGCATCCACATTTACTTTTTAGCATTAAACAACATTTTGATAAGCTTTTATGACATACTGCAAAATAATCACAATCATTGAACCTTCAGTATCTCTTGCAATGAGAAAATACATATTCATAGAGAATCCTGCCAGTTCTACTAAAAAAATTTGCAGTGGAATCCATGATATCAGCCTTTACAGATCCATCTCTCTCTCCCTCCCTCTCCCCCCCCCCACACATACAGAGACAATACACACACTTTCTCTCACCCAGAGAGAGACACACTCCTAGTAGTTATAACCAATGTCTTCATATGGAAAAAAATGTCAACTAAGAAAACCCTCAGAAATATCAGTGCTTTTATTTACTCTGAAATACATTGCAAGCAGATGTCAGTAAAGATTTATTTTTTTCTGGTGTGCTATCTCTAGAAACCCAACCACAATTATAGTGATAAATAACTTATCTTTTTTCAAATAAATAAAATTGTAATAAAACCAGTAATTATTGAAAAGAAAATAGATTAATTGAAAATTGCATCATTTACAACATAATCTAAAATAGCTATTGTTAACTTAATAAGATAATGGTCAACTATGCATCATTATTATTTCAATACCATCAGCTCTTGAAATCGTTGAAGCCATCAGGTACATTAAATGTTACCTCTTGTTCTGTAGTCTTAATTGTCAAAAGCTTGGTTTAATTGCTCCTTTAGTAAATTAGTGCCATGTTCTGTCATATGTATGGCCTAAGTCTTTGAAAGATGCTGTAGGGTGGACTTAAGCAAGTAGAGACAGAAAAAAAATACAGTTCTTGATAGCTTGTAGCAAAATAATACTGAATTGTTCAGTAAAAGAACATAGAGAAGAAAGATACAAAGTAAAGTTATAGCAACTAATGCTATTAATTGGAGAGTAAACCACATGGAACAAAGTAGAATTTACTTCCAAATTACACACATAGGATTGTGCTACTCTTGTGAAAAAAGGTTCCTTTAGAAAAGATGGTCCAAACTGAAATGTATTGACTACAATATTATTAAGATTAAATATAGCTCTCAATACTATATTTAATATATTTATATTTAGTATATTTATACTTAGTATATATTCCAATAGTCAGCAACCATTTTCCCCTTTTTTATCAATTCTCATGTCAAAAAAGCTGACATTTATTTATTTTATTTTATTGGACTTACATGCCGCCCCATCTCCGAAGACTCGGAGATTGGCACCAATGGTGTAACCAAATATTTGAATGTATCTGAAATATCTCAGTTTGGCACCAATGGTGTAACCAAATATTTGAACGTATCTGAAATATCTCAATTGTAAGAGATGAAAATGATTTAGTTTACCAAAATCTGAAGTTACTAATGTCTTGCTTCTACCCCTCACCCAGTATTTTAAATTTTAATTTTAATTTAAAAGCCTAAAGCCGTTGTGTTTTTTATCTGACTAACAAATTGTGCTATTGGTCCAATAGTTTTGATTCAGATCTGTTTACTGTTGATGGATGTTGATCTTGGGACGTAAGAAAGAACTATTTTTGAAGTAATGAATCAGACTTGGCAGAGAAGCAAAAATGCATGGAAACAGCATCTAAACTTTATCAGCCTTTGAAAGGTCTCCCAGATCAAGGTGGATCCTAGATAGTAATGTTACAACTGCTGCTTATCCTCCAGTGTTAAATAAAAGACCATGAAATCATGTGTAGGACTAGCATGAGCTGTTCTGGAACGTTGGCTGTTAATTTTTGACTTCATTTTAAGTATTTCTAAGTATATATTGCTAATTGTTTGAAGATGCAGGAATGAAGAAATTCTTTTGCATTTATTTTGATTTTGGGCCTAAGTTAATGTAATTAATTTATTAAATCTTCATACAGCAATGTAATATTGAGAAACATTTTATACCTTCGCTTGCAGATGCATGGGAGTAACTCCTTGGCAGCTGATTCCATTTTTTGTTAGTCAAAATGCTAAAAAAGACACTGATTTTAGGGCAAATCTAACAAGTTACCATTTCTCCTGACAGAGCGTTGTTCTAACAGTTAAAACAATTGGCTTTTTTAATGAACAACCCTATTTCTTATTACAAATGGTCCTCGACTTATGACTGTTTAACGATTTTTCAAAATTTCAGAAAAAGTGACTTATGACCTTCCTCTAAGTTAACCCCCCCTCACAGGCATGTGATGATAATTCGGGCATTTGGCAACCAATTCACATTTACAGTGGTTGCAGCATCTTGCAGTCATACGCTTGTGATTTACAACTGTCTGACAAGCAAAGTTGATTGGGGAAAACAGAATCACTTAATGACCGCTTGCATGATTCACTTAATAACCACAGTAAAAATGGTCATAAAATCAATTCCAGTCACATAAATTTTCTTTCCCAATTATGAACACAAGTCAAGGACTATCTGCATGCATACTTACTCAGAGGTCTCATTGTGTTAAATAGAATCTACTTCTTACTTATTAATTAATGTGTGCTTAGTACGATAATATATTTATTTAAAAAATGGAATCTCAACAGAATTTCTGAGCAGTAGCTTCCCAATAGAATCGAACTGTTAGAATTTACTATTGTATGACCAAAAAACTTTTTGCTGCTGTTCTTGTTGTCAGAAGCAACTATTGTATTGTCAATAAGAGTGAGGTGGCAATTTTGTTTGTTTCTTATTTGAAATTCATTTTAGGGTATTAACCAGCTGAAGAATTACCATATTCTTTCCTATAATCTAGCTTGGACAACTAAGAGAGCATAATTGCCCCAAACAAATAAGAGATATCATTTGACAACAGTAATTACCTTGTGTAATTAATTGTCTGTCTGTCTGTCTGTCTGTCTGTCTGTCTGTCTATCTATCCGTTTTATAGTGTTTACTTTAGATTTGCTTCATAGTACCCTGCTTGGAATTCTTTTTATTTTTTCTGAAAAACAATTTGCATTTTTGATCAGCTATATCTGACTAAAATATAAGAGATTTGAAGGGGAGCAATGGACTTAGATAGTTTTTTTTCCTATGAATCTAAAAGCAAACAAATATTTTCTCCCATTTCTTTTAAAGAAATCTAGATGGGGCTTGTTCTACCAGGTGGTCTTCAGATATGTAGAACTTCAGTTCTGATAATTGGCCTTCTAGCATTAAGAAGAGTCACCTGCCATTAGGATCACTCTGATTAGAAATCTTTATCAAAGGATGAAAGTAAGCATATTGTCTGTGGGCAGTTTATTCAATCTGTTCAATTGATTATGCTGATTTTGGATATTTTGTCAAAAGTTAAAACCAAAATTAGAACAAGAGCCCAATTATTAAGGCAAGACTGAGCAGTTTAGTATCAAATATAGGGTGGATTCTTTACAATCTATGACAGTTAATTCACTTTTTAAAGCAGTGTTTTGTTTTCCTTTGCTTATTTACACACTTGTGTATTACTATTCAATCTAAATTCTCAACCTATACTCCTCAGAATACTATCCTGAGATCTGCAGGATGCTGGTTCTGGTATTCATGAATGATCCTAGATATTTTGCTGCCCAGGAGGCAAGAGCTGCATTCCACCCAAATCAATGTGGATAGTCAGTGAAGTTATTTTGGCACATGAACAGATAATTCCACAAGCACCTCTGGCAGTAAAAGTAAATCAATTGTTTTTTTGTCATTTCAAGATGTTCATCTAAGATGATTTATTCCCTTAATCAACAATTACGGTTCATCTTTTCTTCCTCAGAGTAAGCTTTTTATATCTAGAATTCATCTTTAATCCAAGGATTTGTTCATATTCATATTTATCACATATTTACTAGAACTGGATACCAATCTACTTGTAAAGCCCAGAAATTTTAAAGAAAACAGCTTGGCAATACTTAATGTACTCTACTTCCTGTGTTTTTGGCAACATATACAGGTGTCAGTTTCAAAAATATAGACATACAGAGTTATTAACCACCTGAATTTGAACACCTTTAGCAAAAAAGACCCATTTTTCATACACTCAAGTGGCTCTGAATGCCTTTGCTGGCATATAAATATGTGATGCAAATCTTTTTTCACACTTAATTGACATGAATAAATTGTACTTCACCCATGGAGACTTCACAATATACAACAGATTTCTTGAAATATTATGTAGCCAATGAACCTTTGCTGAGAGAAAAATTGCTAAAAAAAATTCTTGGAAATTGTACGTCCTCTTTCTTTTCATTTTTATTATCATTAGTATTAAAATTTCAGTCCTACTGTTCCTGAATCCGCATCCTGGACATCATTTATACAACTGATTAACAAAAATAGTTTTCTGATTGTTCACAGGAACTTTTTTAAATGGCCAATATAAAACATGGAAGAGAATAAAATGGTACAATAGATAACTTTAAAATACTAACTTCATCTTTAAAAAATTTAAAAATTTTTAAAAACAACTTTATTTACAAAAAATTAAAAACATACAAATATAAGAATGTACAAAAAATATGAATAGTGCATAAAGCACTTTTCTTACTGTTTACATTGGATATCAAATTTGATAAAGCATAATAATAATTACCAATAAATGGTGTATATTCATTAACACAATATTCTATTTATTATCGTTGGATTATAACTGTTAATTAATCTGTATAACCTTCATATTATTTATATAATAAAAGAAAACAAGACCATTAAGACCATTATTATGAATACATTCCATATGTACAGCTGAGTATAATATGTTTCCTAGGTTCATTTCTTCTTTGTGATCTTTTTCTTATGTTCCACCCAGTTGTACCATTTATCCCATATCCGGTAATAGTTTGAGTCTTCCTTCCCATTTAGTTTAAGCGTGAGCCCCTCCATTTCAGCACACTCATATGTTTTTTGAATAATAATGTGTAGAGGTGGTACATTAGGGTTTTTCCAATATTGCGCTATTAAAATTTTAAATCATGTAAAGAAAATGTTAAAATCTTCATCAAATATGAAAAATCTTCTAAATTGTATTGCGGGCATGCCACAATTGTATTCAGAAAACTAAAATGTCTGTTTAGTAGCCATTCACCTTTATTGAATTAATGGAAACATCTATAGAATAATAGACTAATCAGTCTGGAACCCACATTATGTATCTGATATTAACACAGTAGAGAAAGTCCAGAAATATTTCACAAGAAGAGTTCTCCACTCCTTTACTCATTGCAGAATACCTTATGCCACCAGACTTGAAATTCTAGACCTAGAAAACCTAGAACTACGCTGCCTTCGGTCCGATCTAAGTATAGTATATAAAATCATACATTGCAATGTCCTTCCGCTCAATGAATACTTCAGCTTCAACCATAAATACAATCACAATAGATACAAACTCATGGTTAACTGCACCAAACTTGATTGCAGGAAATACGACTTCAGCAACAGAGTGGTCAATGTCTGGAATACTCTACCTGACTCTGTGGTTTCTTCCCCAAACCCCAAAAACTTTAACCTTAGACTGTCTACTATTGACCTCACCCCTTTCCTAAGAGATCTGTAAGCACACCTATGTGTCTACCGTCCCTGTCCTATTGTTTCTTTTATTTTTCTTATATGTATCCATGTATTCATAACTATGTTTATACTTATACCTATTATCTTGTAAGCAATTGACAAATCAAATCAAATCAATAAAATTTGTGGATCTTAAGATTTGGATAAAAATTTGGATAAATTTGGACCTTAAGATTTGGTAAATGTCTACTGGAAGTGATAACCCTCAGATAATCTGATATTACATTTTTGTGAGTTAGATAGCCATGTAAATATGATACATAAATAAAGTAATTCAGATAAGAATTGGTGACTAGCAGATGTTATTGAACTATTCTCAGCAGCTCTAATCATGAAGGACGTTGGGAGTTGTAGTTTTATCAACATCTCATTGACAAGTTCCTCATCCTGCTAAGGTATAAAACAAAGGCTTTGTGACCAGGAATGTACTTTTTCTTATATATTTAGTAGCTATTATGGCTATTAGAATGTCAGCAAATATGACAATATTGTCATGCCAACATAAGATTGACCTTTTTGGCTTTTCTCCTTGTCTTTTAACCCTGTCCACATTGAGCATCCTCTTTAGTTCTTCTAAGTACAGGTTGCTCTTTGTCCTTGGTCTCAAAGTCAGCTTATTTTATTTATTTCTCCCACTGAAAGTAGTTGAATGCAGACGGTCCCAGGTGCAATCTTCACTGTCTTTGGATTTAGAAAAGTGATTGAAACTCAAGAGTTTCAGTCAATGGCAACTACAGTGTGCTTAGTGACCAATAATATGACATAATGTGAAGCTCCAGGGAATGTGATTAATGGCCATGATCGATGAGGATAATGGATGTTTGATTTGGTAACTAAACAATTGGAAAGCAACAGATTGAAGAATACTAACCAATATAGCAAAACACTCTGAAATTATAGGATTATAAATGACTAGAACCATTTTTACACTGTGCTATAAAAGAACTACAAAAAACATGGAGACTGCTTGGAAGGATGGTTTAATGGTGGACAGGACCACATGGGGTTTGATGTCCCGGGCAAAATGGAGGGAGAGAGGAGAGAGATTTACACCCTCTCTTGGGCTTTGAACTTGCTTTCTGTTCCTGTGAAAGAAATGTATTTTGATTGGTTGTCACACTCCCATGGGGCCATGCAGGTGTAACTTTGTAGGTTGTCTTGAGTCCCAAGCTTGGTTGAATCTTGCTGGCTGGTGTAATCTTCCCAGGTGCCATGTAGTGAGATGGGTAGAGGGCTAATCCTATCATGTTCTGAGGGCCATATCCCATCACTCTGGAGCTGAAGGCGGGCGGGGAGCTGCTTTTTCTTTAAAAACATGTTTCTCCTTTTCTCATCCAGGAAAAAATAATATTCTGCCTTTTTAATATTTTCTAAAATATTTCATTCTTCTAGGAGAGGGGCGGGTGCTAATTTTCTACAATAGAAAGAAAAAGCCTCAGGAAGTAGCAGTGAGAAACAAGAATTCCTTTTCATTTTGTTTTACTTTTTACTTGCTACATGTAAGTACATAACTGAATAAAATACTATGCTTCATTTCTAGATTGTCTGTAATCTTGCAGTGAATTCTTTGGTTGTGGCAGTGGAGTGGATTTTTTTATTGCAGGTACTAGATGTCCACACAGAATCAGATTTGTGCAAGGCCACTATTACAATAATCAGTGGATTTGTTGAACTGTAACACACTCCCTCTAAAATTGAAGCAATCTATCTATGAAATATTCTCATCTTCTAATTGGTCATTTTTTGCATTCAGGTGTTCATAAGTCACCAGGGCGGAATCCAAAAAATAAATTTGTTTTGAAACAACCTCTTAAATTTTGCATCTGGAACTTTTGCCATTGCCATTTGCAACATTTTCCCCTTCCAAGCTCTGAGGAGATTTTTTTTTTCTGTTCAATGAGAGAACCTAAAGTCTTCTGGTAACAATTCTCATATAATAACATGGCTCCAGAGGGCTGAGGCTTTGTGAAGAAAAATATGTTCCATCGTGAGAGTTTTTAACCCTGCCAACATTGAACATCCTCTTTAGTTCTTCTAAGTACAGGTTGCTCTTTGTCCTTGGCCTCAAAGTCAGTTTGTAAACAACTAGAGGACAAAATTTATAGTTCCACAGGGCTGTCACAAGTGTCAGACTGTCATATCGGCAATGTTTTTCTATTCTTGTCAGATTACTCAGTCTGCTGGAGCAAAATAAATCCAATACCCCTAATTTTATATGGTGATCTATTTATTGCCGCATGTCTAATGACACACCATAATTTAGAATAACAAAGAATAACTATATTTCCCTGCAAAATGTTTTACACAAAGGATCTCAAAGCAAAAGCAAAAATAAACATATTTAAATCTCAAGTACAGGTAGGCTAAAAGAATGAGGATTGGCAAACTGTTTTTGAAATACAGAAAACATTTCCTGTTAAGTTTGCATGAAGAGTCAGACGCGGAGTGCTTCAGTGAAGAGTTTATTAGTGACTACAGCTCATAACAGACCGATTTGTTGGCTGGGCGCGCTGCTACTTATAGCCAGCAGCAGCAGTTGTTGAGAATAAATCAGAGTGCAGGATTTTTCACTTTTTAAACCAATCATTTCTGACATTTTACAAGAACAGTTCAAACTAAACCAATGACATTCAAACCTGAATACATAACATTTCCCATTCTGCACTATTACTGAAATTACCATAGAATAGTTATATATTCATCATTAATAGCAGCTTTAACAATAACTAGGTCTTAATCCCAGAGTTCTTAATTCTGTACTTGGGAATTAGGATATAGATTTAACTGGGGAATTAGTCTAGAGCTACAAGATTTGGGCTTCTTGCCCTCAGTTAGTTTCCAGATTTTTGGAAATACTTCAGTGGACCTTGTTTCTCAAACTTTTCTACTCACTGAACCTTTGGAGCTACTCAGTCACTGACTTGGTATTTTCAGAGAGAAAGCATAAAAAGAAACTTTTTTTTTTGCTTTTTCACTCTTGTTTCTTTATAGCCAGTTAGATAATAATAAGATGAACAATACCTTTGATAAGCTGATGCTTTAATGTTTGTAAAGCAGATGACATCATGAGCTAATTTACAGCTTCCCACAACTCTGGCAGATACACATGCACTTTTCCACCTATAAAGTGTTCTTGTTTTGCCTTTTATTAAAACATACAGTTTAGTACTCTGAAATTCCATGGCACAGTTTTAATTAAGCTCCCAAACAACACTTAAGATTTTTTTAAAAATCTGACAGCCTTGGATTCCAAAATAAATCCTGGATTTAATCCAGAATAATACAGACTCAGGAAACTACAGACCAATCAGCCGAGCACAGTGGTGGCTAACCTTTTTCGGCTCACGTGCCAATAATTGCTCACGTGCTCGTGCACGCTCGCATACTAGCACCCAGAAGGCAATGCATGCTGGGGCTCCCCCCACGCCCCCTGCACATGCGTGCATGATTCCCCTTTGGGTGCCACATCTGCACATGCGTGCACAATACCCTCAGTGCAGCGCATCCCTGCGCATGTGTGCATGTCTCCTGCACACCCCCTCCGCCCCCCTGTGCATGTGCACCAGATACCCGACAATCAGCTGTTGGGTGGCGGCGTGCGTGCATGTGCAGTGGGGCTATTCTGGGTGACCTCTCGCATGCTGGGGGAAATGGCTCTGCGTGCCACTTCCAGCACGCATGGCATAGGTTTGCCAACATGGGCCTAGCATCATAGATACTGGAAAAGATAATTTTTAAAAATCTGCCAACATCTAGAAATGACTAAAGTAATAACTTGCAGTCAGTATGAGTTTGTTAAAACAGAGCATATTAAATCAACCTCATTTCATTCTTCCACATAGTGACTAAATTAGTAGACCAGTGAAATATTGTGGACATAATATATTTAGACTTCAGCAAGGCATTCAACAAAGTAGACCACAACCTACTTCTTGGGAAGCTAGACAAAAGTGCAGTAGATAGCATCACCACCAGATGCATTCATAACTGGCTGACAAACCATACTCAATGAGTAGTCCTTAATGGGTCTATGGCTACATGGAGGGAAGTAAGCAGTGGGGTACCACAAGGTTCTGTCTTAGGCCCAGTACTCTTCACTATCTTCAGAAATGACTTAGATGAGGGAATAGAAGGGGAACTTACCAAATTTGCAGATGATACTAAGCTGGCAGGAATAGCTAACATCATAGAAGATAGGCTCAAGATCCAGATGGATCTTGACAGACTTGAACACTGGGCTCTATCTAACAAAATGAAATTCAATGTAGAGAAAAGCGAAGTCTTACACTTAGGCAAGAAAAACCAAAAGTACACATATGGACTGGGTGAAACTAGGCCTAATAGCAGTAACTGTGAGAGAAATCTTGGAGTCTTAATGGACAACCAGTTAAATATGAGCCAGCAGCCAAAAAAGCCAATGCAATCCCAAGTTGCATTAACAGAGGCAGAGGTGGTATTCAGTGTATTCTGATGAGTTCTGGAGAACCAGTAGCGGATTTTGAGTAGTTTGGAGAAGTGGCAAATACCGCCTCTGACTGGCCCCCATCCCCATCTCTTCTCTGTCTCCTGAGTGCCAGCTGATCAGCTGGGTCTTCTTTTGTTGCCCTGCACAGGAGAAGAGCTGGAAAGTAGATTAGTGGGGTGGAGAGGGAATGGGGTTTTACAGTATCCTTCTCCTGCCATGCCCAGCAAGCTACAGCCACAGAACCGCTAGTAAAAAAATTAGAATCCTACCACTGAACAGAGGGATACAATCAATATCAAGTGAGGTAGTAATACCACTCTATAAAGCTTTAGTAAGACCACACCTAGAATACTGCATCCAATCTTGGTCACCACACTATAAAAAAGACATTATGACTCTAGAAAAAGTGCAGAGAAGAGCAACCAGGATGATTAGGGGACTGGAGAATAAAACATATGAAGAACAGTTACAGGAATGGGCATGCCTAGTCTAGTGAAGAGAAGGACCCGGGGGGGGGGGGACAAGATAGCAGTCTTCCAATATTTGAGGGGCTGCCACAGAGAGGAGGAAGGGGTCAAGCTATTTTCCAAAGCACCCAAAAGGCGAGACAAGGAATAATGGATGGAAACTGAACTAGGAGAGATTCAACCTGAAAATAAGTGGAAATTTTCTGACAGTGGGAACAATCAACCAATGGAACAGCTTGCCTTTGGAGGTTGTGGGAGCTTCATCGCTGGAGGCTTTCAAGAAGAGATTGGAGTGCCATTGTCAGAAATGGCGTAGGGTCTCCTACTTGCAGGGGGGGGTTGGACTAGATGACTTACAAGGTCCCTTCCAACTCTGTTAATGTTAATGAAGCAGAAGAACCATAGTAATTTGCTTTGGGAACAAAGATACAGCTTGACATTACCATTGGAAATAAACTTTCTAGAGGAACAAATTAGCATATTTAATAGGGGAAGTATTTATCCCAAAGGCACTACCTTCCCTATTTTAAACAGGTGTAACTACATGAAGATCATGCATTCTGTTCCCTTGCCCAACCAAGAAGAACTGGTCCAGATAGCTCTTGCCCTCTGTATTCAGCCTCTGTATTCAGGTCTGTTCTGTAGCTTCAACCTTCAAAGCAAAGCAAGATCTCATCCTGAAGCCTTCTGAGCAAGACTGCTGCTTCAATCTCCATCACCCCTCAGGACATCTTTGTTCTGTTTGCTGGATGATTTTAGCTCATCAGTTTTTTTCCAACCAGGTTCTCTTAATTCAGCATCTTTTCAGGCACAGATCCATTCCCAGTGTTGCCAACATTAACCAATTAACAGTACCAACTGTCAAAGTGACCATTTCTCATTTAAATTCCTGGCCAGAAATGTTTTTATTGGCTTCTAATTCCCAGTTCAAATGTACTGATGTTTGATCAATCCAAGTGCTACTTACTCTCTCTAGTAAATTTTTAAGTTTCCTTTCCATTATCAATGAAAACAAGGTAAGGTTATTATCTCATGAATAGTACAGTATCAACTCTAAACTTCTAACCTGGTTATGTGTACTCATAATATCTATTTTTTCTCAGGATTCTGCTGCAAGTGCAGAGGGCAAAAGCCAGTCATTTGATCCCGAGAAGTGACATGGTGTTTTAAGAAATAGCACTGTCCTTCTTTTAATTTGAAGTGCTATAGAGTCCTATTATGCACAAATAAATATGCATGTATTCTTTAGCCTGGGACTACAGGTGAAACTCAAAAAATTAGAATATCGTGCAAAAGTTCATTTATTTCAGTAATGCAACTTAAAAGGTGAAACTAATATATGAGATAGACTCATTACATGCAAGCAAGATAGTTCAAGCTGTGATTTGTCATAATTGTGATGATTATGGCTTACAGCTCATGAAAACCCCAAATCCACAATCTCAGAAAATTAGAATATGACATGCAATCAATAAAACAAGGATTGTACATAGAACAATATCGGACCTCTGAAAAGTATAAGCATGCATATATACTCAGTACTTGGTTTGGGCCCCTTTTGCAGCAATTACTGCCTCAATGCGGCGTGGCATGGAAGCTATCAGCCTGTGGCACTGCTGAGGTGTTATGGAAGACCAGGATGCTTCAATAGCGGCCTTCAGCTCTTCTGCATTGTTCGGTCTCATGTCTCTCATCTTTCTCTTGGCAATACCCCATAGATTCTCTATGGGGTTCAGGTCAGGCGAGTTTGCTGGCCAATCAAGCACAGTAATCCCACAGTCATTGAACCAGATTTTGGTGCTTTTGGCAGTGTGGGCAGGTGCCAAGCCTTGCTGGAAAATGAAGTCTGCATCCCCATAAAGCTCATCTGCGGAAGGAAGCATGAAGTGCTCCAAAATCTCCTGGTAGATGGCTGTGTTGACCCTGGACTTAATGAAGCACAGTGGACCAACACCAGCAGATGACAGGGCTCCCCAAATCAACACAGACTGTGGAAACTTCACACTAGACTTCAAGCACCTTGCAGTGTGTGCCTCTCCATTCTTCCTCCAGACTCTGGGTCCTTGGTGTCCAAATGAGATGAAAAAGTTGCTCTCATCAGAAAAGAGTACTTTGGACCACTGAGCAACAGACCAGGTCTGTTTTTCTTTAGCCCAGGTAAGACACTTCTGACATTGTTTGTTGTTCAGGAGCGGCTTGACAAGAGGAATATGACATTTGAAGCCCATGTCCAGGATCCGTCTGTGTGTGGTGGCACTTGATGCACTGACTCCAGCCTCAGTCCACTCCTTGTGAAAGTCCCCAACACTTTTGAATGGCCTTTTCCTGACAATCCTCTCCAGGCTGTGGTCATCCCTGCTGCTTGTGCACCTTTTTCTTCCACACTTTTCCCTTCCACATAACTTTCTATTAATGTGCTTTGATACAGCACTTTGGGAACATCCAACTTCTTTTGCAATTACTTTTTGAGGCTTTCCCTCCTTATGGAGGGTGTCAATGATGGTTTTCTGCACAACTGTCAGGTCAGCAGTCTTTCCCATGATTGTGATTCCTACTGAACCAGACTGAGAGATCATTTAAAGGCTCAGGAACCCTTTGCAGATGTTATGGCTTAATTAGCTGATTAGAGTGGGACACTTTGAGCCTAGAATTTTCACAATATTCTAATTTTCTGAGATTGTGGATTTGGGGTTTTCATGAGCTGTAAGCCATAATCATCGCAATTATGACAAATCACGTCTTGAACTATCTTGTTTTGCATGTAATGAGTCTATCTCATATATTAGTTTCACCTTTTATGTTGCATTACTGAAATAAATGAACTTTTGCACGATATTCTAATTTTTTGAGTTTCACCTGTATACTAGAGTTTCTCTTCTTCAACTTGCCAGCCTTTGCATTAAGAATACTAAAAGAAACTCTTCTGTTAGCAATGTTGATTATTTGCAGGGGTGGGATTCTACCAGTTTGGACCGGTTCGGGCGAACCAGTAGTTCCGGTGAGCATTTGGCCCTGCCTACCCACCCCTGCTCTTTCCTGTGCTTTATTTCATTTTTTTAGAGCACAGCTGATTTGCCGCACCTCAGCTGTTTTATTCACAAGGGCTGCAGGAGAAGGTAAGTATTAGAGCTGAAAATGGGCTTTTTTAAACGCTGTGCATGTGCACACAAAGTGTGTGCTTAGCAAATCGGTTGTTACACCGGTTGAATCGCACACTGATTATTTGTAGGTGTACCTCTCAGACTCTGCCTCACTACTAAGCAGAGTGGTGCCTGTGCCAGCCCAAGCAATTTACCACCAGTGAGATTGTCATCCATAATGAACGACAGGGTCATTAACAACAGCCTTTCTGCCTTCTCTATGTTATTCGTTGCATTCCACTGCTCGATTCTACTGTGGTTTCATAGGGTCTCAAGAAGTCTCATACAATATGGTTACAGACCTAGAAAGTAAGTTTCTATGTAATATCCTTAGGCATATTCTGTACTATAATTTATCCTAAAATAAATTTGCAGGATCTAATCTGGGTGGGTCACCAGCAACTGACCCAGATTGGATCCTGAAAATTATCCTGGGACACATATTTCTTTTGTTCGGATCCTTCTCCCGTTTTTGCTGTGGCCAGCTGCATGATATATTATTACAAATTGAGTATTATCTTTATTCAGTTCCATCGTGTACTACATAAGCAGATACAATGCTTTTTCATGAAGAAGTATTTCATACATAAGATGGACATGATTTTGCAGTTGAGAGCATTCAGGTTAAAAAAAGGTTTGTGAGAAATGGGAAAGAATGGTGAGCAAAAGGAAATGGACATAAAGTATTTAGACCACAGCATATTCAGGTTCCTGGTTGCTTTTCATTCTATCCTAAAACTCCTCACAGACAATCAGCAAAAAGTGTTCTTCCTCTCAGGGCTTTGTATTTTATCTATCTTCTCCCTGCTAAGACTTCATTTTCCCAACTGATTGTAACTGATGGTTTGGCTTTACCACTGACATGTTCTTTTTCATTGGCTCTGTTTCTGAAAGAGGTCTATGGTATGTCTCCCTCTTTCCTTTCATCCTTCCTAAACAAGATTTAACCCTTTTCCATATTATAAAATAGGAATGTATAGAACACTATAAATCAATCTGTTACAGTCTTTATCAAGCAGCATTCTGGCCTGATATATCCATTCAATATTTTGTAATTTCCCCAATATAGACAGTTATTATATAAACATAGTTTACACAAGGGAAATTTATGTAATAGAAAACGGAAACAATACAACATGCAGTGGAGTAAAAGTCCCTCTTAGCCTGGGTCTATTATTGTAGTTCTACTCTTGCCATTCATTTCTCAGGGGTCATTGTTTCATTCTCAGGTCTGTCATTCAGTATTGGGGGTTTCATCCAAAGTTTAACTTACCCAGGTGCTCCCTAAGGACCATCATTCCAGAATTGGGCCTATCATTCTAACTCAAAGGATCATCATTTCAGGTCTGGGCCTATTGATTCCTCAGTAGCCATAGGATAAGGGAATGAACTGGCAGTCAGAAATCCATTGACTAGGAAAATGACTTTGAAGGATAAACAGCACATTTTAAAACCAGTTATGTTTTAATTATTATACCATACCTATCAGTTACATTAGTATTTATTTATCATATTCTTAGTAATTTCTTTTAAACTCAGTTATTTGCATTCACTGTTGTGTTTAAATTGCTTTTCTATTTAAGGAATTCCTTAGTACCATTTTCTTACAAACACCAAAAGGCTAAAATATTATAATGTTTTCTGTTGCTACACAGAATACAGGAAATTCTAGTTTCATTGGTCAAGGCCCTGTTTACCTTGCACTCAATGGTGGGATTCAAATTTTTTTTTACTACTCGTTCTGTGGGCGTGGTTTGGTGGGCGTGGCAGGGGAAGGATACTGTAAAATCTCCAGTCAGAGATGGTAATTTGCCAGTTCTCCGAACTACTCAAAATTTCTGCTACCGGTTCTCCAGAACTGGTCAGAACCTGCTGAATGCCACCTCTGCTCGCACTGGTCCATCACCTATTTACCTCACAATTTGCAATGAACCATTTCTTGATGAACTGGTCATTTTGAAAAGGCATTGCTGGATTTATCCAGGTTGCTCATTTAAAAGGTAAATGTCCTCTGCATTGGGTTCAAAGATGATAACACATAGCAAATACCTTTTAAAATGTAATTATTTGTGGGGCATCTAAACAATTGAGTCTGAACAATACAAAAATCCCTAGTATATAATTGAGATTAAAAGAGAAACAAATCAGATTAAAAGCAACACTGTATGCTATAATATAAAACTAGAGTCAAAACAATAAAAACCAACCCATCATCCAGAAAAATAGTTATCGCAATGCAGCCTTCCTCCCCAACCACCAGGCTTTCAACAATTTTCTTAAGACCATGTCAGAGGAATGCTATTCTAGATGAAGGGAAAGTAGCATGTTGGCATGGCCCCTGAAGATGGTAGTCTGTAATCAAGGGGCACATAGTGTGCTTATTAACCTTATTGGGCAAGAAGATGTTCTATAGATACTTGATAGTCCATAGTGAAGGTAATCTGTACATACTGAGCCATTATGAGCTTTAAACATGGCAGCCAACATCTTGCACTGCACCTAGTAGCCAATTGGCAGTTCTTGAACTGAAAATCATAATTGTCTACAGTCATAACTACTTCAGTCATTGTAGACCAGCTGTGGCTTCCAAATGTTTCTCAGTTATAGCCCCATGAACAGCACATTGCACTAATTCAAATGAGAATGATTACTTCTTTTTAACAGTGAAGTGAAAACCAGCATTTAGATAAGAATTAAGGGACCCTCACAGAAAAAACTTCACCGACATCAGGAGCTCTGAGAAATCAACAAAGTTTGTGAATGGAGCAGATTGCAAACTTACTAATGTTCTTATAGTATCATTTTCCATAGCAGAACCTCAGCACTTATTGCTAGGGCCTATATTTTTAGGAATTCTGTCCTGGGATTATGAATAGCAGTGGCCCATCTAATGGAGGACAAAGGGCCTGGAGCAACCCATCCAACAAAGGGAACCAGTGGCTGTGAGAAATTGGTGGTGACAGAATCAGTTGAGAGTGGGGAGAAACACAGCAACAGAATCAGGAGGCAGGGAGATCATACAGTGGAGATTGGCAGCATAGCAGAAGAGGTGCATTGAGTTACAGAGCTCTGATCTTGTTGAATTGCACGCTGAGCAGAGCAGACTAGATAGTGAAGTTGGGCTGACTGGGAAGCTGAATGCAGGCCGAGAGAGCTGACCAGAGTAGAGACGAGGCCGAAAAGACAGAAGCATCAAAAGACAGAATGGAGCTGGCAGAGATAATGACAAGAGGCCGGAGCAGCAAATGATGGAAGAGAAGGCAAAAAAGCCCGAGGTCCCAACAGACAGGGAGGGAAGACCGCATAGAGAATAAAAATAAATACAGGACAGAAAATAAAAGATAAATAAATAGGCAAATAATAAGGACAAGAGTGGAACATTAGAAATCAAGGAAGAATAGGATTAATAAAGATCAATCAAATAAATAAGGCAAATCTTTAATAAGGGACAAACTGGAGCTTAAAAACGTTAAAAAATACAGGGAAGAAAATAAAGCTAACTTAACAGTAAACAAGTTAAATAACAAGGTAGAAAAATGAGCACAAAAAGGCAGAAAAAAGGATAGAAAAAAAAGAAACATAATTTTTTTACTCTTAAAAGAACCAGCAAAAAGAAACAAACTCACAGAACAGGTGACTGATTGTGATATGTTCCATGTATGTGCTTATGCCCAAAAGACATCCAAATTATACATGTATTACATGTAAACTATGTGAACTACTAGAGGAAAAAGTAAGGGATCTAGAGGCAACTCTAGCCAAACTCCAACCTACAGTAGAATCAAATCTCTACCCAGAACCAAATAATGAACAGATAAGTCCCAGAGGATTTGACCTTGCTGATAAACCCTTGGAGGAAGACAAATGGAGGTATGTCACACATAGAAGGAAACACAATAATCCAAGAAAGAAGAAATATATATTTAATAAACCCCTACTGCCCAATCTAACCCAACCAGAAGCAGCCCCTTCAATAGAATAGAATAGAATTCTTTCTTGGCCAAGTGTGATTGGACACACAAAGAATTTGTCTTGGTGCAAATGCTCTCAGTGTACATAAAAGATACATTCGTCCAGAGTCAAGAATCATAAGGTACAACACTTAATGATAGTCATAGGGTACAATAAGCAATCAATTCATACTAGGAAACAGCCAATATGAATCGTAAGGATACAAGTGACAAAGTTACAGTCATACAGTCACAAGTGGGAGGGGATAAGGAGTGATCAAAACTGAGCAATCAGTTTCTCACCCTCGATGAAAATACGCAGACCCACAACCTCCCTCTCCAAGAAAACATGCAGACACCTAGAAAAGAGACAGCATCAAATATCCCTAAAAAGTCACATCAACAAGCAGACCTGAGATAAACAGAAAAGCACCCCAGACTGCAACCCCACAAAAAGGAAGGTGATTGTTGGTGATAGGAGATTCTATTCTCAAAGGAACAGAACCAGCCATTTGCAGACCAGGCATACAATCTAGGGAGGTATGTTGTCTCTCTGGAACAAAAATCAAAGATGTAGCTGAGAACCTAACCAAAATTGAAGGGCCTTGGTGGCTCAGGCTGTTAAATGCCTGCACTTAAGTTCCAGCTGCCTACAATTACTGTAGGCTCGAATCCCACCAGGCTCAAGGTTGACTCAGCCTTCCATCCTCTCGGGGTAGGTAAATTGAGGACCCAAGATTGTTGGGGGCAATTAGCTGACTTTGTAAAAATGCCGCTTAGTAATAAGCAGGCATATACAATGGAATGAAGGCTATTGCTGAACACATTGGGTTGTGCTCCAAAAATTGTAAGCCGCCCTGAGTCTTCGGAGAAGGGCGGCATATAAATGTAATTAAAAAATAATAATAATTAGGTCCACAAATTATTACCCTTTCCTCCTCCTTCACATTGGGATGAATGACACAACAAAGAAACTAAGTACAATACTGAGAGATTATAAACAACTAGGCAGTAAAGGAGGTAGGAGCACATGTAGTATTCTCATCAGTATTCCCAACAAAAGGTCATTGGAGAAGAAAAAGAATTCTAGAAATAAATCATTGGCTAAAGGGTTGGTGTTGCCAAGAAAACTTTGGTTTCCTGGACCATGATTGCATTACTTACATGCTCTTAACAAGGGATGGGCAGCTCCTCACAAAAATGGGGAAATGTATTCAGAAATAGACTGACCCAACTCAAACAGCAATTAGGCGACGCAGGAAACATACCTATGGACAGGCATAAAAGTATTAAATGCTTATATACAAATGCTCAAAGCTTGGGGAACAAACATGGTGAACTAGAAACAATAGTACCTGAGGGTATGTATGGGGATTGTGGGATTCAAAAATTTTTTTACTACCTGTTCTGTGGGCGTGGCTTGTTTTGTGGGCATGGCTTAGGGGTCATGTGACTGCATGGACGTAGCTTGGCAGTCATGAGACTGGATGGACATGGCCAAGTCTAAGTCACTGACTTCTTTGCCCTAATGAATGATCTACAAAAAGAAGATATACAAAAAGGTAGTTTATTATTTTGTGCACTTACTACTTAGATAAGAATAAAATAAGTACACAAAACAATAAAAGAGGTACACATAAGTACTTACATAAGAACAATAAAAGTGCTGTGTATCTTCAACGTCACTGATTTTTTTGCCCTAATGAATGATCTGCAGAAAATATATTTTGTGAAGTTTTTAATTTCATGCACTTACTACTTAAATAAGAATAAATTAAGTACACAAAACAATAAAAGAGGTACACAAGTACTTACATAAAAGTATTATTTGTCTTTAACTTTGAGATATTTCCACAATGTTCTTTCATTGGCCCCTCCTCGCTTGCACTTTTCTTAATCTTGATTCTTGGATCATCGGCTGTGTGATGGTGTGCTCTTAACCATTTTTTTTGATGGTAGGAATAGGGTCCTATTCTTTTAGAAGTAGGCCAACCACACTAATGGTTGGTTATGTTGGAAACAGTTAGGCAACTTCTGTGTTCTGAACATATGAGGTTCATTTTTGAAACAACTCTTTCCGCTCCTGCTGAACTTACAGCAGTTGTTCTGACAGTATCTTTAGCTTTTTTAATACTGTTAGGAATTGCATAGTTCTTGGAATCTTTTAAAACATTTTCTATGAAATCTCTATAATTGTTAATATTAATTTCATAATTAAAAATGTCATTAAAGGCAAGCAATTGTTCTTCAGCTTCTGGCCATGGAACTACTACTTCTTCAATATTCCAATAATCTGGCTCCCAAAAAAGGAGAAATCATAATACATTCATGGTGTCTTGCAATTGGCTGTTTTTAAATGTTCACAATCCATTAGTCTTTTCTTCAAATTTGTTATGATGCTTTCCAAAAGTTTCCTGAGGAAGTCCAACAAATCGATGATTTGGTACAAATTTTATATTTTTGAAGGTTTCTGAAGTAATTAATCCATCAACCTTTCTTTTGATATGGGCCCTTTCCCTGTCTAAGCATTTCAAATGCTTTAATTGATCTCAGCACAAGTTTTTTGGCCTTTATAATGTCTGTATTTCTTCCTTGCAGTGCATTTGACAGAAATTTCATTTAGAATATCAATCATCAGTGCCAAATTATTTAAAATATATATATTTTCAAGACAGGGCAGCCATATTGGAATATTTTTCATTTGAAGAACATATTGTCTCTGCATCTTGTTTTTCCAATTCAACAAGCTCAACAAAAATTGTTGGTGGGTTATCTGAATCCTCAACTTTTCCAAAAACTATCACAACTGGTTTGCATGGTAGCACTGAGGCTTCGTCAATAATTAAACGTATTTTCAGATTCTGTTCAATAATGCTAGTAAACATTTCGGTTTTAATTTCTTTTGCAATGAAATCAACTGTTTTCACTGCAGTTGACTGTGAATGTAATCCTACTCCCAGATCTACTCCAATTACAGTTTGCAATTCTACCTGTCCTTCTATGTCTGAAAATGGTTTACATCTTTGTGCCAGACTGTAAACCATCAAAAATACTCTACAAGTAGTAGATAAAGATTTTTCAGACATCTTATCTACTGCTTTTGTTATAGCATCCTGCTCCCCTTGTTTTAAGTTATCGCTGCAAATAGCATGAGCTTTAGATGTAAAATGTTCTTTCATTTTTTCCTAAGAGAAGCTTGCTGAACTTCTTGAGTTGTCCCGGACACCTCAATCTTGAAATGTTTCCACTCCTTGGACACATGAACACCTTTCTCTACTGCAAAGTCATGTTTTGGCAGTACTTACAACCTAATTTTTTTTTTTGAAACTTCCAGTCACTCATACTTCTCTTGAAAGCTTCTATATTGCTGCAATAGCCAGCAGTCAGGAAGATCAGGAAGACTTTCAGTTTTGCAGATTGACTTGCTGCTTTTCCAAGTTCAAGTGGTGGCAGTGGTGCTGGTGGTGCTTGTGACCATGACGGTTGTGGAATTGGATCTGTTGTATCTGATTCTGATTGTTCCATTCTTGGTTTCTTGGTGAAGAAAGTGGTCAAACTGTGTTGCCTTTTCATCCTTGCCTAACAGCTACTACTACAAAAGACATAAAACAATATTGTGCTTTGATAAGACTTGATTGTGGCTGAAAGCTGAGGACTAAAGATAACAGAAGGGACCTCTGTTTTCACCCAACAATGTACAGTCTTATCAGGATGTGTTTGGGGTCCAACAAACAAGAAAGATATAGTTTTTCATCTAAGAAGTTAGATAAAGAAGAATGAATTTCATAGGTACATTCACAGAGCAATACTGAATTCTTTTTCTGAAATTTATTCCTCAGTTCACTGAATATATGAATTAGGCTCAGTATTTAGGTCAGTACAAGGCAAGTAGCTATTCAAGAGTTAGTGGTGTCGTGGTGTAGGAAGTTAGCACCTCTCCTGGAAAAATGAAATATCCTGGCAAATATTAAAAAGGCAGAATATTTCCTCTAAAAAGAGCAGAAACTCACCTTAGAAGCAGAAACTCACCCCCACCTTTGTTAATGGTTGGGCCATTAAGACCTGAGCCAGAATACTTTACATAACGAAGATCTCCAGGTAAAACTATAGCAATTGCTCAAAAGCCCTTTCAGTGCATCATCATCCAGCAAGGCTCAACCAAGCCTGGAACTCAGGACAGCCTACAGAGTTGCCCCTGCATGGCCCCATGGGAGTATGACAACCAATCAGAATGCAAGCTCCATTCAAATCCCAACAAAGGTTATAAAACCCAGGCAATCTCAGTACCTCAGCCCTTTTTCTTGATCTCTTCCTTCACCTTGAAGCATGTGATCATCCTTCCTTTTCACTCTGGAGCTCCAGGCCGTGTGGTCCTGTCCAGCATTGAACCTTCCGGACAGCCTCCATGTTTCCGGTATCTTTTTCCCCACTTGGAGCTGAGCCCAGAAGGATAATTCTTCCATTTGGTGACCACAAAGGGACTCCAAGCTAACCTAACCAATGGACCAGGCCCAGGCAAGATTCCCTTGCCACCAAACATACCCATTGAGTCTGTGGATGAGTTTTCCTGGACCTTGGCCATTTGGAATAAAGGTTTTAAAGGGGTTTTGAGTATTGAGTTCAAAGGCCGCTTGGAAGGAAGGTGAGTACCTCTAAATTCTAAATTGAAACCATGGAAAATACGTGTATGCATGCATGTGTGTGAGAGGACCCTTCTCCCCAACACAATTGGATCTTGCTTCCTCTGTGCATTTCCTAACCGCAGAAAGACCAAAAGTCTGGAGGGCATGGAGGTTTTGCCAGAGCACAGGACCTTTTGTTAGGGAAGGAGGAAGAGCGTGTGTGTGAGTGGCTTCACCCTTGCACAGCAGCTGGATCTCATTTCTTTGTTTGACCTCTAGCCACCCTCTTGCCTGTTGCTAGCCCTACAGAGCCATGATCATTAGGACAGGAAAAGCAAGGGGGGGTGCATCAGAATGTGGGACCTTCTTATGTAACAGGAAAAGCTAAATGGGTTATGATTGAAGGGAGGGAAGAAATTTTTTTTTTTGTCCAGTGTATCCCAAAAGCAAACCCCAGGATTTTAGGTAATTGTGTAATTAGGAAGTTGAAATTAGGAGTGCCAGTACTTTTTCCCCACTTGGAATTGAACCCAGAAGGATATTTCTTCCAACAATGGTTAGAAACAACGGTAAAACAACATATGGATTTAAAACCAGAAATATTTTGTTGGGTAGAATACATATTCAATTTTACACATGTTAACAGCTGCTAGAATTGTATTTGCAGAACAGTGGAAAAACAAAGATATGAAAATGAATAAAAATATTAGAATGTGCAGAAATGAATAAATTAACAATTGCAAATTTACAATCGTGAAGGCTTTGAATACTTTTTAATGTGGGATTTGTTTTATCAATGGCTAACTAACAGAAACAGAGTTAGAAATCTAAAAGTATAAAAGAAAACACCAATTATATAAGGAAAGTTCACTAAAAAGGATAAGCAAATATTATTTGATCATTGTTAATGTATAGATAACTTCAGCAGCATACACCTCCCCCAAAAAACCTAGGAAAGTGCCAGGAAAACACCAAAAGAATGACAACAGTTCCCCACCCCCCCCAAAAAAAGACTGCAGATAAAACCAGTTTTTTACTTAACCATAAGGACAGGGAAGACAAAGCCACTGCAATAAAAACCATCAAGGCATAATTGTTCCCCCAAAAGGACCTAAAAACTCACAGCACCAGAAATTTCAGAAAACTCAAGCCAGCCCTTCCACCTTTAAGAAAACCCCAGGCAAAAAAGCACCAGTTGAAGGAATACTTAAGTACAGCCATTATTAAGATAACTCACCTGGAAGTCCCCTTTTCCTCTTTCCTGGCAGAATTAGCCACCAGGATAGGAAAGACAAAAAGACCCAGGCAATCAAGGAACATGTTAAAACCCATCAAACAGGCTCAGCTGCAGAAATCTCAACATGTAAAAGCAGCTCTCAGCCAGTCCTTGAGTACTGAAGATTTGTCTTTAAATGAATCCAAACTCCAGCTCCTCTTTAGGACAATGATGGTTATTCAATACATCAGCAAACAACAAATACTCTAATCAGACTGATTACAATATAGATGATACAAGAAAGAAAACATTACAATGAATTTCCACCCTCCCCCATAATCTTTCTAACTGTCTTCTGGGGATTGAAAAGAGTCTTTTAGTCTTTTACTGGTCCATCTCAGGGTCCTTTCCTTCATGTCTCTGGGTGGCATAGACTTGGCCTGATGGTATGGGGCTTGGGAAGGTGTGATGACCCGAGGCATGGCACAAAGGCAACACAGTCACATAAGTAAGAAGAGTCCCTTTAATACCTCCAACTTTGCCCCCAATGTCCAGGTTACCTTCGGCTGGAGAAAAAAAAATTCTCCCAAGAACAGTCTTTAAGTGGAGGAAATTCATTCCGAAAACAAAGTTCATAGAAATGGTAAATAAAAATCCACACAAACCACGCTGCAGTAATTAACTTGACAGGGCAGGATAAGGAATTCCAGACTTGAAAGGCCAGCAAAACATACACAGTTGGGAAGACGCCAGGAACCCAGATAAGCCTCGACAATAACAGATAACTCATGATTTGTTTCCAACGTTTCTATGAGCAATCTCCCTTTTAAACACTGTGTTCCCAGCTGCAGCTAATGAAGGGAATCATGGCTCTTTCCTCCCCGTAAGCCGCCCAACTCACATTGCTCCCTTCTCCATTCCTCCCTGCATGCCCTAGAATGAAGAGGGGATGGGCCTGGATCTTCCTCTGAATTCCTTCTGCTCTATCTCTCCCCTGCTCTGCCCAGCCAGCCTTTGTCCTTCCTCAGTTTCTTCCACAGTCAGTGGAGCCACACTCCCACTCCCTGTCATCTGCTCAGCCTCCCCCTTGGAATCAGATTCTGATGGGGCGTGACAGGAGGTCTGCCCACTCTGGTTGCTGTAATGACTTTCAGTGGAGGCTGGAACCAAACCCAATTACTTGCTCCAAGCGACATTGAGTCGCGGACGGCACCCCGAGGAGCCCCTGTCTGTATGCTCATACAGGGCGGTTGGTATTCGATGCTGGCAGGAATCGTTCTCACAAATACCCCAGACCCATGCCATGTAGGACTTTGAATGTTAACACCAGAACCTTGAATCTCACCTGGAGGACAACTGGTAGCCAATGCAGGTCGCGCAGGAGGGGTGTAATATGGGAGTATTGGGAAGCTCCCATCACTACCCACATGGCCGCATTCTGCACCAGCTGAAGCCTCCGAGTGGTATGCAAGGGCAGTCCTAGGTAGAGAGCGTTACAGTAGTCGAGTCAGGAAATGACGAGTGCCTGAGTGATCGTGCGCAGGGCATCTCGATCCAGGTATGGGCTCAACTGGCGAGCCAGCCAGATCTGGGCAAAGGCCCCCCTGGCCACGGCCCCCACCTGCTCCTCCAATTTGAGCTGTGGATCCAGGAGGACCCCCAGATTCCATGCCCTGTCCACAGGGGGCAACACCTCCCCATGACCAAAGATGGAACCTCAAAACTGGACCGAGATGTCGGTATGCACAACTACTCCATCTTGGCTGGATTGAGTCGAAGCATGTTCCTGTCCATCCAGATCTGCAGCGCTTCCAGGCAATGGGACATCATGGGGAGAGCATCACTGATGTGGCCTGGGGTGGAGATGTATAGCTGTGTATCATCAGCATACTGATAATACATCACCCCAAAGCCACGGATGATCTCACCCAGCAGCTTCATATAAATGTTGAACAAGAGGGGCGAGAGGTATTCATTTAGAGGTATTCACCTTCCTTCCAAGCAGCCTTTGAGCGCAACACTAAAAACTCCTTTAAAACCCGTTTTTCCAAATGGCCAAGGTCCAGGAAAACTTACCCACAGACTCAATGGGTCTGCTTGCTGTCAAGGGAATCTTGCCTGGGCCTGGTCCATTGGTTAGGTTAGCTTGGGGTCCCATCTGGTGTGCCAAATTGTTGTAAGAATTATCCTGGGTTCAGTTCCAAGTGGGGAAAAAGACACTGGAAACATGGAGGCTATTTGGAAAGATGGTTTAATGGTAGACAGGACCACATGGGTTGGACCTCCAAAGTGAAAAGGACTATCACATGCTTCAAGATGTTGGGTGAAGGAAAAGAAGGGCCAAGATGCTGAGAGACTCTTAGTTATATACCCTCTGTTGGGCCCCACCTTATTGTTTCCTGTTCCTGTGTAAGAAATGAATCCCATTGGCTGTCAGACTCCCAGGAATGCTTCTGAGGTGAGTTTCTGCTTCTGAGTTTCTACTTCTCTTTTTAGGGGAAATATTCTGCCTTTTTAATATTTCCTAGGATATTTCATTTTTCTAGGAGAGTGGTGGGTGCTAACTTCCTACAGTTCAAAAGAAACAGATCTACAAAAAGAGGAGCTGGAGTTGCACTATATGTAAGAGATCACTACACTTCTACAGAAATGCACATGATCAAAGATAAAACCCCATCCAGAATGTATATGGGTCAATATAAAAGGAAAAAAGTGACATTGTCATAGCTGTATACCGTGTTAAAATAAGAAGAAGTAAGATAGACTATTTTCTAACCTGTAATATAAGACCATACCACAGTAAAATAAGACCTAGTGTAAATCTCAGTTCCAGGAAGACTTTTCAGGGAGTGCAGAAACACCCCCTACACCTCCACTAATGGCCACCATAAATATATAAGACTAGAAAATAAGACCTAGTGTGGGGAGCCTAAAAATAGAGAAGTATAGAGAATTGAAATTGCTGGAACCTTGGGTATTACAGGCACCCATACCAATCAGAAGAAATTCAACATACTGCAAACACAAGCAATAGAAAGTAATCCAACCAGTGTCTTTAAAAGCTGATTTTAACAAACTCAGAGATTCCATGGATGAAAATCTTAAAGGGGAAAACAACTCAAGAAGTATGGGAAACTCTGAAAAATGTGATCATAAAAGCCCAGTCCAGCACAATACCACTGAAAAAGAAAAACAAGAAATTAAAGAAGAAACCGGCATGGCTGCACAAAGATCTCTCTGGCAAACTGAAAGACAAAAAGGACAAGAACAAAAAATGGAAAGAGGGACACATAACTAAGGCTGATTATCAGCAGATAGCCAGAACATGCAAAGATGAAGTCAGGAAAGCAAAGGCTCAGAATGATCAAAGGTTTGCAACAAAAGTTAAAGATAATAAAAATTTCTTTCAACATATTAATAGCCAGAAAACAGTAGGCCCACTAAAGAAAGATGGCAAGGAAGTAACAGGCAGTAAGGAGAAAGCTTAACTCATTCTTTGCATCAGTTTTCACACAAAAAGAAATTATAGTCCAACGTACCCAAAAAGCTACTGTAAAAGACAAACTAGAAATAAAAATTAAAATAAGAAAAAAATAGAGAACACCTATCTGACCTTGATGAATATAAATCACTAGGACCTGACAGATTACATCCCAGAGTTCTGAAGGAGCTGGCAGATATTATCTCAGAACCATTGTACCATGTCTTTCAAAAATCTTGAAGCACCAGGGAAGTATTGGAGGATTGGAAAATGGCTGATGTGATTCCAATTTTCAAAAAAAAATGGGGGGGGGCACTAGACCCAGGAACATCTGGGAAGATCCTGGAAAAAAATAAAAAACCAGACAACGGCAAACAACTAGAAGCAAATAAAGTTATAACTAGTAGCCAGCATGGGTTTGTTAAAAACAGATCATGCCAAACCAATCTTATTTCATTCTTTAATAAAGTCACTAAATTAGTAGACCAGTGAAATGCTATGGATATAGTATATTTAGACTTCAGGAAGGCATTTGACAAAGTAGACCACAACCTACTTCTTGGTAAGCTAGAAAAATGTGGACTAGAAAACATCACCATCAGATAGATTTGTAGCTGGCTGACAAACTCTACTCAACGAGTAGCCCTTAATGGTACTACATCCACATGGAAAGACGTAAGCAGTAGAGTACCACAAGGCTCCATGTTAGGCCCAGTACTCCTCAATATCTTCATAAATGATTTAGTTGAGGGAACAGAAGGGGAACTCATCAAATTTGCAGGTGACACTAAACTGGTAGAAATAGCCAACACCCCAGAAGAGAAGCTCAGAATCCAAACAGATCTTGACAGACTTGAACAACGGGCTCTATCTAACAAAATGAATTTTAATGTTGAAAAAAGCAAAGTTTTATACTTAGGCAGGAAAAATCAAAAGTATAAGTACAGATTAGGCATGAACCGGCTCAAAAACAATAACTGTGAGAGGGACCTTGGAGTTTTAGTGGATGGTCAGTTGCATATAAGCCAGCAGTTTGTGGCAGCAGCTAAAAAAGCTAATACAATCCTGGGTTGCATAAACTGATGCATATTTATTTATTTATTTATTTATTTAGCATATGGCAAATACATGGACTTACAGTAGTTCAAATGTTAAACTCTTGATGGACATTCGGACACAATTTGATGGATATTTGTTGAGGAGCACCACAGTCACACTGAAGGGTAGAGACAAGACCCCACTTAAACAATGAGTCCTGGCAGACACCATGTTGGGTATGGATCCTGTTCAGAGTTGACCAATGCTGATGAGGAAGCTCAAACCCAGCACCTTTTGTGTAGGGTTATCTACGTAAATGCCTGTATCTGGGCGTTCAGCAGCCCACTTGGCTTTCCACTGTGTGTTGATGTCAAAGTTGTTAGACAGTTGTTGAGTGAATTGTAATTTTGTTGTATTCCTTCACGAAGGCTTCCTGCCTTTGTAGAGCTGGTGATGCAATGTGGCTCAGGATGGGGAGCCATTCTGTTTATCCGTTGCCATGTATTTAGAGAGCCAGGAGTTCTACAGAGATTCTGACTGCCAACCAGTGGTGGGTTTCAAAAATTTTCCTACCGGTATGGTGTGAGCGCGCAGCAGCATTTCAGCTCACCTTCTGCTGCAAGCCCTGTGTGTAAAACAGCTGACGTGAGGCAATTGGCTGTGCTGTGCGAAGCAGCTGAGGTTCAAAAGCAGGAAATAAAGGTAAGAATAGAGCCAGGGCAGGCGGACAGGCCCAGCAGCTGATTGGCGGAGTGAACCAGTTCGCTCACAGATGATCCTCGGGGCTATACCACCACTGCTGCCAACCGTTGTTAACTGCCAATTCTTCAACATAGTCTTGCTGCCAATGGTTGCAAGTCATTTGGTTCACACTTCTGTGATATCCAAGGTGCACCATGAAGTAGCAAACTAGCATCACACCCCAACATAGGCATAAAATCAAGATCACGTGAAATACTAGTACCACTTTATAAAATCCTAGTAAGGCTACATCTGGAATACTGCAACTAATTTTGGTCACCATACTACAAAAAAGATGTTGAGACTTTGGAAAAAAAATTCAGAGACAAGCAACTAAAATGATCAAAAGCTAAACATGTGAAGAACTGCTGCAAGATTTGGGTTTGGCTAATCTAAAGAAAAGACAAATTAAGGGTGAGATGATAGCAACATTCCAGTATTTGAGGGGCTGCCACAAAGAAGAGGGGGTCAAATTATTCTCCAAAGCATCGGAGGGCAGGACAAGAAACAATGGTTGGAAGCTAATCAAAGAGAGAAGCAATCTGGAATTAAGGAGAAACTTCCTTAACAGTGAAGACAAGTAACCGGTGGAATGGCTGGCCTTCAGAAATGGTGGGTGCTCAGTCACTGGAGGTTTCTAAGAAGGGACTGGACAGTCACTTGTCTGAAATGGTATAGGTTCTCCAGCTTGAGCAGGGGGCTGGACTAGAAGACCTCCAAGGTCCCTTCCAGTGCATTCTATTCTATTTCTGGACCGCGATGCCCTGCGTACGGTCACTCGTGCCCTTGTTATTGCGACTTTGACTACTGCAACGCCTCTATTTAGGACTGCCCTGCATACCATCCGAAGACTGCAACTGGTGCAAAATGCGGTGGCGCGGGTGGTGATGGGAGTTCCCCGGTTCTCCCATGCTACCCCCCTCCTGCGCGGCCTGCATTGGTTGCCAAGGTTGCGCTAAATGAGATTCAAGGTTTAACCTTAACATACAAAGTCCTTCATGACATGGGTCCTTATTTAAGGGAGCGACTGCTGCCGACATCGAACACTAACTGCCCTGTACGAACCCACAGACAGGGGCTCCTTGGGGTCCCATCGGCTGGGCAGTGCCGGCTGGCAGTCCCCCGACAACGGGCCTACTCTGTCGAGGCCCCTGACCTCTGGAATCAACTTCCCTTGGAGCTCCGCCTGGCCCCTGACCTCCGCACTTTCCGTCACGATCTGAAGACCTGGTTGTTTAATCAACCCGGGACCCGGTGGGTGGTTTTTAGAGTTTTAATTCTGGGATTTTAGTTAATTGGCTTGATTTGTTAATCTGGTTTTATCTAATTTATTGTTGTTGTTGTTTGATTGTAAGGTTCCCAGTCCTTGAGAGGGGCTGGACTAGTCAAATAAATAAATAAATAAATAAATAAATAAATAAATAAATAAATAAATCTGTCTAGCCTTCATCCATAATGTTCATGGCACAACTGCTGTCATTTATTTGGTCCAATAAAAACCCATTCAGATAAGCCTGGCATGACCACTGATATGAGCGGAGTGAACTACTGTTCTCCAGGGTCCCTTCGAAAAACAGATGTTTGAAAAGATGGGAGAAGCATGAACTGAAGGATAGAAAGGGAAAAAAAGTACCCGTGACAGTGGGAAAATGAGAGATCTGAAGCATTGACATAAGAGCTCCCTTGTGAAAGAAAATGAAGCTTTTATAGATTTCTATCAAGTTACTTACTATTAACACAACTCAGTGATTTCATGGGAGGAATCTTCTTTGCAGGTCTCCCCGCTCCCTCCGCTATCACCAATACTTGGTATTACAAAGACAAGCTGGCATTTCAGCCAATCCACCTCCATTCTTTTTTAGATCAGGATAAAGAAAACTAAGAAGAAATATCTGTTGCGAGCAAGCTTGTGCAACATCTTGGCAGATCGTATTCATGCACCAGACTTAATTAACCTGCCATAAAGCACATGTAATAAAAGAAAAAGGATGAAATAAGGAAGTATACGGTACTTCAGTAATTGCACCTATAAACTCATTAACTATTCTTTATAGTAAATAATCTCATTCATACAAGCTCACATAGATACGGTGTGTATGTGGAGAAAATAGGACTACTTGATTTTCATACCAATGGAGGCATGCTTCAGCAAGTTGGCAGCATTTTTTTTAAGTAACAAGCAAATTTTATTATTTAGTTTCAGGACTAACATCTGTACCAGTGGTTCTCAATTTACAACAATTCACTTAGTGACCGTTCAAACTTACAATGGCACTGAAAAAAGTGACTTACGCCCATTTTTCACACTTATAACCATTGCGGCATCCCCAAAATTCAAATACTTGGCAACTGACTCGTATTTATGATGTTTGCACTGTCCCAGGATCATGTGATTCCCTTTGGCGACTTTCTGACAAGTAAAGTCAACGGGGAAGCCAAATTCATTTAACAACCATGTTACTAACTTAACAACTGCAATGATTCACTTAATAAATTTATCATACAGCAACATAAATTTTGGGCTCCATTGTGGCCATAAGTCAAGACTGCGTTGTTGAAAGAAAAATCCAAGCTGGGAGAAAGATGCTGGAAATAAAAATGGAGACGGGCTGAAGAAAAGGAAATATCTGTTTATTTGGTAGCCAGAAACTAATGACAGCAGAATGTTTCTGGGGTGGCTGACAAAATGGGGTTGAGAGTAGGTGGGTTTTAATACATTCTTTGGGGCTTTGTAATTGAGATGCCTGTTCCTATGAAATAATATGTCCTTTAATATTTTAATGACTGTTGTCAGATTCCTATGGGATCATGTAGGCGTCATGCCTGGCTCTACAGCAGGGGTGCCAAACTTACATCATCACAGTGTCGTCACGTGACATACCACAACCTTTTCCCCAGGCATGGGGGTGCCCAGTGCATGATCCATCTGGCCCAAAGGGCCATGAGTTTGATAGCCCTGCTCTACAGGGAAAGTGGGAAATGCAATTCCTAGTGTTTGTCTAAGCTAATCTTTTCAGATTTGGCTTGCCTATTGCATTGCTTATTTGGAGTCTCTTTCCTTATGAATAGATTGGCCCAGTCTTTCTGATTGGATACAAAATCTCCTTTCCTAAAGGCCAGCCCCTTCAAACCTGTGCTAGAGGCTGTTTTTCTATGGCAGGAAGAGTGGGGCTGCTTTCTGCCTTTGTTAACGTTCTTCTCCTTTGGAGAAAATATTCTATCCTGCCTCTTTTTAATATTGCAAAATAAAAAATATTTTACTCTGTGGGGCGGGGGGGACTTCCTACACCGTACTTGGCCTGCTTTGGCACCACCCACTATTGCTTTCTTTTCTGCCTGGCTTACCACACGTGAGTAACACCCAATACACACAGGGGTGGGATTCTACCCGTTCGGACTGGTTCGGGCAAACTGGATGTTAAACTTACACCTGGTTCGCCGAACCAGGAGTTGAACTGAGTAGCTGGCCCCACCCCTCTCAGGAGTCTCCATGCGGCCCATTTTGGATGCAGATAAGTGCAGGGTTCACATGGAGGCTCTGGGAGGGCAAAAACAGGCCTTTCGGAAGTCCAGAAACGGGCCTGTTTCTGGCTTCTGGAGTCTGGGGGAGGCCATTTCACCCTCCCAGAGGCCCAAGAAGCCTCCGGACCCTGGGGAAGGCAAAAAACAGCCCTCCCAGAAGTTCCAGTAGGCCATGCCCACCATAGCCATGCCCACCCAGCAACCAGGCAACCACCAAGGGCCTTGGTGGCTCAGGCTGTTAATTGCCTGTACTTAAGTTCCAGCTGCCTACAACTGCTGCAGGCTCGAATCCCACCAGGCTCAAGGTTGACTCAGCCTTCCATCCTCTCGGGGTAGGTAAATTGAGGACTCAAGATTGTTGGGGGCAATTAGCTGACTTTGTAAAAATGCCGCTTAGTAATAAGCAGGCCTATACAATGGAATGAAGGCTATTGCTGAGCACACTGGGTTGCATCCCAAAAATTGTAAGCCGCCCTGAGTCTTCGGAGAAGGGCAGCATATAAATGTAATTATAAAAAAACTGGTTTCTGGAATTTTTGAATCCCACCCCTGAATACACAGATTTTTTTCTCCTTATAACATTTTGTAGTGCTCCCAGCCTATCCACTTTCAGAGATACCATGAAAAAAAAAGTGGACGATGGAACTTCTTCTGGTATTATAATTGCAGGCAGATAAATCTGCCAGAAACCAATAGAAAGGGAGCCTTATAAATCTTACAAGACTGGGCTCAGCCTTTGGATCAACACAGTCTTGACAGTAATCTAAAAGGAGAGTATGAAGGGAATGATGTTAAGGGAAGAAGTCCCACACTATTAGTGCAGATGGATTGCACTTGGCAATGTTGGGCTTGAGAATTGCAGCCCTTCCTTCCAACTCCATAGCCATTAGGATCTCTATGCTGAAATATTCTTTTCGATTACTATTAAAATGAACTCGTCAACACAATGCAGCTTGTAAAACATGACAATTTTTTGCTCACATATATATTATATAATAAATTTAATCTGTCTGTCAATTATCCTATTGTTACTACTCATTAGAGTCAACAATGTTGTAAATGAAAGATGATTTTTTTAAAAAAATCTTTATTTTAATATACGCTCAAAAATTTGCTATTTGACCCAGGATAGCATTATCTATAGCATTAGATTTCTGCCTACACAACTAGACTCTAGATCAGGGCTGTCAGACTCCCGGTCTGTGAGCTGGCTGCATCATGCGCTGGCCACATCCCACACCCGGTTTAGGGAAGGGGGAAAAAGTCCTGATACGTCATGTGACGCTGCTGTAATGACGTGAGTTTGACACCCCTGATCTAGATTTTTTTTTTCATTAGCATTTGCAAAATGAATCACGCACACAAATGCATTGACTATTTTGTTACCTGTACAGATAGTCCTGAACGTCCAACCACAAATGGTACTGGAAATTCTGTTGCTAAGTGATACAGTCATTAAGTGAATTGTGCCTGATTTTGCAACCTTTTTTGCTGCAGTCAATAAGCTGATCTGGTTTCCACCATTGATTTTGCTTGTCAGAAGCCCCTTGGAAAGATTTGTAAATGGTGATCAGATGATCCCAGGATGCTACATGTATCATAAATACATGCTACGTGCCCAAATTTTGATCATAGGACCATGGGGGTGACAGAATTGATTGTACGTCAGTTTTTTTCAGCACCATCGTAACTTTGAGTGGTAATCAAACAAATGGTTATAAGTTGAGGACTACCTGTAAACCAAACTGAAATCTTGAATCTGTTTCAACTTGTGATTGAAATAATCTGCAATATGAGAAGCACTACTGTATATTTTTGTATCCTGTTTTAATTTTCCCCAATGTACAGATCTGCATATGGCTCACTGCATGGTACTGACTATAGCACATTGCTCACTTGGTGTCTGGGTGTTTTATCCTTAGGATGGGCAAGCTTCTGCCTTAGTGTATTCTTGGGTTTGAGGTGTTGTGTTGGCTGAAGATCCTCCTGAGCTTGGAATGACAATGTTGCTTCATTTATGGCTCTCTTCATTGTCTGTTATGGAGGACTTCCTGTAGAGTCTTTTTTGAGATTTGATGAAGGCCATTTGGGATAACAACATGTTCTGAGGGCTTCCTTGGTGTGTTATAGTTTTTTATTCCCCCTTTCACGTCTTTGCTGGTAGGCAGGCCTTTAGCTCGGTGGTATAGGCTTCCTATTTTGTGCTCCAGTGGGTGGTAAAAATCAAAATGTAATTTTTTTAAATTCATATTTATATGCCGCCCTTCTCTGGAGACTCAGGGTGGCTTACAATGTTTGGAGCACAACCCAATGCGCTCAGCAATAGCCTTCATTCCATTGTATATGCCTGCTTATTACTAAGCGGCATTTTTACAAAGTCAGCTTACTGCCCCCAGCAATCTTGGGTCCTCAATTTACCTACCCCAAGAGGATGGAAGGCTGAGTCAACCTTGAGCCTGGTGGGATTCGAGCCTGCACTAATTGCAGGCAGCTGGAGCTAAGTGCTAGGTATTTAATAGCCTGCACCACCAAGGCTCTTATATTGAGCTGGGTATGTGGATTTTCTGTAAACTTCAGTGTTAAAACTTCTGTCTTCCTTAAGGTGTACTGCACAATCCAGGAAGGCTAGATTATTTTGCTTAACATCTTTACATGTGAATTTAATGTATGTCACTTACCTATACTAGTGTGTGGGTGGAATTCCTGTGAGGAAATGTGGGGCTTTCGTGTCTACCTCTTCCATGTAGATATTGGCCACAATGGGGGACACAGGTGAACCCATGGTGCCAGCGTCTTTTTGCCTGTAGAATCCTTCCTTATATTTAAAGTAGTTAGTGGTCAGGCAGAGGTCCAGCATGGCACATATGTGGTCTGGGCTGAGGTTGGTTCTGTCACCTAAGGTGCTGACTTGTAGCAGTCATTTCTTCACTACCATGACAGCTTCAATTGTTGAAATGCAGGTGAAGAGGGAAGTCACATGATAGGAAACCACAATCTCATCTTGGTCCAGTTTTAGTTTCCAAATCAAGCTAGCAAAGTCCTGTGAATTGGTGAAGTGCCATCGACAAGTCACAATATTACTGTCTTTACTCTGGGGAAACCATCCTTGTATACATGGATGCCCCAAAATCCATAAAGAGGGAATTCCACTCATACCAATTGTCAGCAGCACCAACTCTGTCACCTACAACATTGCAAAACATCTAACCACTTATTTGCTCCTCTAGTTGGCCACCCCACCCATCACATCAATGATTCACAGGACTTTGCCAGCAAGGTTTGCAAACTAAAACTGGACCCAGATGAGACCATGGTTTCGTATGATGTGACTTCCCTCTTCACCTGCCTTCTAACAACTGAAGACTGGTTCTTTTTGTCATCCCTTGCCTTAATAACTCAATGCTTTGCAATTGTATAGTAGTCTGAGTTTAAAACCAAAGCCTTTAACCAACTCTCTTTGCTTGGGTGATTAAAACAGAATTGCAAGCATTACATCCCTGTATCTTATTTACTCATTGTTTTCTACCTTACCTAAATTTTCCCTTGAGTCAATAATGGTGTGTGAATGATAGATCTGGTATAGATAACTGAATATAATCTCTAGGTCTTCAATTGCCCACTACTGGACAATGCAATGTTTACTCTTTAACAAGAGAAAATATTTGTTAAAAATAGGAAAGGATTGCCCTACCAGTGGCAGCAATTACCTCATCCCTAGACAGTATTTTCACTGTCAACAGACTTTTCTGTTGTTTTGTCTCCAAAATAATTAAGACAAAATTGGCCATGATTTTAAATAAGAAAAACAATCTTGGTTTAATCTGGGAACAATGTGGAAAAGTTCTGGACATCCTGGTAACTAGTAATAAAGTGTCTTCGCTGCTGCAGTGCATTTAGTGAAAGTGCAGTGTTCTTGACTCTCAAGTTATTTATATTGTGCAAGCTCTTAAATTATGAACAATGACTAAGCAGGGCCAGCTGCTTTTTCCCCCTGTACTTTTATAGTTACAAGTTTCTTGAGCAGATTAGATTATCCATTATTTAATTATTCTCTCCAGATTTTTTAAAATATAACTTTTTTGTTCATCATGGTTATTCAATTTAATAAAACATCTTAACCCAACTAACCTGCTTTTTCAAATTAACCTGCTTTTCTGCATCCTTTTTCAAACCTTTCATTCACATTTAACAATTCTCACTTGATTAAGCCTATCTTAACATTGTTCCAACGAAGCATCTTTTACTGTTATTAAATTTAAAAGTTTCCTAGGGAATTATTTTAATGTACTGTGTTCAAATGAATTCACATTTAATATACTTGTTCACATTTATAATATTTTCATGTTTTATATTTAAAAAGATAAAGGTATTACAATGAATTCCTTGGAAAATTAATTACCGAAACCAAAATAATGAAAATTAAGTAAGTATTGCAGATGTGAACAATGCCAAGAAATTAGCCCTGTGAGTTTCAAAACTTTTGGGGACTTTCATAGTGATAGCAAGATCTGGCCACTGCTACTTATAGAGATTCTACAGATTTCTTATGAAACCGTCTTTCATACAACTGCAAATCATATGCAGAGAAAGACTGCAATTTACTGGCATGGTAGAGTTTTGACATACCTATTTTTCAATGAGATAAGGGTGAAGGTTCGTTCTCTGAGCTTGTCGGGTTGGTTTCCAAATGTTTCAGTACCAGGCTAGGTAACATCTTCAGTGGAGTTTAGGGGATGTCAGTGTCAGTGTTCTACTGTTTATAAGGGCTTCAGGTATGGGTGTGTCCAGTGCTGGTCTTGTGATGGGTCAGCTGTGAGTCTTGTGATGGGTCTTGTGATAAGGAGATTACATCTGGTCAGGATCATTGGGAGGTGAACTGCTGGTAGGGGGTTGTGTGGTTTGGTTGAGGATTGGTACTGTCTCTGGTTGGTTGTGCAACTGGTTTGGATTCTGAGGGGTTTGTAGGGTAGTTGTAGGTTAATGTTTCTGTTGATGGAATTGCTTGTGGAGTGCCAGGCTTCAATGAACTCATGAGCTTGGCGGGTAGTAGTGTGGCCGATGATTTTTCTGTTGCTCCAATTGAATTGGTGCTGTTTGGTGTCAGTGTGGGTAGAGATTAAGGAGATTAAGATTAATGGCATTTGACTCCAAGCCAGTGTTTGTGGGTCCTGGTTTTTAATTGACATGATGTTTATCCCACATAGCATTGGTTGCAATGGTTACGGTTGATTTTGTAGATTACATTTTTTCTTTTATCCTTCTGCATTTTGTCCTTGCTTCTGGATAATTCCTGGCAGAGTGTGGCTGTGGGTTTGTTATTCCTAGGGGTTGGAGGATTCTGGCTGTTGTTTCTGACACCCCTTTTGTGTACGGTAGGGTTAGTTTTGGCGTGGTGATTGGCTGTGTGGTGTGGTGTGGTTTGGGTGTGTGTTAGAATATGAAGTTTTTTGGATAGCCATTACGGAGAAAGACACCGAGCAGTCATTTCTGTTCTGCTTTTCTTAGTGTTGTGGTGCTGCAGGGTGTCCTGGCCTTTTTGAACAGGGTCTGGACACAGCTGCTTTTGTGTATGGTGGGGTGGTTGCTTGTGAAGCTGAGGATCTGGTCCATGCATGTGGGTTTGCGGTAGACATGAGTTTCTAGTTCTCCATTGACTAGTCTCCTTATGTCAACATTGTGGAATGGGAATGGGAGGGGGAAGGTGGAGATAGTGTAGGGTGTGTAATCATAACATTCATTCCCCTGAGAATCAAGGATGTCTCACCAGCACCTGGGGAGGCATGACTGGAAGTTAACCAGAGTTGGGATAGTGACTGGATTGGACCACGTGAAGCACATGTGAATGGAGGGAAAGGAATTTTAACTTTACTTTAGGTGAGGAAAACACGGGGCTTTCAGATTTGGGTTTTCCCCAGATGTGCCAGTATGACATCTCTAATAAATCTGAGGAAGATGCCTGCCTTGGAGTTTTGATTCTGTTGGGAGTGTTACTTGGAACCCTAACATTCTGTTTCCTCTTGTGTGTGAATTTGATCCCAGGGAATATGTTATTGAGTAGGTGGCATGTTTCTTCAATTTGGAAGAGTTTGATGATGACAAAGGTATCATTGATGTAGCATGTCCAGAATTTTGGTTGGATGGTGGGTACAGCTATGGATTTGAGTCATTGCATGACGGCTTCTGCTATTAGGCCTGATATGGGTGATCCCACAAGGGTACCTTTATTTGCTTATAGATTTTCCCATTGAACTTGAGGTATGTGTTGAGGCATAGATTCAGGAGTTTCATGATGGTTTCTGTGGACATGGATTGTATTTTGTGGGTATGGTGTTTAGTGAGTAGGTAGTGTGTGGTGTGCTTAGCCAGGTCAATGTCAGTTGAGGTGAAGAGAGCAGTGACATCGAAGAAACCATAATTTCTTCCTTATTTATTTTGGGGTGTTTGATATATTGCAGAATAAAGTCTGGGGAGTTTATTTTAATGGGATAGTTTAAGAATGTGTCCAGCTCAAATCTAGCTGCTCAGAGGAGATCTTTGGAAAAGAAAAGATAAATTTGAGCATTATCTTGTTTCTCTGCTTAGCTGTTTGGTTTCCTTTCTTTCTTCATCAGTTGTGACATGATTCTTCTGGGAGAATACTATTTAGCCAAAGAAAGAAAAGTCAACCAAGCCAGTGGTAGGGAGCAAAAGGCCTCAATAAGACTACTAATAGTGAAGAAGGTACAGAAGAAGTGAAAATTGTCCCAAGTTTTCTTCCTTAAATCATCTGATTTAATCAAGAACAAAGATCCTGAAGGACTGATCAGGTGATATATTTAACCCAGCCTAGGAAATGTTTTTGATGTTTAACACCCATGGTCTGACTTGTTCAGTATTGTTGACAGATTAACAAATAGCAGTAGTACTTAGACTCATATAATGTTTCACAGTGCTTTACAGCTCTCTCTAAGTGGTTTACAAAGTCAGCATATTTCCCCCAACAATCTGGATCCTCATTTTACCAACCTTGGAAGGCTGAGTAAACCTGGACCCGTACAGAATCGAACTCATGGTGTGAGCAGTGAGTTAGCCTGCAGTACTGCATTCTAACCATTGCACTACCATGGCTCTAGTAGTGATGATTACAATTACTATTAGTAGTGATGATTACAATTACTATTAGTAGTGATGATTACAATTACTATTATTATGGTTAGTTGCATAGTCAGTCAGATGTTTAAACTGGATTTAGCATTTTTATCCATCTCTCAAAATTGAGGAGCATCCAAATAACACACAATTTGGTTTCAGAAAAAGTCTTGGTACACAAGATGCCCTATTCAGCATTCAAGTTCTTGCACAGCGTTGTAGAGATGTCAGTCACAGGGTTTACATGTGCTTCATTGATTTTGGGAAAGCATTTGATAAAATATGATACAACAAATTATTACAAATCCTGAAACAAGTGGGACTAGGTGACAAAGACATCAAAATCATAAAAAATCTATATTGGCATCAGGTAGCAAATGTGAGACTAGGCCAAAAATACTCAGATAATGCAGAAATATGAAGAGGGGTGAGACAGGGCTGTATTCTGTCTCTGCTGTTGTTTAATATCTACTCTGAATCAATTTTCAACAAAACACTGGAAAACTTAAATGCTGCCCTTAAAGTAAACGGTGTTCGAATCAACAATTTAAGATATGCAGATGACAGAGTTCTGCTTGCCAGTAAGCAGTTCCTCATCAACAGTCACAGAAATATCTGAAAAATACAGCTTGAAGCTTAACACCTCAAAAACCAAGATCATGGTCATCAGCAAACAACCCATTAATTTACCACCATTAACTTTGGAAGGAATACCACTAAAAAAATTGAAAGGATCATGTACCTCGAATTGAAAGGATCATGTACCTACAGGATCATGTAAAAAAAATTGAAAGGATCATGTACTTCTAATTTACATAAAAAGCTGGAACATGACCACTGAAGTAAAAACAAGGATAGAGAAAGCTCGAATCACATTCTTCAAAATGAAAAAGGTCTTCTGCACTCACAACATAAGCCTAAGATTGAAAATCAGGCTTGTCAGATGTTACATCTTTTCTACCCTGCTCTATGAGAGTTGGTCTCTGACAGAAAGTCACTTCAAGTGACTAGAAGCATTTGAAATGTGGATTTACAGGCAGCTGTTATGTATAAGTTGGGTTGACAAAATCAGAAATGAGGAGGTGATAAGCCACGTGGGAAAGCCAAGGGAAATCATCAAAAGCATAAAAAAGCGAAAGTTATAATATTTTGGACATGTGATGTGACACCTGGAAAAATAAGGCATACTTCACTTAATCCTCCAAGGAAAGATTGAAGGCAAATGAGGTCCAGGCAGAAGAACATCATGGCTTCAAAATCTAAGGGACCGGTTTGGACAAAACTCAGCAGCACTTTTTTGTGTGGCTGTTGATAAAAATAGGATCACCAACATGATCGCCAACGTCCGATGATAGATATGGCACAAGAAGAAAAAGATCCACCTCTCAAGTCCTTCCCAACAACCTCAGGTCAGCATATGTTGGGGTTTGATGCTGTCAAAGGTATTGTGGCAGGATGTAAGCTGTTACAAGTAAATCTGCTTTTTGCAACTGTCTTATGGTGATTTTTGTCAATGCCAATGGTCTTCAAGTGGTGCTTCAGTTGTTTATTATCTTTGTTTTCTTTTGCCACAGTCATTCTGTTTCTTTTCATTATGGTTTGTCACACAGTCAGGCAGATATTCAGATTTTTTGTCCACTTATCACGTCCTTCCCAAAGACCTGGGATAGGTAGATGTGGATGTTTGATGATGTTACAGATATTGTTGCAGGATGTAAGCTGTTCCAAACAAAGCTTCCTTTTGCAATTGACTGATGGCGAATTTGTCAATACCGATGATGCTTAGGTGGTGCCCCAGTTGTTTTGAGATTGTACCCAAGGCACCTATTCATACTACCTTTGTTTTCTTTTGCCACAGTCATTCTATTTCTGTTTACAAGTCTTATATTTTTTGTTATCTTCCCCTTTCATCCTTTCTGTTCTCTTCTGTACTGCCATCCCCTTTATCCAGACTTTTTTTAACTTTCTTATCGTCTGGGGTATTGTGTGGCAGGTGCCTGTCTGTTTGAATTCTAAAGCCCCAGAGCAATTTAATGTCTTCATTTTCTATGATTTTCTCTATTTTCACACCAGTTCTAACTTGCAGACAAATTGTATTTTTTGCAGATTTTCCAGTGTACCATTTTTGCTACTTTTTCATGCTATTGCTGTGAAGAGATTAAAAGTCCTCTGGGTTTTTTTATTGGATATTCTTATTATGGGTGTTTTAACATTTTGGTTATATATGGTGGATATTTTATGGTTGATTATTATGATAAACTACTGAGAGTTAATTTTTTATTTATTTATAATTTAGATTACAAAAGCTGATTACAATGAGCTTTGGTGGCTCAGGCTGTAAATGCCTGCTCTTAAGATCCAGCTGTCTACAATTATTGTAGGCTCGAATCCCACCAGGCTCAAGGTTGACTCAGCCTTCCATCCTCTCGGGGTAGGTAAATTGAGGACCCAAGATTGTTGGGGGCAATTAGCTGACCTTGTAAAAATGCCGCTTAGTAATAAGCAGGCATATACAATGGAATGAAGGCTATTGCTGAGCATTGGGTTGTGCTCAAAATTGTGCCCTGAGTCTTTGGAGAAGGGCTGCATATAAATGTAATTAAAAAAAAAAAAAGCTGCTCTACTCAGCATAGACTTTGGGAAGCTTTATTGATGAAAGGGAGATACCGTATCTGAGCCACACTATAACTTTTCAAACGCACAACAAAAAAACTTTCAACAACAAATTAATTATTACAAAATACTATGCTTTATATGTGTTTTATATCCAAACTAAATAAAATCTTTGATTCAGGATCTAACACAATGTCTCTTGATTTTAATAGGACTTACTTGGAGAATTGTATATAGGATTTGAATCTGAAAACACTGCTAGTGTTCAAAAGAAATATGTAAATGGTGTACAATAATTGCCATTAACCAGAAAGGAAGCACACTTTATTCATGTAGGCTTCAGGTAATCATCTTCTTTAAGAAAGAGTAATTAAATACATTTAATGCAGTAAGATCAATTGAGATATAAATATTCAGTTATTTCCAAAGCTTATTATGCTAACTGAATGAGGTTCAACATAAGCAGAAGTTTAAAAATAATATTTACCATTTCTTTTTTATTCATTAAGGTTTTATTTTATTATATAAAATACAAAGAAAAGAAGAGAAATGGGAAATTAAGGGAAGGAAAGGCAGCAGGGAGGTGTGAGATAAAAGGGAAAAGAGAAAAAGGAAAAAAGGGGACATTGACTTCCAACTCTTCTTAGCACAGTACAAGATAAACATACTCCAACCTCAACTTTTTAATATATAACTAGCCATTCCTATAACACCAAAACTTTCTAATCAACAAAACCAAAGTCAAAGTTCTTCTTCACAAGCACAAATTCCAGAAGTGATATCCAAATAAAAGCATTTTCCTCTCTGAATAAAATAATCAATTTAACCATTCCTGCTAAGGAAATAATGTGTATTTCTATTTGCACTTAGTAATCTTTGCGAAGTGTCACCATTTTTATTTACAAAATTCATTGTATTCTTTTACATTCTTTGACCTTACTGAAAAAAGGGAAAAAGAAAGCCTTTTTTCACCTTTTGTTTCCTTCGAAGTACTAAACATTTTTATTTTAAAAACCACTTATTTTTAATCAAAACTTTCTAATAATCTTTTTCTTTGACTTCTTAACATACAAGCTTTAAACTTCAGTATTACATTTAGATCCCTCCCTCCAAACTGTCCTTATAGAATAATATTTTTTTTCTTTTATAAACATCCTTTTAAACACAGAGAGTTTTCTTTAAACTAGTACATAATTTTCTTTAATTTTCTCTTAATACAGGTACTCTCAAATACATTTTCAATATCTTTTGCCTACTTTAAGAATTACTTAAGCATTAGATATATGTTTTTTAAAAATACATTTTCAAATTTTGGGTTAAATCTTTCCAGTTGCACATATCAAGAAGAGAAAAATGCATCCTAATTCCAGTTAACTCATTAAGTTTAAGTCACTCCTTCCAGCTTATCTTCATGGAATACAATATTTTTCTTCTCTGGAAGTATCAAAGACTTGTAGTCCTATTTTTATCACGTGATCCTCAACCTTGTTAATGTCCTTAAAGAAGAAGTCCCAAATTTGTCTTCTTTCTTCTTTCAGTTGTGTTGAGAGGTTTGTATTTGAACCATAGTAGTGAAAGTTAATATCAAGTTCTTCCAAAACTGTGATAAACTCCTCTGCATTTTCAGCTGCTTATGAAGTTGCCTTGGCAGTGTGGTAAATTCTCCACATGTTTGCATCTCAGAAGTAATTTGAGAGGATTTTTCATCATCAGAGAACAGCTGGTCAACAAATTGGTGTATTTTATTTAGAGACCTTTCAAATATATCTCTAATACTTTGTTCCACCATCTTGGCTTCCTCTTTTAATCAGAATCGTAAGATTTTAGCCACCCACAGCTAAGAAAATAAAGCTACCAGTTACTACAATAGTAAACTAAAATCACAGCTTTCAATCTTTTATCTTTCTCGGTCAGCTTTTTTTTTCTCACCACACTTCCATATTTGGCTTGCCTTAGCAGCCTTCTTCCTTGTTCTTTGAGACAAAAAGAAATCCCTAAAATGGTGCAAGTCTTCAAGAAGATATAGCTGGCTGTAGCTAGAAAGAGCCTCTTTTTAAGTTGATTTTAACAAGATTAAAAGTGATTGAAGGTGATTATGAAGAGAAAAGCATAAGTTACTGTCCATTTGAAAGGTGAATTTCAAAATGGCAGCTTCTTCAACTCCAAACAGATTGTCATATTTGTTCTAAAATGTAAGACACTCTGGTGCCGCACTGTTCACACAATGATATGTTTGTAAAAACAACAAGAAAAAATAAAAAATAATTATTTAAAAAACCTGATGGGATGCCAGTCCCTTCAGTTAGAAGGTAGAAGAGCTATACCCCAGGGAAAAATCTTTCGGATATCTCTCCCCAGGCATGTGTTCAGTTAGCCATCTTCCCGGAAGTGAATATTTACCATTTCTGATTTTTGTACATTAGCTTTCCACAACTATGATGTAAAACAAAATAGAAATAATTGCTGCTGCAGTAAATAAGTCTGGGTTATCTATTTCAACAATATCCTCTATTATCTGCATAATCCATAAATAAAATAATAATTAAGAAGTCTATAAAATGTGTTCAATATATATACACCAGATGTAATGATTCATTTTCAAAATGCTTCCAGTTCTTTGTATTCACATTTGAATTCACATAGTAATATAACCATTATATCTGGTTACTACTGAGTTGGGGGCCGTCAGAAAACATGAAAGCTCTGGGCTGCTCTGTTCAAATTCATTAATGGGAAATCAGTAGCGATTTGGAGGAAGAACGTAGACCATATAAACATGTACTGGCTATGCACTTAGCTTGAGAAAGGAAAACAAGAACTCCAGTTTGGAAATTTTAAAAAAATACCAGAGAGTATCAGGACTGTAGACTAGGCTGGAAAACTTCTTCTTATTATTATTATTTTATTAGACTTGTATGCCGCCCTTCTCCCAAAGGACTCAGGGCGGCGAACAGATAAAAAACCCATATATACAATAAAAAAGATATTAAACAAGACAAGTCTAAATTACAAAACTGCGTTAAAAACAATTAAAATTACAATTATACCAATAATATAAAATCACCTGCCCCCCATGGTCAAGCCAGGCCAGCTTGCTGAAACAGCCAGGTCTTCAGGTCTCAGCGAAAGGAGCGGAGATCCGGGGCCAAACGAAGATCTGCAGGAAGCTGATTCCATAGGGCGGGCGCTCCACAGAAAAGGCCCTAGCCCTGGGAACCGCCGGCCGACAGTGCCTGACCGACGGTATTCCCAGGAGGCCCCTCCTATGGGAGCGCATGGGGTGATCGGAGTGTGATGCAGGCAGAAGGCGTTCCCGCAAATATCTTGGACCAAGTGGTATGCTGTTTCCAAGAAAAGTACATGGATATGACCATGCAGGGATCTATTCAATTCAAACACAATCAGTGGTGGGATTCAAAGTTTTTTACTACCGGTTCTGTGGGTGTGGTTTGGTGGGCATGGCAGGGGAACGATACTGTAAAATCTCCAGTCAGAGGTGGGATTTGCCGGTCCTCTGAACTACACAAAATTTCTACTACCGCTTCTCCAGAACTGGTCAGAACCTGCTGAGTACCACCTCTGAACACAATTGTAGTTAATGGTATGGGAACATTATTGATTTGTTTCATTTTCTTTTAGATAAGGAAGGAGTTTTGATCTGATTGCAGCAAAGTTCTTTTTTGCTCCTAATAGAGAGAGAACTTCTGAACTGAAACTTGTTTGCTTTCTTAAAGGTGGGGAGAGTCTATTTGGATGTATTGCAAGACAGAAGCAACGAACCCAGGGTGTTTCTTTTGCCAGAAGTTAAATTAAGTTGTGCAAAATAGTGTTGGGGAATGTTAACAATACTTTAATGCATTTTTAAAAAATTTCAGAGGGTACTTATTACTGTTTTGGTTATCAAATCCTGCTTGCTTGGGCAGATAAGAAAAAAACATTATGTTGTTCTAGTTGCCACTGCTGTTCTGTTGCTATAATGCAAGATTATCAGATGATAAATAATATGTGTGGTTTTTTTCTCTCTCTCTTTCTTGTAGTTGCATTCTGCTGTGACCAGGATCCAAGTACAAAGACCTGGTTTCAATTACACATTTGCTCATATCTGCATCCTAAATAATGACAAGTCCTGCATAGTGGATGATATTGTACATATCCTGAAGGAACTGAAGGCTGCTCGCTTGTCGAATCAAACTAATTTTGCTATCACCTATCCAATCACACACTTAAAGGATGGCAGGGAAGTATACAATGGGCACCAGCTTGGTGGAGTCACTGTGCACAGCAAAGATCGGGTAAAGTCTGCCGAAGCTATTCAGCTTACCTATTACTTGCAGGCAATCAATTCCTTAAATGACGTTGTAGCAGAAAAGTGGGAATCCAACTTCTGTGACACAGTAGAACTTTTCCAGAAATCCAACCGGAATGTCACAATGTATCCTTTCACCTCATCATCCCTTCAAAAAGACTTCCAGAAGACAAGTAGGATATCAGAACATTACCTTACCACAAGCCTAGTCCTTGTGGTGACCTTGGCAATGCTCTGTTGTTCAATGCAAGACTGTGTCCGCAGCAAACCTTGGCTTGGCCTCCTTGGCTTGTTAACTGTGACTCTGGCCACTCTCACTGCAGCTGGAATCATTAATCTGACTGGTGGGAAATATAATTCTACCTTCCTGGGAATTCCCTTCATCGTGTTAGGTAACTATATCTCATTCTGTTATTACTGTGGATTTATCTGCAATATTTTTTTTTGATCTACTCTATTATGGCAAAGTAGCGAAAACGAAAGAGGACATTATGAAGTGCTCTAACAATTTGCTAGCCCTCTCATTTTGTTTAATCATTAGCAATCATTCAGAATAAGGATACTTTATTTATGCTTATTTTGTAGTCAATAAATCTTCAGAAATTGTTGTCTATCAGTATCTTTGTTTACTTTGCTATGGCATATTCAACATTAGTCAAAATACAAGGATTTTAAAGGGGGGGAATAGATATATCACCATCCAGTCTAGCTAAATTCAAGCAGGGGATATGTCTAGTTCCGTGATGGTGAACCTATGGCATGCATGCCACAGGTGGCACGCAGAGCCATTTGTGCTGGCACATGAGCTGCAGGCAAACTTACCTCACTACGCATGCGCCTCACAGCTGATTTTCAGCTGGTTTGAGGCCTTTTTCAGCCTCCCAAAGGTTTGAGGAAGGCTTCTGCAGGCCAAAAACTAGCCTCATTTCATCACTTCCTGTTTTTTCCGAAAATACCAGAAGTGATGAAACGGGTCTAGTTCTTGGCCTGCAAAGCCTGCGGAAGCTTTCCTCAAGCCTTTGGCCGAAAAAGGCCTCAAACTGGCTGAAAATCAGCTGTGAGGTGCAGTGCAGGTAAGGGGGCGGTGGGGGGGTGGGGATTACGTGCACATGCATAGGGGGCATGGAGGGGCATGCATTGCCTTCTGGGTGCTGGCACGCGAGTGCGAGCATGCAAGCGCACGCACAGTTTTGGCACAGGAACCCAAAAAGGTTAGCCACCACTGGTCTAATCCATGCCACTCTAAAAATTCTCCAGCTCACTTTAAAACCCAGAATTAAGTTTGAAAAAGCAGAGATTGAAAGTATAATATGAAAAGAACACAAATGCTGTAGTTTGTTTTATTTTTTTAAGCAAGCTAAATGGGAGGAAGCATCCCAATTTCATGATAGATGTGAGAAGTTGTAGTTCATTCTTTTAAATGTTTTGTTTCCAGGTGCCTCCAATTATGTTGTTTTAAGGAAAAGTGTAAAATATTTTGTGATGAAGGTTATTCCTATGTTGCCAAAACACTTGCAATAGATTTTCTGAAGGAAAGTGTATTCAAAAGGACTTCCTAAATACTGTAGAGCAGGGATGTCAAACTCACTGTCCATGGGTCGGATGTGTCATGTGTTGGCCACGCCCTCCCTTGATTTAGCAAAGGGAGGAAAGTCACAGTACATCACGTGATGTGATGCCATGAGTTTGACACCCCTGCTGTAGAGTTTATTGTTGAAACTTGTATTGAAAGTATAAAGGAGTAATTCTCTTCCTTTTCCATAAAATAAATCAACCATTCAACTATGTCACCTGTTATATACTATTCAGAAAATACAATCTCACAAACCCTCAGGATTAGGAACTGTAGAACAGAGTATCACAAAGGTTATCTCTCAGTGCCAAAGATACACCCACCCACTGAACTCTCTGAGAAAATTGGAATTAGTGGATTGGGGCTGTATTATGGTATAAGCAAACATCAGAACTAGATGTGGTCTTTGGAGTTCTGGGTGCTGTTTAAGCTTAGTTGTTTGCTGAGACATTTATTAACCAACTAAGTGACATTGTCATTATCCCATGATGTTACTAATTGGGTAATAAAATGTTTGCAAGTAAATAGCCAAACTCAGACAGCATCAAATACACCACAATTCAACTCCAAACTATACGTACTCTCTTACAGTAATTCTGATCATTGGAAACTGAAAAGTGGTCAGGTTTCTGTTGCTTTATTGTTCTAAAGACTTAATAATACTCTAGATTAGTTGTAGATTAGCTGTGGATTTATTTCAGACCTATTTGGAATATAATGTAATAAAAATTGTAATGATGATAGTGCCTATGATATACTCTATGTAATAAATGAAGAAATATAAACAATGGACTTGTGCTAATTCTACTTCAGAACTTATAGTTCCATTAGTTGTGGATTTGGACATAAGTTTATTATGACAATTTGGCAGGTTATTTGTGGCAGAGGTTGGAAGTTAGCATTGCACACAGAAATGTATCAGTATCATGAAGCAGGTGGGCAATCTGTAAGACTGCAAGGAGACACTCAAGTGTGTAGTATATGCTGTTGCAGATAATAGAACTTGCATTTGCCTTCTGCAGCTAAGTGGGTCTTTCCCCTTCCTTGTTTGACCGTCTATCACCTGACCAGTAGCAGCTACATATACTTTCAAATCACCTACCAAATCAAGAATGATTCTATCTCAGCTGGTATCCAATACCAACATTTTGCCTATCGTGGTAGTGGTGTGAATAGAAATTGCCACCTGATGCAGACGTTTCCCTGTCCGATGTTCAGCTTATTCAAGATGGGGGAAGGAAAATGATGAAGAAGGTGCTGCTGTCTCTCCTCTCCCATAATGTGATCTCTTCTGGACTTGTTGCCTCTATTGTTAGTAGCAGCACCTGGTTTCTGAGGCCCAGAAAATTGCTAGTACTATGCTGACCTGCCTTCTCCCCTGAAATACTTTGAAATAATTTAAAACCTTAGTTCTGTTGCCTAGTCTCTTGGCAAAAAGAAACAACTGCTTTAACATTTTAAAGGTGCTTTATACTTCTTATTCTTGTATTTTCCAAAGCACTGTGGTGAACATTTTGCGCACTTCTGATTTATATAAATAGCAGGAAACTCGATTTTGTCCTTTGCTTCTTTTTAGGACTGTTCCTCCATAGCAGTTTGTATTGTTTAAATGTCACTCTGACCACAGAGTGTGATTGGAGTTTTGTGGAAACTCAGAATTAACAATGGCAATTATATTCAGACCCTTGTCTTTTGCCAAGAAAATTGAAATTCATTCCAAATTGCCACAATTTGCTTAGGATAGATAATTGATCTTAATTCAATGTACACTCTCTTATCCTTTATGACATGTTGTTTCTGCTAAAGAGGGTTGGCTTCCACTTTTATGATTCTATATGGTCACCATGAGGCTTCAAGGGAGTCTTTATTTAGTAAGTTATAAGGAATGGAAACTAAGCTGGTCCGTAGCATAATTTTTCTCCACAACTATGAACAAAGTAAACAATACCCAAGAAAGATATGATAGAGAAAAATATATATTTCACGACAGAAATTGTGGTTGGCTCACATACAAAATTTTGTACAGATTTTCTTATTAGAATAGTTGATTCTATAAAAGTAGTGCAATGATCGCCATACTTTAGCAGAATTTCTATTGGCTTTTATTTTAAACAGAGGTTGTTTTTTTGAGAATAATAATAAATAATCATTGTTTGATTTTTTTTTCATTGAGATCATGAATTTGTGTTATAAATGGCATACAGAAAGATGGCTATGGAGATTCTCAGTCATCCAGGTCATGGTTGTCCCACAGGAGTTTTCTTTTTTTCCCAGAAGCAACTGGACTTTCTGGTTTTTCTTAGAAGACCTTCTGCTTCCCATCCAAGAAGCTGCTTCAGCTCTGACTGGATGGTGGGGAATGGAAGGATTTACACTCATTGCAGACAGCTGGACATTTGCATTCTTTTGGTGTGTCGTTAAGGTCACCTGGAGGTTTATCTGTGCCACCGAGGTCACCTGAGTAGTACAAATTGGTATGGAGCCTTCTTGGAACTGTTGAAAGGACTGTTGTAGATTGGAGATAGATGATGTTGTATCCCTCCCTCTGTTAAGAGAGGGCTGTTGTGATGACCTGGGGCGTGACACAAAAATAACAAAGTCACAAAAGTAGATAAATTCCTTTTAATACCTCCAACTTGTCCCCCAATGTCCAGTTATCCTCAGCTGAATATCAAACTCTTCCAAAAACAGTCTACAAAGGGAAGAAAGGCAGTCCGAACTCAAAGTGCAGATAAATTAGAAATAAAAAAACCAACACAAACCACACTGAAGTGAATTAACATGACAGGCCAAGATAATAAATTGCCAGACTTCCAAAAGAGAATGAAGCACACAAAGTTGGGAGGATGCCAAAACCCAGATAAGCCTCGACAAACATAATGCACGCTTTGCTTCCAGCAAGGTGCTGTGTGCAAACGCCCTTCTTATATCCTGTTCTCCCAGCTCCGACTAATGAAAGGGATCAGGGCCCTTTTCTCTCCCGTAAGCCACATTGCTCCCTACTCTGTTCCTCCCTGCGTGCCCTAGGATGAAGAGTGGGTGGCCCTGGGTCTTCCTCTGAATGCCCAGCTGGACTGTGCCCTTCCCCTCTTTCTTCCACAGCCACCGGAGCCACACTCCCTCTCCCTGTCAGCTGCTCGATCTCCCCTTCAGAATCGGACTCCAACAACGGCACGACAGCTGTTCAGTTTTAACATAGATGGCCTCTTTAATCCCTCTTTCAAACCAGCGATCCTCTTTGTCCAAAATATGAACTTTGTTGTCTTCAAAAGAGTGGCCTGTGTCTTTTAAATGCAGATGGACTGCTGAATCTATTACTGATGTGTTTTTGTGTCTTGGTTCCTAATCCTCCCTTTTCTTTTATTTATTTTATTTTATTTATTTTATTTTTATTCATAAAAATTTCATTTTATTCATTTATTTTATATTTATTCATATTTATGAGCGTCCTCTCCCAGTTTTTCCTTCTGTTCCATTGATCTTTCTTCTTAGTTTCTGCTGGAGTCCTTCTAGCCTTCTCCCCTCCAACCCCCCACCCCCGCCTAAACTCTCATGATCTTCAACCAGGATACTGGGCTTACTTTTCTTCTGTATATCCTCTCGTGTTTTCTATGCCTTATCACCTTTTCTCAGGACTATAATTCTCTGGTTCTTAGCTTTCCTTATCATGCCCCCTCCCAATTCAGTATGACATAGTCACACTTGCCCAAGGTTCTGTCAACTTCAACTCCCTCTATCACTTCTTCTCTATTACCGTGTTTCCCCGAAAATAAGACACTGTCTTATATTTTTTTTGGCTCCCAAAAACACACTAGGTCTTATTTTTGGGGTAGGTCTTATATATATATATATTTTAATGAAAAAAAAACACCATATTCATGTAGAACAATGTACATTTATTCATGTACAAAACCACGAACAAATCACATACCGTGTTTCCCCTAATATAAGACACTGTCTTATATATTTTTTGGCTCCCAAAAACACACTAGGTCTTATTTTCGGGGTAGGTCTTATTTTGGGGGTAGGTCTTATTTTTGGGGTAGGTCTTATTTTCGGGGAAACACGGTAGTAAGAATTAGGTCCAGTATAGCTTTTCCTCCAGTTCCCTCCTCTGCCTTTTGGATGACAAAGTTGTCGGCTAAGTTGGTTAGGAACCTGTTCAATCATCCACTTGCTGCAGTTTGTCTCCCAGTTGATATCAGGGTAGTTAAAGTCTCCCATTATTACTGTGGTGTGTTTCCTATATACATTTGTTAATTGATTAGCAAAGAGTTCATCTATTTCTTCTGCTTGATTGTGTAGCCTGTAGCATATGTCTATAGCAATGCCATTTTTTTTTCTTTTAATATTGACCCACATGGATTCTAGGAGGTTTTCATCCTTGGTTTTGTGTATTTCTGTAGAGATGTAATGATCTTTTAGATATAATGCAATTCTACCTCCTCTTTTGTTAGGTCTATTTCTTTTGAATAGGTTGCATTCTTCCATCAGTACATTCCAGTCATGAGTTTCATCCCACCAAGTTTTAGTAACGGCAACTATATCGTATCTGCCTTCATGTACTAATACTTCAAGTTCACTCTGTTCGTTCCCTAGCGTCAGTGCACAGGCATTTGAGTTCTTTATTATTGGTCTTGTGGATGTTTTTTATATCTACTACTTTGTAACTGAGATTTCCATCCTTTCCAGCACTCTCTATTTCATTATGTATCAATAAGACGCACTGCATTTTTCAGAGTATAAGATGCACCAGACTATAAGATGTACCTTGGTTTAGAGGAAGAAAATAAGAAAAAAATATTTTGCCTCGGTGCATCCCGTGTTTGCCCTCCCTGACGTCCAGTGGCACACTGCAGGCCAAAAACACGCCTGTTCTTGGCCTCCAGAGGCCTCTGTGTGTCCTGTTTTTGCCCTCCCTGACGTCCAGAGGCACTCTGCAGGCCAAAAACATGCCCATTTTTGGCCTCTGGAGCCCTCCGCGGGTCCCATTTTTGCCCTCACTGGGGAGGGCAAAAGGAGGACCCCTGGAGGCCAAAACCCACTTATTTTAGGCTTGCAAAGTGCCTCTGGACACCAGGGAGGGCAAAAATGGGACACAGGGAGGCTTTGGGAGGCTAAAAATGGGCCCGTATTCACTATATAAGACACACAGACATTTCCACCCACTTTTTCTGGGGATTATAATCCTCATCTCACTCTTACTCTGCTTCTAAGCCATTTAACTAAGATCAAGTATTTCTGTGTGAATAGAAATAATGGATCTGATTGTATGAAAAATTGTATTTTTTCAGGTTTACCACAATGGGATCTAAAAATGCCAGGAATCTTACTTATGGTAACACTGCTATTAATTCCTCACTTAGTATATTCCCTTAACTACTTCTGCCTCTGATTTACTGAAAGTTTAAAGAAACAATAACATCAATCAGATTTTACAACATTATGAAAAGGACAGTAGAATTAGAGACATCTTTCGAAACTAGATAATAATTCTCAGATACATTAGAAAGTTATACTCCAGGGATTAGATATTCAAGCAAGTGCCCGCAGCAAACTGCAAATATCAGAATAATGTTTCATATGTAGTGACATCATCAAGCTAATGCCACCATTCTATACTTGTTTCCTGAAACAACTATGTCACATTTGCAAATCAACCTTGTCTCCTTTGCCCTTCCCACAAATGCCCACAATCTAGGAAAGACTTTCAGAGAAACTTTAGGCAAGTAAATACATTAAAGGTGCTTGGAACAGGCTACATTTGAAGAGTCTGGCTGAGCCCTCAGTCTATTATTCCTGGTATAAATTAATTCAATACAAGTAAGACTATCAGGAATCATACAGGATGAGTATGTTTGCTAGCTAAAATGTATTTACATTTCTAATCTTTCTTCTTCCCAAACCTCAGGGAGCAAAGTAGCTATCTAAACATATGCCAAAATATAGCATACAACAAAAGACAATGATCCTACAATGAGTAGCTGCTGCAGAACACCCTGTTCACCTTGGATCATTAAAACCTATGTCATTGTATTACATTGGCAAGTTGCTCCGTGACTATGTTTCTGGCTATAGGCATCTGGACCTTGAGCTAGCATAGACTTCATGCCAGATGACCTTTGTGTACAACAGTTTATTCAAGAGCAGTGTCAGAAGCCAGTAATAGTAGTAAATATATGTTGAACACTGGTTTGTGACTAGTTAAGGAGTAAAATATAAAACAGCTGTTTGAACGTTTATATTTGAATCTTTTTCTTTTCTTTCCTGTATATATACACATACTAGGAGGGTACCTGTGCTTCACTATGAAACCATGTGATTGGGCAAGTTTTTGGGGAGGAAAATAAGGGAGGAAATTGTGCCCCTGCCTACCAGCATACATCGGTATTCATCTGGCTAGTGTCCTGTCAGTGTGTGAGAGAGTTGAGGGCTGTTTGGAAACTGAAACTTTTCAGGTGGGGAGGGGAAGTAGAACTCCTTAGCATCAGAACGCGTTAATAATAATATAGAAAATACTAATGCTCTGATGGTAATTTCGAAAAATCCTTTTGTTAGTGAAGTTCTTGTGCCAACTTCTTGCTCACCCAGCAAATACTGTTTCAGTTTCCAAACAGCTCTCAACTCAGGGCCTTGGTGGTGCAGGCTGCTAAATGCCTAGCACTTAAGTTCCAGCTGCCTGCAATTATTGTAGGCTCGAATCCCACCAGGCTCAAGGTTGACTCAGCCTTCCATCCTCTCGGGGTAGGTAAAGTGAGGACCCAAGATTGCTGGGGGCAATAAGCTGACTTTGCAAAAATGCAGCTTAGTAATAAGCAGGCATATACAATGGAATGAAGGCTATTGCTGAGCGCACTGGGTTGCGCTCCAAAAATTGTAAGCCGCCCTGAGTCTTCGGAGAAGGGCGGCATATAAATGTAATTAAAAAAAAAAACTCTCTCACTCCCCACCTGAAAAGAAATTTGTGCCAACTGCAGTTGAGCTAAGCCACGCCCAGGCTCCTTGCTGTCTCCTGGCTCACACAGCAAATACTGTTTGAGTTTCCAAACAGCCCTCAACTCTATCACACTCTGATAGGACGCTAGCCAGATGAATACCGATGGATGTTGGTAGGCAGAGGCACAATTTTTTCCCCTTACTTTCCTTCCCAAAAACTTGCCCGATCACAGTTTCATACTAAAGCACGGGTACCCTGCTAGTCTTCAGATATTTTCCCTTCTCTCCTCCACCTCTACTTGCATTATTATTATTATTATTATTATTATTATTATTATTATTATTATTATTATTATTATTGGACTTGTATGCCGCCCCCATCTCCGAAGACTCGGGGCGGCTCACAGCTAAAAACATACATTCATAATAAATAAATAGTTTAAAAAGGCATGAAAGACATTCTTTTAAAAATCCCTAAATGTCTCAGTAATGCTGTCCTGTTCTCTGTTGTATTGGTTACTGTTCAGCTGTTGTTCGGTTATACCTAAATTATTTATGTTTGAGGAAAGAAAGACACAATTGAAGACAAGACCCACAAGGAAACCAAATGTGTCAGATTTCCAAAACTTTTATCCAAAAGCTGCTGATTCCTCTTCTCCTGTTTTTATTAGCACATGCCCATCACAAAACGTCCATCCCATTAACATCATATTTCTACTTCTCTGGTGCCATCTTTTTCAGGCAGGTCATTGTATATATTCTTATAAGAACTGAGGCACTGTTATGAAGGAAATATTTACAACAGACTGAACCAGAAGTCTCCAGTGATACATGAAAAATGCTATATGGGGTACACCAGCTAGACTCGAATAATGTAACACACATACAAGCATGTAATATTGTATCTGAGCCCAACTGAGCCCACAGGCTTTAGCTGAGGAAGCAATCTAAGAATTCTGCTTTAGACCAGGGAATCAAAGTTAACATTAGTTGTGTTGCTCTGGTCCCAAATTCATTCTCTCTTGATAGCTACTACAGAAGCAAAGGTAGATCGGCCTCTTTTTGAGCTGCTGAGAAAAACTTCAATTCTTTTCATGTTCAATGAGAGAAATCTCTTCTAAGCTTGATTCCAACATGATTTCTTGCAGGTGAGAAAAATGAAAAGCTATGACATATTTTTCTCTGGATTATGGCCCATTTGATCATATGGCTGGATTATTACCCCAGAGAAGTGGTGTAACCTGATTGTCAAAGACAGAGACGTAGTAGAAGGAAGGCTCGGAGCAAAATGAAAATCCAATTGTTTATACTGGTAAAACCCAATTAAAAAAAATGGGTGGACACTGAATGCTACTGTACCGCATCTACGAAGATCTGTCGAATAGTAAAAGAATCCTAAATCCTGTAGGATTGGTTCTTATTGCTGGGCTGTCATTGTATAAAATTGCTAGGATTTTATTTTAGAACAGTTAGCTGAATAAAAAGCTTAAGGCAACTTTGTTTACAGTATTTAGAGGAACTATAAAATTTGTAGGTTTCTACATTGGCAAGCAATCTGTTTTTCTTTTATTTTTGCATTCTTTTCTTTTTTTTAAAAAAAAAAGGTCATTTTGCCTTTATGGAGGCAGTGAAAGTAGGCTTAATTATTTTCCCTATTGAGAATAGACCATAACTATTTAAGACATAATTAACAATAGGATGTCAGTTAGTGGTTGTACTTTTTTGCTGGTTTTTATGCCTGGAGAGGCTCACTGTTCCCAATTAGTTTTAATGGGGGCACTGTACTAGTTATCAAATTGACAGTCATGACCTACCCAGCGGAAGCAACCATAAAACAATTTGGAGAACAAAAATAAACAGCAAACATCTCACCACAAATAGATGCCAAATATTCTGTATGCATGTATTCTAGTTTTGTATGATAGGATTACGAATGATGTCCCATTGCATTCAAAATGCTCAAAAATACAGTTAGAGGTCTTGTTCTCATACTTATCAGGTATGGAAGGTTGCTAAAAGGATCTTCACCTTCTTCCTGTTTCTTTGCCCTGCCTGATGACTTTTGAGTAGAGGAAATTGTTGTAACTATAAAATAATCTCATAAAAAGGAGGTGGTTTTGAGATCTATTCCCTTTTAAAATTGGCTGTTTTAAAATTGGCTGTCTCCCATAGATGTACACTCTTAATATTCTGCTTAAGTTCTAATAATACCATGACTAATTTTGCAAAGCCGTGTGTTAATGATTAAACTAAAATCTATAAGGGTTATCAACATTTAATGTCAGAAATTTAAATGTAAATAAGGTGTCCCCAATCAGATTTACAAATTAAAAGAGTTGGAAGGGATCTTGTAGGTCCAGTGCCCTGCCCAAGCATGAGACCCTACACCATTTCTGACAAGTGGCAGTCCAATCTCTTCTTGAAAGCCTCCAGTGGTGAAGCTCCCACAACTTCTGAAGGCAACTTCTGTTCCATTGGTTGGTTTTTCTTACTCAATTATTTGGAGATTCTTTCTCCCTCCACCCATATCCAACACCAAGACCTACCTACCTTGCATAGTCAAAAGGCTTTCATAGTAAACATGACAAGGGAATTCTGCTTCTACCAATCCAATTGCTCATGGATTAATATGATACTACTTATTATATTTTATTGCTGCAGAAGAGACATTTATGGATCTCTTGTGAAAAACTACAAGGTCCTTTGACATTTTAAAAAAATATTAATCCTATTTGCCTTATGGGTAAATATGATTTGTGAATAACTTCATGTGAAGGTTTGAGTTTTTGAACGTTGTTTCTTGTTTGTTTAATTTACAGAAATGTATGCAATAACTGGAAGCAAGTTTAAAAACTAAGAATTTAAGCATAAGCAACCAAATTTGCTTGCTCCCCTAAAGATCTTACCAGATTTAAATGTGAAATGGTATGGCTTAAAGCCAGCTTTCTAACCTGCTTCTCCCCAGAGGTGTTTGATTGCAGCTTCCAGAAACCTAAAACAGCCTAGCCTTTAAAAAGCAGCTATCGGAGAAAAATTGTTTAGAAAGGAAAGGGTATATAGGTAGTCCTCAATTTGCAACCACAATTGAGCAAAATTTTCTGTTGCTAAACAAGAGAGTTGCTAAGTGAGTTTTGCCCTATTTTATGACCTTTCTTGCCACAGTTGTTAAGTGAACTACTGTAGTTGTGAAAATTGGTAACACAGTTGTTAAGTGAGAAGATTTGTTTGTCAGAAGATTACAAAAGGTGATCACATGACTTTGGACACTGCAACTGTCATAAATATGAACCAGTTGCCAAGCATCCAGATTTTGATCACGTGACCATGGTGATGTTGCAGCAATCCTGAGTGTGAAAAATGGTGATAAGTCACTTTTTTCAGTACTGTAATATTGTATCTATAAAGTTTCACAACAATTTACCTGTAACAGGTAACCCTCAGTTTACAAACATTTGTTTAGCATGCTAAATGAAGAGATCAGACTAGAAGAAGTTATTGTGGCGATAAACAAACAAAAAAGCAATAAGGCACCAGGACCAGATGGACTTCTGGCAGAGTTATGTAAAAGTCAACAAGAAATTTTAGGCAACAGGCTACTTAAAATATTTAATGCGGTCTTGGAAGAGGCAAAAATACCACAAACATGGAGAGAAGTAACCATTACAATAATCCCTAAAGAAAACACAGACCAGACAGACATTAAAAACTATAGACCAGTATCTCTGTTAAATGTGGATTATAAGATCTTTGTATCAATAATAGCTGACAGATTTTTTAAAAAATTTAAATGAATTTATACATGCTGATCAAAATGGTTTTCTTGCACAAAGACAACTTAAAAGCAACCTAAGGATAATCCTAGATGCTCTAGAATTTTATGAAGAACATAGTAGAGACCAAGTAGCACTACTACTTCTGGATGCCCAAAAGGCATTTGACAACGTTAAATGAAATTTTATCTTACAATAACTTAGATACATGGACTTGGGGCAGAAATTTTTAAATATAATGTTGGCGATACATACCAACCAGGAAGCAAAAATATTAATCAATGAGGAAACGACAAAAAAAATATTAAAATCCAAAAGGGAACGAGGCAGGGATGTCTGTTAATGCCACTTTTGTTTATTCTAACACTAGAAGTATTAACTAGGATAATTAGAAAAGAAACAAAATAAAGGGCTGGGAAGCTTTGGTGGCTCAGGCTGTTAAATGCCTGCTCTTAAGATCCAGCTGTCTACAATTACTGTAGGCTCGAATCCCACCAGGCTCAAGGTTGACTCAGCCTTCCCTCCTCTCGGGGGAGGTAAATTGAGGACCCAAGATTGTTGGGGGCAATTAGCTGACCTTGTAAAAATGCCGCTTAGTAATAAGCAGGCATATACAATGGAATGAAGGCTATTGCTGAGCACATTGGATTGTGCTCCAAAAATTGTAAGCCGCCCTGAGTCTTCGGAGAAGGGCGGCATATAAATGTAATTAAAAATAAAATAAAATAAAATAAAATAAAGAAAGAAGTTTTTAAGTTACAAGCATTTGAGGATGAGCTAGTTTTCATCCTAGAAGAACCACAAAAATCGGGACTAAAACGTATAGAAACAGTAGAAGAATATGGAGAGGTTGTGGGGCTGAAATTAATAAGGAAAAAATTAAAATAATCACTAAGAATATGATGAACAAACAAAAAGAAACACTGACTAAGACAATGGGCATCCAGATAGTTAATAAGATAAAATATTTGGGGATTAAGATATCGGCAAGATATACAACAATCAATGAAGATAATTACACTGTATTACTGAAATGTATAACAGAAGATTTGGAACAGTGGGGAAATTTAAGGTTATCTTTTATGGGCAGAATAGCAGTTATAAAGATGAATGTATTTCCCAAATTACTTTTTCTCTTTCAAAATATTCCCATAAAATTAGATAAAAAATTCTTCAGTGATTTGAACAAATTATCATTGAAATTTATATGGCAAGGGAAAAAACCCAGGATTAAATTAAAATCGTTGCAGGAAGCTAAAGACAGAGGGGGTTTTGGCTTGCCCAGTTGGGAAATTTATCATCAAGCTGCTATGCTTACCTGGGTGAAGGACTGGATAACTCTCAACAATAGAAGGATGTTAGTGCTAGAAGGCCACAATTTACAAGCAGAATGGCATGCCATTTTATGGCAAGATAGACAAGAGGCCCACCGATATTTTCAAAGGCATAAGATCAAGCAGACACTACTATTGACATGGAATAAAACAAAACAACAAATATATATAGAAGCACCAATATTGTTATCTACTCTTGAAGCTTTAGTATATCCAAACCTGCTTGGCCGAAGGAAAATTATTACATACAAAATCATTTTAAACGAGACAGGAGATTTGAAATCAAGGCAAGAATTAAAAGAACAAGGGGTGGACCTGGAATGGTGGGCTTACTTACAAGTTCAATCACAATACAGAAAAGATATGAAAGAAAGGGGAATTAGCAGACAGAAAACCAAATTAGATGAAATATTACTGGGAGCAGATGACAAATTGATAAGGAAAATTTATAGACTTTTATAATCCAATGATTATACATTAGACAAGGAACAAGTAAAAGAAATGATGTTGGCTAGGGCGAAAGATATTGGATACGGTATCAATTTGGACAAGTGGCAAACCCTATGGGAGAGAAATAAAAAAAATAACATTAGCTACATCATAAAGAAAATTTATACAAAATATTTTATAGGTGGCATCTCCCACCAACAAAATTAGCTAAGATGAATCAAAATGTTTCACCTGTTTGTTGGAAATGCATCCAGGAATATGGATCATATTACCACACATGGTGGTTGTGTAAGAAAGCCCAGGAATTTTGGCGTAAGATTCAGAGATGGTGAGCTTAAGGTCAAATATAAACCAGAATTTTTCCTGCTGGGAATCATTACAGAGAGATACAGTAAGGAACTGACATATCTAATAATACATGTGGTTACAGCAGCAAGCTTAGCTTATGCTCAAAAGTGGAAAGATAAAGAAATTCCCGATGAAAGCAAAAGTAATTTAAAAGATATGGATATGTGCTGAAATGGACAAATTAACTTTGGAAATAAAAAACTAAGGATGAGACTGAATATTACGAAGTATGGGATAAATTCTACCAATGGTGGGGGTAAAGGAAGTTCTCAGAAATATAATAAGACAAGGTTGGATAGAAGACTAGAAATATGGAACTTTGTTGAAATGTGCAAATGTAGGTGCTACGTAAATATGTATTATGTTATATATGATAGATATGTGTGACAAACAGGCTCGTCAGGACAATCATACCATGTTCATTGTTTTTAATGCTTTATTCAATAAAAAATTCATAATAAAAAAACATTTGTTTAGAACAGTTACTAAGCAAATGTTCGTAAGTTGAGGAATACAGGTAAAATTATAAAACTTTATAGATACAATATTTAAGAATTAAGTTGACATTTGTGGTGATCTTTACATAAATGGCCTTTTAATTTATTTTTAAAATAGCACATGAAGGCAGATAGAATTAAAGTATCTTATCTTTCAAAATGGAATTGGTATTCTGATTAGAAGTATTTTTACCTAAAGGCTTATAATATTGGCAGGCTCAGTACTTGCATTCTCATTAGCTCGATCAAGCCCTCTAGAAATAAACTGAACATATCAGTCAGAGGCCAACTAATTTATCAATGTGTACACCAGATGGCAGTCTAGGAAGGCTTGGGCATTCAGCATGAACCCAGAAAGATATTTGTAACCTTTTGCCATAGTTCCAGATTAATTCTATGAAAACAGAGCTACCTGACAAATCCCACTTTCTTCAAGCATTAATGTTCAATTCGTTACAGCACCACACAAACCCCCACACCTCGTGGTAACAGTGCTCAATCTTATTTTCAGTTGCCCTTTCAAAGAATGCATGAATAATGTTATCCTTTTAACTGCAATAAATGTCACCAAAGCAGGACCTCTGTACTGATTCTTGTTTACCACAGGAATGTACCCAAGCATCTAAAATGGGCTATCTGTACCCAATTAGGAGGCTGTGATTAATCAGTTCAGCACTAAAAACTTGGCAAAAATGGTAAGTATAACAATGATAGGACAAGAGAAATGGCTTGCAGGAAGTATTGATCAGAATCCCTGCAATAACCTCTCTTGATCATTTTTAGAGGGGAATTTTAGCTATCAGAGATAACGTACTGAAGGTTAAGCAGAGAAAATGCAGAAATGTGTGTTTCAATGTGCAACAGCCCAAAAGAAATGTTCTGATTTTCTGAATAAGTTCAGCTTTCAAAGATTGGTTTTGGTGGTATTACAATGTAGCAGTAATTTAAATAAATACTTGTAGGATTACACTGCATGAAAACAAAGCATATCAAATATCACATTAGAAAGCAGTGCAATTACATACAATTATATAAACAAAAAGCATTTAACATAATCCATCATAAATTTTCCCTCAAACTAAGTAAACATGGTCTAAATAAACTCAGTACAAAAGAAGTGGGTGAAGAGATGGTGAATATTAAAGAGGAAAACACTAGATCAAACACTTGCCCTGTGACAATCTGTAGGTCACAGTATAATCAACAGAATTCCCCTAATGCACAGATATGTATCAATGAAGATAATCTAGACGTACAAGTAGTCCTCAATTTACAACCACAATTGAGTCCAAAATTTCCATTGCTAAGTAAGGCAGTTTTCAAGTGAATTTTGACCCATTTTACAATGTTTCTTGCCACAGTTCTTAAATGAATCACTTGTTAAGTTGTTCTTAAGTTAGTAACATGGTTGTTAAGTGGATATGCCTTTCCCATTGACTTTGCTTGTGTGAGATCTGAGATTTGTTGACATTAACACCCAGATTTCTCAGCAATTGTCAGGTGATTAAAGTCTGTCCAACTTTTTCTGAGGCAAAAATCATTTCATGGCTGAGAACAAGTAGAGGCTTATCGCAATCCTCTTTCAGTATCTTTTTTTTTCAAAGTGCTGTATAATTAGCTATGTAAATAGAACAGTGGTGGCTTTGGAGGACATTGGGACACTGAAAGCTGATTTACAAAGATGACATAATATGTTGCAGAAATTCATAAAAAGGGTAATGTATAGGAAATGACCAGGCTGAAACTGAGGGAGACATCAAACACATCAGTCATGAGTCCCTTCATGCCCACAAGAGATCTAAGTCCAGCCCATCGTGAATATCTTTGATTCTTATCTACCACCAATTTGCTGTTACCATTAGTAGTTCAATTCTTGTAGAGACCTTAAGCTTGCAGTAAATCTTTATACTCATTTGAACTACCTGGGTTTCTTAATTATCCCAGCATTTGACATTATGTACATATGGGAGGTAAAGAAGTCTCTTGTCTAGTTTTTCACTCCACTAGACGTACCCAACTATAAGGGACAGTGCTCAGCTCCATTTCAAAGCCACTGAGCCAGTGCTGTACATGTGGTACATATGTGTGTATCTTCCATTGTTAAAATAACTGTATATTGGGTATCCTTAATAGCCAAAATTTTATGGAGAAGTAAAACTCTAGTTTTTGCTATGATGCTAAGTCAATTATTTAGACTGGACTCCCATAACCACCTGTCAACCATCCTGTTGGTAAATGCAGCAAGAGTATAACTTTACTGATAATTCCACATAGGCACAGAAGTAGCAAAGCCAGTTCTAAAGTTTTCATTGTCCACCAATCAATTGTATTCATTTTATTTAGGAAACATTTGGAACAACTCTTGAGTTTCCCCAGTGTTTGACCTTGGGGTGTTAGGACCATTCCAGCTCCCAGGCTGCATTGGCTCACTTGAATTCCTTAATTCCCTCCCAAGCCTCCCTTGCATTCCAATCCTTTCCCTCCAACCTCCCTTTTTCTGTTATCTGGTTGAGAGCAGGAGTGTGTGGCAAGTCAGCCATGACACCACTAATCCCACTGAATTTACCTAGAAAAATCAATTGGATTTAGTATTGATTAGTTACTTATAGAATCAAAATAATATACATGTAACTAGTCTAGTGAAACAGATATCTAAAGTCTTCTATATCTTAAAAGTTTAAATATAGTGATCAATATACAATATATTTCTTCCATAGCTTTTTCTTGGCAAAAGTATAATAATATTTCAGTTCATTCATGTCTATCATCAAAATTATTGTCCAGGCCAGGCAGCCTCTTGGCTCCATGCGTATAGAATTTTGTACAGAATTATGAATTCAGTGAATAACCACTCTAACTTACCTTTCTGACTTAGAAATAACTCCAGCCTTTGTGTTTCACACAGCATTGTGACTGATGCAGAATGGAGCGCCTTGATCCATTTTGAAAATAAATATTGAGATATCATAGTTATCTACATCATATGAAGGTGTACCCCTTTTCAAACATGAATCCCAAAATATGCTCTTGCTTTAAAAACAAGCATTTTCATTGTGTGAAAAGACCCATCTGTACATTTTGACAGCATCCACAAGGCTTTTTCTGAGCATGTGTATCCAAGAAAACAAATGAGAAAAATCATTTGTGCCATGGCTTAAATTAATCTTCATTGCATCCTACGTAACATAGACTTCATGTTTAAGTTGTTTGCTTAACTGCAGTATCAATAAAATATTACTGAATTTTCTTCACCTTTGGTTACCCTTAAATCGTCACAAAGCAAAGCCATGGCATGAAAAAATGCATAATTTAATTTAATTGGATAACTTGTTAGCGTAATTTTTCTTGGCTAAAAATTCCCTTGCACAGATTATTACCGGCAATAATCATTGTAGTTCCATTTTTAAAAATAACTTGCATGTCAGTGTATATGAACATTTGCCTGTACCAGACAATTTCTTCCTAAATTGCCCAGGCCGTGCAATGCACAATCAGCTCTATCCTCATTTGGAGGAGTCACCTGACTTTCTAATTGCATATCAACATTACAGTTGCTCTTTTCTTCATTCCAGGGCACGGATTATATGGAACTTTTGAAATGTTGTCCTCCTGGAGAAAAACTAGAGAAGACCAACATGTAAAAGAGAGAACTGCAGCTGTGTTCGCAGACTCCACGCTCTCCTTTTCTCTCACCACTGCCATGTATCTGGTGACTTTTGGGATTGGTGCAAGCCCTTTCACCAACATTGAAGCAGCCAGGATCTTCTGCTGCAATTCTTGTATTGCAATTTTCTTCAACTACCTCTACGTACTCTCCTTTTATGGTTCCAGCCTTGTGTTTACTGGCTACATAGAAAACAACTACCAGCATAGTATCTTCTGCCGAAAGGTACCAAAACCAGAGGTATTGCAAGGAAGCCTGCTTGGTATAGGTTTCTTCTGACAGCCAAATTTAGTGAGGATACAGCAGAGTCGGAGGAAACAAACAGTTACGAAAGCCACCTTTGGTGTATTTCCTCAAGCGTTATTACTGTGACTGGATAACAAACACGTACGTCAAGCCTTTTGTAGTTCTCGTTTACCTTATTTATATTTCCTTTGCCTTAATGGGCTACTTGCAGGTCAGCGAAGAATCAGACCTCAGTAACATTGTAGCAACTGCGACCCAGACGATGGAGTACACTGCTGCTCAGCAGAAGTACTTCAGCAATTACAGCCCAGTCATTGGGTTTTATATTTATGAATCAATAGAATATTGGAATGTGACCGTTCAAGATGACATGCTAGAGTATACTAAGGGGTTTGTACGGATATCTTGGTTTGAGAGCTATTTGAATTACCTGAGGAAACTCAACATATCTACTGGATTGTCTAAAAAGAATTTTACCAATATGCTGAGGAACTCCTTCCTGAAGGCTCCCCAATTTGCCCATTTTTCAGAGGATATCATTTTTTCCAAAAAGTACAATAATGAAGTTGAAGTGGTGGCCTCTCGAATGTTCTTGGTAGCTAAGACCATGGATACCAAACGAGAAGAGCTATATCACCTCCTGGAAACCTTACGAAAGCTCTCTCTCAAATCTAAAGTGAAGTTCATCGTTTTCAACCCATCCTTTGTCTACATGGACCGTTATGCCTCCTATGTGGGTGGCCCTTTGCAGAACTCCTGTATTAGTGCTTTATTCCTGCTCTTCTTCTCTGCATTCCTAGTGGCAGATTCTCTCATCAACGTATGGCTCACACTCACCGTTGCCTCAGTCGAATTTGGAGTTATAGGTTTTATGACCCTGTGGAAAGTTGAGCTGGACTGTATTTCTGTGTTGTGTTTAATTTATGGAATTAACTATACAGTTGACAACTGTGCACCTCTCTTGTCAACATTTGTCCTGGGCAAAGATTTCACAAGAACTAAATGGGTAAAGAACGCCCTGGAAGTGCACGGGGTAGCGATTTTACAGAGCTACCTCTGCTACATTGTTGGTCTGATTCCTCTCGCAACTGTGCCTTCAAATCTGACCCGTACACTGTTCAGGTGCTTGTTTTTGATAGCATTAGTCACCTTCTTTCATTGCTTTGCCATTTTACCTGTGATACTAACTTTTCTGCCACCATCAAAGAAAAAAAGGAAAGAGAAGAAAACTCCTGAGAATCGGGAGGAAATAGAATGTGTTGAAATGGTGGATATGGATAGTACCCGTGTGGTTGACCAAATTACAACAGTCTGACTAGTTGGTTTGTCTTGGTTTTTGTTTTTTTAAATAGCCACCGCCCCTAAATATTGACAAGAGAAAAAAAATCATATTGATTATAACAATGGGATTTGGATGTCTGTTTTCAAATTAAAACCAGGAGCATCCAGAGCACCATGTGAAGGTGGAAATGTGACTGTTGGTGGCTTGGCCTTCACATATAAAGTACAGTGACATTTACATTCACCCAATACAATGAGAGTGTCAACTTGGGTTGCTGCCTGAGATAAAGACAATAGAGATGGGTTACTAAATAGTATACTGCCGTGTCTGCCCTGCCAATGCTGCTGCCCCTGGGGCAGTGTGTGCCCACACATTGAAAGGTCAACTGTCAAGGCTGAAGAAGCAGTAAGTGTACATTTTGGACACAGAGGCTATATAAAACTTTCAGTACAGCAATAACTCAGTTCCATGAGTCAGCTATTATGGATCTTAGCCATTACATCTAACTTTTATTTCTATTGCTTCTTTTTTCTTTTTCTTTTTCTGAATAGAAACATATATGCAAGCTGTTAAACAAAGCAAACCAACAATGGCCAAGAAATTCAAATTAACATAAGGCTAAATAGAGCTATCACTGTTAATCTAGGGTCATTTCGCAGTTGCCTTCTTTTCTGAATTAATAAATATTTTAAAGTGGAATTAATCCCCTATATATATTTAATATCACATAATTTTCTAGCATTTTTAAAGAAAAAAAACAAAATTAATAATACATATAAACACATTCAAGTTATCTGTTACAGCATCACTTTTTCAGTAGGGTTTATTGTTATTCAATAGAGTTGTTTATTATTATTATTAATATTATTATTATAGGAAACCCTATGCTAGATTTGATAGCATTCTCTGATATGTTAGGAGATCTAATGGCAGGTTGGGAAAGGAATATGTTTAGCAAATCCTACCAAAATCCATGAAACAAGCCTCAGATGCCTAAATTTTGTCTCACAAATGTGTATGTTGTAGAATGTCTTAAACTACCAGCCACTGTTCCAAGCTGTACACTATTAGTATACAAAAAGAGGCACAATGTGTAGCCATACATAATATGTAAAAGTCACAATTTTCAACTAGAATTCCTGTCTCTGAAGTCTCTACTATAAACTATAAATCAAGGAAATTGAACTCTCCAGAAAAGTAGCTTTGAATACTTAATGCTGCAGTCTTTCATGAGGTAATGTTTAAAGGAACTGTTCTAATATCATAAAACATAGTAAACAGTTATCCCTGCCCTCCTGAAAGGTATAAGATGTGGTGCCAGAAGAGAAAAAGGAATCAAACAATTTACAGTTCTGCAATGAACTAGGCCAGAGGGATCCAAAAAAACACATTCACATCATCTTTGGTGTATCTACTTGGTATATCCCTGATATTTGCTAAAAATAATGTTGCCCTCTATGATACAGAAAAATATCAAATTTGCTTATCATACTACTTGTAGCTTTAGTGCTGGGCATGCTATTAGAGTCATAGTAGGTAAAATCTGTACTAAACAGATGGAACAGAACGGACTATTTCTGTTCCTCAAAGTTCCTTCTTAAGTAGACACAACCCCGGTGATACTAGTCAGTTCTCTAGATCTGGCACCTTTGGCCTCCCAGAGTTCTTCTTTCTCTTATTATTTGCCCTGAACAAACTGGCAAAGTTGAATTGGAATTGTGCAGCAGTAATCACCAAATTACACTATTTTTAAGTTTATATTGGCACTGTCTTTTTATGCCAAATCCTCCATACCATTACAGATAATAAGATTGGCATGTTGATGTAGCAGATGAGGACCTAAACTGGTCAGTCCCTAGAGATTATTTTCCAATAGTATTTTCACTGCTGCTGCATGGCAGGGTGAGTTCCCATCATTCACTCAAGTTCCTTGACGGGAACATGAACGGAGCCAAGGGCATTCCCTGGGCAACTGTGGCTAATTCTTTCGACCCAGAAGTGCCTTCAGAGGTGCCTCAGATACCAATGGGATGGGGGCAGTAGAAGTGAGCTTTTGTGCTCTGCTACTATAAGTACTCTGTTCAAATAACTTACAAAAGGTATATCAAGAACATGACAAGCTGGTAATTCAAACATATTTGAACTTTTCTATATCACAGACTTTTCCAGCAAGTGATTGGACAAATAGTGAGGATACATTATACTGAATCATGTGCCGGAAAAAAATAGTGCACAGTGAATTTGTTTTGTTCATTTTCAGATAGATATTCTAGCGTTTTTTATTCCATTGTTATAATAAACAGCTTCTTCTATTGTTATTAGCCTCTGAAATATCTGCTATAGTAGTAAGTTAAAATGTTTTGTTTCATTATCAAATAATTTTCCTCAAAAGGGGACAACTTTATTCCTGCCAATCCCTTTTTCTTCCCAATATGAAAAACACCACAGTATTCTTCCTTTCCCAGCATTCAGGTTGGCAAGTTGCTACATGCATAAAATATCTGTAAAATATGCAGTAGCTACTGCCATATAAATTGTTCTGAGAACATTCTTGAAATTCACAATTGCCAAAACTAAATGTGCTTTTGGGTGTACAAACTAGCTGAAGGAATTTAGTTCTTTGCTCCCAATTGATAAATGAAGGCCCAATGATATCTATGACTTTGTCTTTTTTTATAACAAATTTAAATTAATGCATAACAGCTTCATGTATAATGTTTTTTTTTCTTAACTTGCCACATATCAGGCTCTGGTAAAATTTTGCTATATGCCCACAAATTTGTAAGCCTATATGAATTTTTTTTTAAAAAAAATGTCCAGTTATATTTTTCAGACGTGTTCTTCCTTATATATTATTCCTAAACTGAATGATAAAAGTACTTTAAATTTGACTGTCATATTTAGACTATAAAAATGCATAATTGAACTTCTTATTGAATGAGACTCTTATAGCGCTGCTGCTGTAGTGGGCCCAAAGAGTTTAGGTGGACACAGGATAAAAAGGTAATATGACTTACAACCATTCATTTAGTGACCATTCCAAGTTACAACGGAACTGAAAAAAGTGAATTATGACTGGTTTTCACATAAGCATTGCAGCATCCCCATGGAGACATGATCAACATTCGAGCATTTGCCAGTTATGACTGTTGCACTATCCTGGGGTCATGTGATTACTTGTAACCTTCCCAGGTGGCTTCCAGCAAGCAAAGACAATGTGGGAACCTAGATTCTCTTAATGACCATATGATTCACTTAAAAATTGCAGTGATTTGCTTAACAACAGTGACAATAAAGGTCATAAAATGAGGTGCAACTCAAATTAACTACTGCCTTGCTTAGCAATGGAAATTTTGGGCGTGTTTGTAAATCAAGGACTATATACATGTGGAATATTACATTTTTCATTACACTCACTGAAGCCAAAGTCAAGGTATTTACAGTACTTTTATCTTTAATAAAATATAATTCATTTATCTAAATAACTCACTGATCAGAACATGTTTTTACTCTGGAAGAGAAAAAATAAACCTATTTTTCTCTGTCCAGCGAGTTAATTCATACAAGTCTGTCTTGGATATTCCTTAGAATGAAACAGAGGAAAAATAACTGAAGTAACTGGAACAATTTCACTATAAATGAGCCATATCTAAAATACATGCCCAGCATTTTTTTAAGCAGTAGAAATTAGAAAAACACCAAAACTGTGAAACTAGAAGAAGAACTCTCTGGCAAAAACAAATGGATGTTTTTTTTCCCCAAATCCCAACTATTTTACTAAATGAAATAAGAGGGTTAACTATATTGCAAAGAGGCTAATATTACAGTGAAATGTGCCAAATACTATTTGTATCCTGGGAAGCTCCACAAGGCAAAACTATTTCTAGTGCCACTGGATTATTCTTCTGCAAGGTCTATATTTATTCACTTGCTAAGGGTGACTCCCTGCTCCAGTCAATCAAGTAATGGTATATCAGAAAACACTAGCAAAACTATATTACTTTATCTGGAATATTTGGAAATGTTACCATTTGCTGTGAACACCCATCTCCAAATAACAAAAGAGAAACCAAGAGCTATTTTGTAGGCTATATCTTAAAAGTCATAATATATTCACTTTCATTTTTAAAAAACAGCTTTCTGTAGTTAGATGTTTACCATAAGGATCTGCTACTATGGAAATGCTCCATGCATCTATTAATGAGTGTTTGAAGGTCATGCAGATTGTTGCTTTGATATGGAAAAGTGACTGCCAAAAATACCATATGAGAATGTTAGAGTATAGCTGTGTTACTTAGGTTTCGGTAGCATCAATGTGATGCAGCTTACAATCTGGCTAAACTGATTTTTCATTCAGTAATTGTCTGATTTCTTCACACAATCAAAGGATTGAAACCACAAATATTCTTTGATGTCAGGGTACCTTTTGAGCCTCTGCAATAGATATCAATAACACATTCCTTAAACACTTTTTTAAAAAAAATCAAATATCTTTCTAAATACTGTAAAAAGGGTAGTCAAAACCAGCCCTATCATTGATCAAAGTAAGGAAGCAACTTCATGCAACAAACCCTAGAAAGATGAAGATGGAAGAACCAAACATGCTTCACAAACTGCCCTGATCCTTCTAGCTAGCTATGTCTATGGGTGAAAGGGAAGATGTGTTCCTGTTCCCAGTAGCAAAGTAAGATAAAATCGAGAGTCTAGTCTACAGCTGTTAAGTAGAAATGCTGAAGTTTTGCTGTCTGGAGTTGGGTCTAGGACAACTTGCCGCAACCAACTCACCATGGCCAACTCACTATGGGACAACTCACCGCAGGACAAAAGTTACACTAATATCAAAGAAATTGTGGAATAGAATCATTAAATGATGGAAAAGGAAGAGCAAAATGAAATGTGAATGACAAAAATTGAAATATTTTTTAAATTATTTTAAATAATTAAATTGAATTGTTGAATTATCCCATGGCAAATTGTCCCACGGCAAGTTGGCCATTGTGAGTTGGCAGTGGCGAGGTGTCATTTCCAAGGGTGCATGGTACATCTTCCTCACAGTTACTAAGGGTATGACTCCTACTGGACTCACTCCTCCTCCCATTGGTTGTTTAGGAACAAAAAAGTTGAGGCAAAGATCTTTAGTAATTTCCCCTACCATCATTACCATAATTCCAGACATAAGTCTTGAGGGTGCAGACCCAAATAGGGTTCAGATGTTGCATTAACTGTAATGATTTTTCACTTAGCATCTTACCAATTTCCAACTGTTGTAATTTATTAAATCAAATGTAAAGCTTAATATATTGTGCAAACCCTGCAGTATGTGGTTTATTCAATAAACTCTAGGCAAAACATGGTTTAGCTCTATATATAGTCTCAGCTACTGAGTCTCACAGAGCTCCAGCCCAGATAATTGAGAGCCCCCAAGAACTTTCCAGCTGTAACTAGAAATATTATGCAGGAAACTCTTATGTTTTTACAATTTTAGTTACAACATGAAGTTAACTGTTTCTTGCATAAAGCAAATCTTCATGAGCTGATTCACTGGCAATATTAAAGGATGAATACAGTTGGGAGAGGTGATAATTTGGGGGCAGGGGGAGAACTCCCATTCAAAACATGGCAACACAAAGGATATTTTTATTCCAACAGGAGGCAGGAACTTGAGAGGAGAGGAAGGGTTTGGGATATATAGGTGGAAGGATAGGTCTAGTAGAAGACCACTGTCATAGCCTGGGAAAATATTGTTTTGTTTTGATTGGCTGCCATCTTGACTTTTCTGATCTCCATTGTGGATCCTCTGTCTCATGGACTCAGTTACTTCTACTTTTGACACCAGGGTAGATTAGAACTGGTGTTATAGATACCTTATAGAAATAAGTGAATCTATTTGAAATCCATTTTAGTTGTTACATAAAAGCTATTTTTTTCATTTTTGTGTTAACCAAGTGTATCTGTCTCCCCTGTGTTCTACTCAATTCCATAATTTTAGAGATTTAAACAATTTTTAAGCCAGAAAAGAGAGTTAGTGGTGGCATCATAACGAAAGATAAGGGGAAAATGCCCCAAAACAAGGAAGATAATATGATGGAAAGATTTAGATAGATATAGCTGAAACTAAAGGTTAAAAATAGTGAATTACAATATTGACTGAACTACAAAAGTTATATGAATAACATTTCATGCAACTGTTAATTTGAACCAATGAAGTCAGTAAACTATAAGAACAATAAAATTAAATTAAAAAAAACATAATCCTTAAAGCAAGCAAGGAGGACGAGCAAAATTAGAAAAAAAGGATACATTTTCAGATATGAAGAACTAAAATTTCCATTTTCTAAAGCTCTCTTGATAGGGCACACAAGAGGGCACTAAACTAGGAAAAGTTGGTATAAAATATCAATGCACCTGTCAGATAAATGAAAGTATAAAAAGGATGTACTTTCTTTAAAGATGGGCATTAAAGGATAATCGTAACTATGCTTGCTCCTAGGACTTGTCTTTATCACCTCGAAAATATATTTTTTAAATCTAGATAGAGGACAAAACGTAGTCCTCCAGATGTCAATGAACTGTAATTCTCATTCTTTGCCATTGAGATGAGATGATTGGAAATAGAGGTGAAAACTTCTGGTAGGTTGCACATTGTCCAGTCGTGATCTAAGTGATCTACATAAACTGCTTGACTGATAGTTTACTTTGGTATAGTGAATTTGGATAAAAGTGTAGCTATCTCCAATTATTGTACTCTGAGAGCAAAGTCAACAATCAAGAAACTGTTGCTTGCCTTAAATCAGGGGTGTCAAACTCGTGATGACACGTCACATGACGTATTGCAACTTCCCCCCCCCTTCACTAAACCAGGTGGGCTTGGCCAGTATGTGATGCATCCAGCCCACGGGCCATGAGTTTGACACCCTTGCCTTAGATGATCAGTAATTAGCCCCATTTTTGAATCTGGCTATTTGTTCCTTACTTCACTTCATTGTGCTAGGGATGTAAGAGGAGATGCCTTCCACTTCCCAACCCCACTTTCATTTTCCATGCAATTAATATTTCATCTACTTCACCTCGTTTAAAACAGTGGTAATTGCTTATATAGTTGGTTAGCAGCAGTAGATCCTATGGATGATAGCAGCAGCAATTGCTACCCAGAGAAAATCAGTTTGCAACTAATTTACCTATCCAAGTGAGCAAGCAGTAATCTCCATTAGGAAATATAACATGAGAAGTCGCTCATTGCTTGCACCATCTCTTCACAGCTCCTTGCAGCTGCTCTTAGCAGCTAACATCAGGAATTCACTGCATGCCTTCTGTTAGTTTGGGGCATTTGCTTTGTTAGTACTAGCAGCTACTTTGGCTTTTCCTGTATCTGTAAATTAGCAAATTAGTGTATGAGTTGCAGAACCCTTTGAACTCGCCACACTATGTTGTCATCAAGATTTTTGTAGCCAAGATCTAAATAAGATGAGTATTGTATTTTTCTACTGGGCGACATATCTACATATTTAATTTCAACATTTTTGTAGGAACCAATTATATCTATTGGGGAGGAGTAGAATTAGAAGAATAACGGTAATAAAATGCAAACATGACAAGAAGGTTGAATATAACATTTGTTGAGCCAATGGATCAAATGTGTTGCCTTCTTCAAAACAAAGGAAGCTGCTTTTTATTTTTAAACTTTGGCTGCTCCATATTTTGCCAAAATTACTGTCTTTATTGTTACAAACCTTGTCAACGTTTTTGTACCATCCCAATGTGCTTTGTATTTATCAATTTTCCAATATCTAAGAACTGGATTGGCAAAAATCAACTGAGCAGGAATTCTGCTTCCTCACTATTTATTTATTTATAAATTTGTATATTTATTTATTTATTTATTTATTTATTCGACTTATATGCCACCCCCTCTCCCAAGGGACTCGGGGCGGCTCACAACTAAAATAGAATACAACAATAAATTACTTAAAAATATATTAAATTAAAGCCGAATTAATATTAGTATTATTATTAAAACCCCAAAATTACATAAACAACCCCAAGGGTCAACACTGCCCAGATTGTAAAAACAGCCAGTGGCGGAAGGTGCGGAGATCGGGAGCCAGCCGGAGCTCCGGCGGAAGGAGATTCCATAGAGTGGGGGCCGCCACAGAATAGGCCCTCCCCCGGGTCCCCGCCAAGCAACATTGAGTCGCGGAGGGCACCCCGAGGAGACCCTGTCTGTGCAACCGTACCGGGCGGCTGGTATTTGAGGCTGGGAGAAGTTGTTCTCGTAAATATCCTGGACCCATGCCATGTAGGACTTTGAATGTTAAAACCAAAACATATGATCTCCCAATAACTCCTGAGCTGCTTACAGAAATAAAACCCCAAACACAAAAGTCATCTTTGTTGCTCAGTTGTAATGGATATCATTATTAACATACATATTCTGCATTTTCCTCTATTTTCCGTTCAAATATCCTAGTACCATGATGACGAACCTACGGCACGTGTGCCAGAGGTGGCACACAGAGCCCTCTCTGTAGGTGGGCATGCCATCCCCTGCTGCTCTTCTAATTAGGGTTAGAGTTAGCCAGCCAGCTGGTCTTCGTGGGCACCGGAGCGCTGGAAAATGGCACAAAAAACGGCCAAAAAGCAGACCACTTTTCAGACCGCTTTTGGGCCTTTTTTAGGCCCATTTTCAGGCCATTTTTCAGGTTGTTTTCTGGCCGTTTTTGGACTGTTTTCCAGCCATTTTCCAGCTGTTTTTCTGGCTGTTTTCTGGGCCATTTTCCAAGCCATTTTGGGGCCATTTTAGGCTGTTTTCCAGCCTTTTTTGGGGCCGTTTTCAAGCCAAAAACGGCTTGAAAACAGCCCCAAAATGGCCTGAAAACATCCCCCCAAAACAGCCTGAAAATGGCCAAAAAACAGGCATGCGCACACCGGCCAGCTGGTCTTCGAGTTTCTGGTGCTCTGACACACGCACATGCACACACATGCACACGCGTTCCAGTTTGGGCACTCAGTGCCAAAAAGGTTCGCTATCACTGCACTAGCATTTGTTGATACCGAAAACAATAGTCACTTAGCCAGGAAGATACCTAATTTGTATTCGCATTTATAAATGCCTATGTATGTCTCAGGCATACTGAAATCATCATACAGACAGACCATGACTCTTGCTTGGAGTCCCTACTTTTTAAGTATTTAAGAGCTTTCCATTAATTAAATCCTGCCTTGGATTGTTGGACTGTTTTCTCCAGTCCGGGGCATTATTTTGCCATACAGACGAGAATTCTGTTATCAACACATCTGGAGTTCCTCAGATTGGGGAAGTTTGCTTTAGAATGACTTCAGGCACTTTTACAAGCTACATGAGTGATTCCTAAATGATAGGTTTAATGTACATTCAAATTGTGGGAAGTTGCACTGCTTTTCATTTCTGGTCTTTTTCCCTTGGTCTGTGCACTTACGACATTTTATGTGAGATGCCTCTGTCTAGTCCACTCATGAACTAGCTATACTGTAGAGCAATTGTGAATAGAACCATGATGAATCTATTTTTTACTACTATTTTAAAGACTGTAGTGTGCAAGCATTGTAGCAATGCTTAATGTCTAATCTAGCAATGCTGCTTCTTCATCCCAATAATACTGTATATTAATTGATGGTGATATACAATGTAAATATACTGGGATGGAGAAAGCTGGTTTTAATATCATATCCTTTTCGTTAATCTCCCCTTCAACTTCCATATAATCAATTGCAATAGAAGAATATGTGGAAAGAAGAGGAGAAATGGAATAATGGTCCTCACTTTAACAGAGTTGAAGAAATCTTTGATTTACAAAACTTATACCATCAACATTAAATTCATACCCAATTACAACAGACACAAACAGATTGGCTATTGGCTATTTTAGATATTCAGTGACATCTAGGTTTGCTTTATTTACTGTTGTTTGCAACTGTCATTGCTTCATGAGGTTCAGAAAGAGAACTGAAAGGTGGTGGGTTTTTCTCAAATGAATTCCAGCAAATTATCTCCATGAAATTATCTGCCATGCAAAGAATCTTTCCTAGAAAACAAACTATTTCTAAAACGTCTAAATGTCTAAACTAGGCAATTATAACTATTAACAAAAGTACACTATTCAAACTTTGGCAGTTGACCTTCCATGGGTAAGAATGTTGAGGTGTTTGGAAATCCAAAGGCTCCTTTTAGTGGCTGATCATCGATCTCCTCATGCTCTGTGAAAAGCATAATCCTACTGGATCACCATATGCAATTCATCTTCAGATATGGATTTTCCTAACATGGAGTACAATAGCCAGTTTTGGATACAGTAATGAAGATGGTTGTCATTGGCAAAGTTACTTTTGCTCTACAAAGTCCAGAATGAAATCTAACTACTCCCATCCTACACAATTGCTGAACTCAGATCCACCATAAAACTGGCTAAGACTCTATTATGTTAGGTAGATCCATGGATGAAGATTTAAGCAATGAAGAAATCATGTGTAATGTATGGTTATTAACATTGTCAAGCTTTCAGTGAACATGAGGAGGGTAAAGGAATCTCAGGTGATTAAGTAATGTAATGAAATGAATTATCATTATTATTATTATTATTATTATTATTATTATTATTATTATTATTATTATTTCAGACCATTTTGTAGATTTTTTTCAGCCACTGGGGGAAAATACTATTCTAAGAAACCAGAATGTTTGCAAGTCTGCCATTTGTTTTATATATTGACAGAGAAATTATCTCTTATTTTATTTTTCTTGCAAAATTTCAAGAATTCAGCCACTGTGGTTTAATGGCTCCCCTAACACTCTTTTGCAATTGTAAGTACTCAGGGGTCACTGAAAAGGGTGGCTGGATGCAGCTTCAGGACTAATTGAATTCAACAAACTTCTATAATTATGCACCAACAGCAGAAAGGACACAATTTTCAGTCAACCTATTGTGACAGACACTGTGTAATGTCATACAATCAAATGCAATGTTTAGTAAACATAAACCTCTTTGTCATTTTGTATTTATTTATACAGGTTTAAAAAATAAAGCACACATTTAAAATATATTTATATATCCATATATTGATATATTTCTACTGTTAAGCCTTTTTATCAACTACTCAATTTCAAGATTGACATTACTTTTAAAACATGGATGAGTACTTGTTGTATTTACATATGAAAGAAGTTTTGGTTTTAGAGTAGAACTGTAGAGTTGCAAGAGTTGCAATATATGAACAGTGTTAATACTAGAAGTAGAAGCCCTTCTCCGCAATGATATTGACTAATAAATTTAAAATTGATAGGATTTTTTTCATTCAGTATGTAATCAACCTATGGTATATAATTCCAAAAGATGGTTGCTAGTTGAGATGGCTTCAGAAGACAAATTCCTAGAGGGCAACTCTATTCATGGTTATTAGCCTTGAAGATTAGGCACTCTTTCCTGGCATGTAGGCAGTCTACCTCTGCACATTGGATACACAGGAAAAACAGTGAAAGAGGAGGAGTACCTTGATCCCCTATTTGTAGTATCTTGGATGCATCTGGTAGGTCACTGGTGGCTAGATGGGCCTAGACTGCTTGCACAAGGACTATTCTTGTGTTACAAATAAGTTTAGAATCCAAATAAATTTATCTTCATTTAAAAGTAGAACCTTCCTTACTCTAAATTCTCATTTAAATACATGTACTTTTCTGAGTCCAGACTGAAATTTTTATTTTTATTATTTTTTTCCATATAGAGTTGGGCTATTCTCCCAAGATATTTAATTGTTTTGGGTGGGGATATATGTGCGCACATGCTTACTTTGATTTTAACTTTGGAGAAAATATTAAGAGGAGAGGCCAAGACACTGCAGAATAGCCAGCCAATCACTTTTAATCACAGCCAGGTAGGCGGGGTGGGATTCAAATTTCTTAACAACCTGTTATGTGGGCGTGGCCTAATTTGTGGGCAAGGCTTGGTGGTCATGTGACTAGGTGGGTATGGCTTGGTGGTCACATGACTGGTTGGGCATGGTTTGGTGGGCATGTGACTTGGTGGGCATGGCCAACTCGATGTCACTCACATGGAGGGGCGCCTCGCCTGGCTTCTCATCATCCCTCCCCGCCCAGCCAGTCCTCGCTTCATCTTTCATGTTATGGTGAGAGGGGAAGCTTTTTCAAAGTCATCTTCCCCTCAATACTAGCCAATAAGATGAGATTTTGCTATCAGAAGACCTGATGGACATTTCCAAATATTGTTTATCACCATTCTCTTGGAAAGACTGAATGGAGAGATTTATAAAGAATAACAGAGTTGGAAGGGACCTTGGAGGTTTTCTAGTCCAACCCCTGCTGAAGCATGAGACCCTATACTATTATGGACAAATTTCTTCTTAAAAACCTCCAGTGATGGCATATCCACAATTTCTGAAGGCATCCCATTTCTCTGATGAATTGTTCTCACTGTCAGGAAATTTCTTATTACCTCTAGGTTGGATCTGTTTAATAAGTTTCCATCTCATAGTTACTTCCAGTTGAACCAGGCACCACCTATTCTATACATTTTTTCTTGCCTATGTAAAATCTTACTTTACTCTCCATTAAATATTTAAATTGTTCTATAGTGGTGTTCAGTTTACTACAATGATTTTTGCAAAATGCATTAAAGCTTGAAGAATACATTTCTGCTTATATTGATAAAGATTATTCTTTTTGAACATTAAAGCATACAGTCAAGCAAATATTTCCAATCCTACAACTGAAAACACACTTGCAAGGAATTTTCAAAGCAGTCAGTTAATAGATGTCTTACCATTCTTTCTCTTCTCTTTTAATTAAATCTTTCTGCTTTATATATTTTTTTCTTTGGCCTTATTGCAATATTCCAAAATTTTCACAGATTGTTCACAAAGAACCATTTCTACTTTAACTGGAATACAAAACAATCTTTCTGGTCTGGAATTCCTTGACTCACACTCACACCCCACAGCTCCTCAACACTTCTCAGTGTTTTCCTTTCCTTTCTGTTACGTACAGAAATGTGCTTCTCTTTTACTGCTCTTTTCAAATTCACCCTCCCCTGATGCCTACACCTGCATTTAATTCAGGTAAACCCAAAAGACAATACTTCTTTCCTAAGTTGTCAAAATGGAAAGTGCTCCAAAGGGAATTACTCAGGAGGGTGATATTAGCAATTCATAAACATAATTATCTTGCTCTCAGAAAAGATGGGGACTTAACAAAATATTTAAGCAATGCATGATTAACTGCATAGCACCAAAAGGCAGATGAGTTGGTCATTGAGACCAACAGAGATACAAGCAAAAAAATCAGTCTTGTTAGGAAAGGCTGTCTAATAAAAACATACCCAGGACTTCTCTTATTATAAAATCATCCTGGACAGCTGTGGAACTTCCTCTCCTCTCTCTTTTGGGAAGCTTTACAAACAACTTCCAGTCAGGTTTGCCCTGCAGCCTCGCCCATCCCCGCTGGCAGCTCTTGCCAGGGCAGCGGTTTGGCTTTACCTTGCCCAACCTTTCTCCTCCCGCAGCTGGTGGCAGAGGGGAAGGCCAGCCCCCTCAGCTCCAGCAATGCCCTGTGTGCTGAGTATGGATCTGGAGCTCTCCACACCTGGGGGGGTGGCAGCGGTGGCAGTGGCATGCTCCAGTTGTTTTCATCGGCGAGAGGGGCTACAGAGCCTCTCTCACCGATGGGAAGGCTCTTGCTGAGAAGGCAAGTGGTGGTGGCAAGTCCTGGAACTTCCCGGCAGTGGGGAGTTTTCTTGGGTGGCTTTGGTAGCGGCAGCTGCAGCAGCAAAAGGCAAAAGGTGAGCAGGGGAGAAGGTGAGCAGCAGGGGTGGCAGTGTGTCCTGGAACTGTGCTGGTGGTGGGGAATCTCATTGGGCACCTTCGGCAGCAGCAGAGCACACCAGGGTGACAATGGTGGGGTGTTCCCCAGGGCGGGGAGCTCTCCCGGCCGGATCCAGCCACGGCAACACCAGGGGGAGGAGGAGACCATTCCCTCCTCCCCCAGCCAGCACGGACACGGCCCTGTGGAGGCTTCTTCCTGGCCAGGGGGAGGAGGAGACTGTTCCTGTGATCACCCAGAATATCTCAGAAATATAACAAAACCCAAAACGTAAATAAAAGTCCTTTACTGCCTTCAACTTGGCTTCACTATTTAATTGTTCACAGTGGAGGAGTAAACTATTTTCAAAATAACATTTCAAAGGCAAGAAACACAGTTCACATTCAAAAAGCAGATAACAAAGCAAAAGCCAAAAACAAACCGCATTGGATAAAGTTCCTCGACAGACCAGGATAGATAATTGCCAACTTCAGGAAGATAACCAGGGACAGTCCATTGGAAGAATGCCAACCAAGATAAACCTTTAGAAATAAAACACTAATTTGTCTCCAGCATCTGTTAGCATGCAGGTCCAACCTTTTATGCAGATCTCACACCTGCATCCCCTGAAGAGGATCATGGACCTCTCCTCCTGAGTAGACCACGTTTTACCCTGATCCTCTCCTCCCTGCATGCCCTAGGATGGATAGGGGATGGGCCTGGGTCCTTCTCTGACTGTTCAGCCAGCCTCTGCCCTTCCCCAGCCTCCTCCACCACCTCTGGAGCCACACTTCCACTCCCTGTTGGCTGTTCCTCCTCTTCCTCAGAGTCAGTCTCCACCAGGGGCATGACAGTTCCCTTCTCCCCCAGCCAGCACAGATACGGCCATGCAGTGGGGAGGGCAGCTAGCCAGCTAGGTCGCAGTGAAGCAAGCCAGGTACACCCAGGGAGGGGAGATAGGGAGGCAGCACAGTGGCCTAGGCTGGCCTGGGAGTCGACTTGACCAGGGCTTGCTTGTAGGCTCACATACCCAGGGAGATCTGGGCCGCAGTGGAAGGCAGGCAGCAATGGCGGGCGAAAGCAGGTTAGCAATGGTGGGCGAGATGAGGAATGACTGGATGGAGTGAGTGGGCGGGCAGGAAGGGACGGGGCCAGCCACTGGCACGATTTACCAGTTCTCCGAACAGTGCAGACTCATAACAACCAGTTCTATAGATCCGGTCTCAACCGGTAGAATCCCACCCCTGCAGGTAGGAGACAGGAGGCTTAATTTTTCCAACCAACCAACATTCTGCTCAATCAGTTCCAGTTGTTCCTAGAAGTAAATAGAATGGTTATTAACTGGCCTGTCCCTACACACAAGCATTTCAAAAAATAGCTACTAATTAATCTAGATCCAGTCAAATGATCTGCTTTATAACACCATGATTTGAATTATAAGATTAGGAAGAAGAGAAATATATTAAGCTATTTATAAAAATAATAAAAGTGGGCTAAAACAATAAAAAAAACCACTCAGTTTGACTCACATGGCCTCTGTTTCCTAGCATTTGTTTACAAGATTTGGGAGGTTATTGTTTTTTGCTAATAAACAACAGCATTTGACAACTCCGAGAAAGGACTGCCACAGAGTTCAGATACAGAATTGAAAAATGTATTTGAGCAAAGAGGCTTGGAGCAAAGGTATTATTTGACCATACGGGTTGTGGAATGAATTTTCCTTTCCGTCTTTTCATTTTACTTCACTCCATCTGTTCAATATTAAATCTATTTTTTATATCAATATATGATCTAGCTTCTTGAATCAAACAAAAAACATAGGGCAACTTGTTTATTTCAAGTAAACTATTTCCTTGTGAGCTTGTAAAAAATACTCTGCAGGTACAAAATGGTTTGAGGGAGAATATTAAGATTTGCTTAGAAACCTTTCTGCAGCACAGTTGTCTCTCCCATCCTTTCTTGATTGGTAGGATGAGATCTGCATGAGGTTAATGCATTTCGCAGCTGCTTAACCTCCTACCTATGATTTCTGCACTGTCAAAAATCAAATGATAATCATGTTTCTGATAAACATGCTGTACTTTATTAAAATGGTCTCTGGAATGAAGGGTATTTGAGAACTGCACAGCAAATTGAGTAGCAGAACAGACTGTGCCATATTCAGCGGTCAACTTAAGGTACAAAAATATTGTTTCTTTCAAATTCATTTGCTGGAGCCACTCTAGGATACCAATGGCTTCATTTTATAAAGTATGTCATGCATTTTATAACAAACAGCATAACCATAAATCTTAAAAATTACTAGTATGTGTTAACCTCCACTATGTTTCTGACAAACTAAAGCACAAATTATATATTTTGGGACAATCTCAGTTTTCAAGTCTGACTGAGAAGGATTTTGGAAGAAGCAAAAGCATAATGTAAGGCCAAAAAAGGACAGTATCATACTCTAAAAAGTAATTATTTTGGATTTCAAATGGGATTTAGTAGATATAAATACAATCAGAGTGTTCTACCAGGTGCAATTCTGAATTATACAATCATTCATTATTCATTTCCCTTCTTCTTATTTAGCAGACTGATGCAACAATAGTGGTATCTTCAATCAGCCAGTGTAGTACCTATGAGAGGGATCTTGGAGTCCCAGGGGACAATAATTTAAATATGAGCCAGCAGTGTGTTGCAGCTTCCAAAAAGCCAACACAGTCCTAGGCTGCATTAACAGAGGGATAAAACCAAGATCATGTAAAGTGTTAATACCACTTTATGACGCCTTGGCTAAAACCACACTTGGAATATTGCATCCAATTTTTGTCACCATAATATAAAAAAGATGATGAAACTCTAGAAAGAGTGCAGAGAAGAGCAAAAAGATGATTAGGGGATTGAAGACTAAAACATACGGTGAATAGTTGCTGGAATTGGGAATGTCCAGTTTAATGAAAAGAAGAACTAAGGTGACATGACAGCAGTGTTCCAATATGTAAGGAGATGCCACAAAGAAGAGAGAATCAAGCTATTCTCCGAAAGCCCCTGAAGGTAGGACAAGAAGCAATGGAGAGAACCAACCTTGAATTGAGGAGAAATTTCCTGGCAATTTGAACAATTGATCGAAGGAATAACTTGCCTCCAGAAAGAGATTGGACAATTATTTGTGTGAAATGGTATAGGGTGTCCAGCTTGGGCAGGGGGTTGGATTAGAACAGAGTTCCCCAACCTGTCTGGCTTTATGGACCAACAGGGGGAGGGGGAAGGGAGTGGCGGGCAAGCGCATATGCGTGCACAGTTCTATTTGCACAGGGCTATCTTAATAGCATTATGGGTCCCGGGCAAAGCAGTGTACTGGGGCCCCTACGACAACTCACAGGAATAAAAATGTAAATGATCAATAAAATTAAACACATATTTATTTTATTGGCACTTCCAACAAAATCGGTGTTGAAACATTAAAAACATGCTATGCAGCAACAACTAATTAACATGATAAACATTTGAACAATACAGGAGGCTTGAAAAACACAATAATACTCAGTAAGCCATACAGTTGCTATATTTATATGATACAAGGTGTATTGAAGGGTTAACATACACAGATTACTATGTGGCCCCTATACTCGTGGGCCCAGGGGCAAGTGCCCATCAGGCCCATGTGTTAAGACAGCCCTGCATTTGCATGAGTGCTAGGCGAGCACGCCTGCAGCTTACACAAATGAAGAGCACATACTCTCCCACTCCTTACACAAATGGGGAAGCACACGCTCACCCGCTGCTTCTGCAGCCTGGTTCCAAATGGATAACGGCCCAGTAGTAGGCCGCAGCCCAGGGCTTGGGGACCCTTGGACTAGAAAACCTCCAAGGCCCGTTCCAACTCTGTTATTCTGTTAGTCTATGTTCTCATGGCTGTTATAAGGGTGAGAAGAGATCAGAGATTGCAAGCTTATGTGACTGATGAGGAATGCAATCCGAGCTCAAAGAAATCAGCCATTACATAGGAAAGATTTCTCTTAGCTGAAAGGAAAAAATCAAAATTAAAAGCAGGTATATGCATGATATAGAAAGGAGTCAATTTGCCTTCTGTTACTTTTGTTTTCCATTAATATATATGCTCCTTCCATAGGACTTTCCAAAATTAAAACCAAATCATATATAAATGCCTTTAATTTAAATAATTCTTTTTTTTATCTTCACCCCAGCTATTTTCTCAATTTGTCTCATATTCAAAAGTTCAAGAGCCAGAATGATCAGCAATGGTGAAAGCAGGCATCCTTGTCATGTCCCGTTCTGTATTTCACAGGGTTCTGTCAATGTACCCTTAACTATATTTTTTGCTGTTTGTAAAGTATATATTGTTGTCACCCATTTAATATTTTTTTCTCCAAATTTCCCAAATTTTAAACAGGAAATTCCAGTTTAAGTTATGAAATGCTTTCTCCATATTAGGAATTATCAATACAGCTTGTTTTTCATTATGATGTTCCAAATATATTAATATGTTAAGAATATTTACAGTGTCTCAACTGTCTTTTAGGCAAAAAGCTACATTGATCTTTATGTATAAAATCTTACAAGGTATGTTTCATCCTTTCAGCTAAAAGCATAGTTAATGTTTTATAATCATTGCCTATGGTGGGGGTTGGCAATGTGCGGCTCTAGAGCCACATGCGGCTCTTTGGGCCCTCTCCTGCAGCTCCCTGTTGGATGATCCCACCTCTGGCTGGCGCCGCCCCTCACCCTCCCCTCCCATTCACTCCTTGCCTGCCCTGAGAAGAGAAGGGCGATGGCAGTGGATAGAGACTCATTCTGCATTCCAGGACTAAAGCAAAGCCCCTCTACTTGCCTCTTTTTCCGGCCCTTGTTGGTGCTGTGTGCACCTCAGCCGCTGGGGGAGACATGTGACTTTTCTCCACCCCGAGAGAGAGAGGGAGAGATGAGAGAGAGGGAGAAAGAGAGAGATGAGAGAGAAAGAGAGAGAAAGACAGATGAGAGGGAGAAAGAGAGAGATGAAAGAGAGACAGAGAGAAAGAAAGAGATGAGAGAGAAAGAGAGAGAGAGACACACACAGAGAGATACCAGTTGCCCAGAGAAAAGAAAATACCGGGAGCCACAAAACCTGGGTAGGCATGGCTGGGGAGGGGGGTCATGTGACTGGGTGGGAGGGAATGGCATCGAGTTGGCCATGCCCACCCAGGTTTTGTAGCTCCCGGTGTTTTCTGTAAGAAATGGGTCCAAATGGCTCTGAGTGTTTCAGGTTGCAGATCTATGGAGATTCTCAGTCATCCAGGTCATGGTTGTCCCAAAGGTACTTTTTCAAAAGGCAACTGGACTTTCTTTGTTTTACTTGAAGACAATGACCTCAAAGAGGCCATCTGCATTAAGATAGAGCAGCCATCTTTCAACAGAAGAAGAGTTATACAATGCCACTAAAATAATCAACTCCACGAGTTACTACCCCTTTCTTTTACTATGCGTGGGGACCAATGACACAACAATGAATCTGAAAATAATGAAAGAGATGATGAACAGCTAGGGAAGAAAATTAAAGAATTGGGAGCACAAGTGGTGTTTTCATCTATACTTCCAACAAAAGATCAACATCCAACAAAGGAGCAAAGGATTTTAGAAGCAAACCACTAGCTTAATGCAACCCAAAACCCACTTATTTATCACAAAGTGCCAACACTGATGGCAATTTAACCTGGTTACTGAAGTTTTAGAAAAGACAACTCATACATTAACATCTTTTGTCTTAAAAGAAAAACAAAATAACAGAGCTTTCAATGATACAAACAACTTCTGATATTTACAGTTTTGGACCCACTTCAACAATAATTTTATTTAATTATGTCTTTACATTTTTGAATTGTCCATCTCCCTCAAAGATACATTTGGGCAACATTAATAGAGGATTTGAACCCCAATATCAAACACAGCCTTCCCATTCACCTTTTTAGCAAGTGTTAGCATGAGAAGTAATTGTGGACTGTTAAAGAAGTCTGTTGTGTAACACAATCAGACAAATATTTTCAGATCCTTTTACACATGGGCTAACAATGGCTAACATCCCTATCAATTTAGCCACTTGATTGAGAATTATGAACTTAGGATGATTTACAGCAATTAAAAGCTAGAATCACCCTCACCCGTGGCAGCTGGAAACTGGGGTGAAAACTGGAGTTGGAAGCCCTATCCAATCAGGAAGAACTGGTCAAGGAACCACTGAGGGAAGACCAACTAAAAAGGCACATCACATGACTTGTGATGGAAACTCTAGAGAACCTGAGCATCTGAGGAGAACCAGACCATCACTAGAGGGGAGCCAAACTGGCAGCAGCCACTGACGAAGCTAGAGCCACCACCCTGGGCCCGGGAGCAGCCGATCAAGCCAATGCTGCTGCAGGAGCAGCGAACCCACCTGTAGCGCAGACACCGGTGAACATCCCCAGTCAGCCCAGGGCCCCGCATCTGGAGAGGAAACCCCTCCTTGGAGTAAAGTACGACTGAGATCCACAACAGTTGGGGTTTTTCCTGGCACACGTACTCACCTACATGCAGGAATATGGGCGGGATTTCCAGTCCCAGGGAGCACAGGTCCAAATTGTTACCCTAGCTTTGGAAGGGGCAGTTGCCCGGTGGATGGTGACCCTTCATAACGCCAGTGCCCTGAGCTGTGGAATTTTGACCATTTCATGATGGCCCTGTGACATTGTTTTGAAGACCTGCTAACCGACTGCAAAGCTTGCAATTGCATCAGGGTCATGAAGTAAGGATGCCAGACAGTGGCAGAATACACTGAGGAATTCCAAGACCTTGCCTGCCATGTAGATTGGCCAGAGGACATCCTGGTGTGCAGGTTTAAAGATGGGCTGAATGATGATCTCTTACACCACCTGCCTGGCCTGAGGTGCCCCAAACCATTTGCTCGAGTGGTACTTCATAGAAGAAGAGGCAGAGATCGACATGACCAAGCAGACCGATTTTGGAGAAGATCCCCACCCCAGGGGAAGCGAGAACCATTCAAGCCACAAACTGCCCTTGCGCCAAGACCATCTGCCTCCTTCAAATGTGGAAAGGAGGAGCACCGTGCAGCAGAGTGTCATTCAAAAGCTCCCACCAGAAAGTCCAAGTGCCTGTTGGGTGGGAAGCCCATGAAATTAATCAAGAGAAGCTGTGGAGTTTCACACACCCCACAACCCCAGAGGAAGGAACTCCAGCGCCCCAACATGAAGAACTGTGCCTGTCCAGAAGCGACCCTCAGGATGACCCGCTGGTAAGTGACCCAATTGAACCACTTACCCTTCCCTTAAGACTGTTCATCCCCAGCCAGGGGAAAAAATAAACATCTCAGCATTACTGGACTCAGGGTGCACCCTGTGTTTAATTAGCTCAACCCTGATGGGAAAACTGGGGATTCACCTAAGGAAACTAAAAAAAGTCCATCACATTTGATCAGTTAACCAGCCATCTTTGCCACAGAACCCCTACAAATAAACATGGCGAACCATGATGAAACACTCACATTTATAGTGGTGCCTGGGATGGAGTGGCCATTAATCCTGGGACTTACATGGTTGAGGAAGTGGAACCTCAAAGTAAATTGGAAGCAAGGGACCAGAAGATTTCAATGGCACATAACCTTTGCAGACAACCAAAAGGAGAAAACCAAGGGGGGTACAATCAAAGAAACAGCAATGCCCAGCTGGACTGTGTCAACCCAGGGCATACCTAGAAAGTACAGAGACTTCACTGAAGTTTTCAGTGAAGGCTCTGACGAGCTCCCCACCACCACCACTCCACTGATTGCGCCATAGAAATCCTACCTGGGACTAAACTCCCAAAGCCAAAAATGTATAGCATGTCCCCCAGGGAACTAAAGGAACTGAGGGCTTTCATCAATAAGAACCTAGCAAGGGGTTTCATCAAACCAACCCAACCAAAATTTGCTGCCCCGGTACTGTTTCGTGAGAAAAAAAGATGGCACTCTACGCCTTTATGTAGACTATAGAAATCTTAACACAGAGAGTATGGAAACTGTGTACCCCCTTCCAGTGGTGGGATTCAAAAAATTTTACTACCAGTTCTGTGGGTGTGGCTTATTTGGTGGGCATGGCTTGGTGGTCATGTGACTGGGTGGGCATGCTTGTTGGTTGTGTGACGGTGGGTGTGCTGGGTGGTCATGTGATTGGGTGGGCACCACTAACTTGACTTCACTCACATCTAGGGGTGCCTTGCCTGGCCTTTCCTCATCTCAAAGAGATACAATTTCCCCCTCTATTTATTTACTACTACTGAACACCCAAAATGCACAATTTAATCCTATGTACATATATGCCATATGTGTACATACATATTAAGTACAGTGTGTGTATAGGCACAGAAAAAGATACATTATCTACTATATATAGTGTATGTGTATGTACACATACACACACACACACACACAGAGCTCTTCTAAAACTATACACATTCAACCTTACTGTGTTTGGAAAAGCACACCCATTGTCCATTTTCTGCCACACATTTAACTATAACTTCTGTACATTAGAATATTTATTTAACTATAACTTCTGTACATTAGAATATGGCATCACGGCAATATGACACGCGATCTTGATCCTCCAAGATCACCGTCAATATCTCCGCTGTTGGACGGTCCCACCGGACCTAAACCATCCCATAGAGATGGTGATCGACAAGGGCATGTCCTGTTGATCCCAGGGACACCGCAAAGTCCCTGGTAGATCCAGGAGAAGCCCTTTTTGCCAGCGGCAGAGAGGCAGCCATTAAAGCTGCTGAAACTGGGACAGCTCCAGAATGGAAAAGATTGGAAGAAAGTGTGTCAGTTTGGTGAGATGATTTTTTACTTATTATTTTTTGGAGAGAACATCCTAAAAGATTTAAAGTGAAATTAAAAGTGAAGACAAAAGAGGTCAAGCAGCAAAATTAAGCTAAGTTTAAATTGAAGGGTTTTTTTCCTTTTTACTGGAACTTGGAATTTGGCAAAAGCTTCTCAATTTTAGACTGGACTGGTCTTTTTCTTATTTTTTTAAGATTTTTTTTTGAAAGTCTGTTTTGATTAAGGCTCTTCTTTTTTATTTGAGGTTTCCTTCTTTCCCTTTCTTTTTAAAAGATTTTACTTTTTTTCTGTTCCTGGCTTTAGATACATGAGAGGAAGTGAAAGTGAAGAGAAATAAGTAACACTGCCATCTAGAGACTTGGATATATTGTTTTCTTTCTTACTTGTTTGTGTATTGGCGTTACATTCAAGGACTCTGAGCTTTTTACTGAAAAAGATAGTGGGATGAGCATGGCAGATTGTTTATACAGGTGCTCTTCTGTGAAACTATTGATAGCCGGAGTCTGGAGTTGAAGTTGAAAGAAAGAAAGACTGAAGTGACCTTGAAAATACTGGAACTGGAAAGTTTGATTTGATTTACTAAAGAGCCTTGGATATTTAGTGGCAGTGGCTTGCTTTTTGTTAGAAGAATTGTCTACTTCCCCTCTAGCTGGATTTTTATGTTTGGATTTTAGCCTTTTAACCCAGGAACTAGATTATATTTTTGCCCTTTCTATTCCTTTATATTAAGGGAAATACATAGACTGTTATTTTTTTATTTTTTTTTCTCTTTCCCTTTACCTCCCTTCAAAATTTTTCTTATTTTTTCACCCTCTCTTCTTTTTATATTTTTTCCTCCTTTTTCTTTTTGCATATAATTGGAATCAATTGGATTAAGGTAAACAAGTGTCTGAAGATTTTTTTTCCTCCTCTTTTTATTTTTCCTTTTATATTTTTTATTGGGGTAGCAGTTGTTTGCTTTTGTTTTTTTCTTTTCCTTTTTTATTGCTAAGTACTACAAAATGAGTAGAAAGATGACAGCTCCAGTTTCTTCAGTACCAACTGCATCCTCTTCACCATCTGGAGGACAACGATCAATACAGATGATGTTGCAACAAGAGAAGGAGAAGGAGAAGGAAGTGACATTGCAGATGATTATGCAAGGAATCCAAAATATTGAAAAGAGAACAGAGAATATTAAGCAAAGAACTGAAAAGACAGGTGAGAAAGTTGAGAATATTCAACAGATGATGATGAAATATGAGGGTAGATTTTGAAAAATTGAAGAACAAGATGTACAAAGAGATAAGAAGATTGGAGATATTGATACCTGACTGAGCGAAGTTGAAAAGGGCAGGAACAGTCCATTAGGATGGGAAATTGATAGATCAGAATTCTACTTGAGATTCTAAACTATAGAAGAAGTAAAGGGTGAAAATCTTGCTGAAATAATGATGGAAATATTGGCAGAAGCATTAGAGATAACCTAAGAGAAGGTGATGGATGGGATGGATGAAGTGTTCCGTGTCTATACAAGATATGCAATGAGAGATAAGTTACCAAGAGAAGTTCACATCAGATTTACTAAGAAAACTATTAAAACACAGATACTGCAAGTGGCAAGAGAGAAAACGTTAAAATATGAAGATAAAGAAATTGTGGTGCTGAAACAGGTACCAAGGAGAGTAAGAGAGATGAGAAGAGAATACTTATTCTTGACCAAAGAGTTACTTAAAAGAGGAGTAAACTACAGATGGTTGATACCAGAAGGTCTCTTGTTCACCTGGCAGGAACAAAGACACAGAATTGATACAGTTGAAAAAGTGGAGCTATTCTATCTAGAGTATCTTAGAGGAAAGGAGGAAGATACAAGAAAAGAAGAGTCACTTATTGAATTTCAAGAGGAGTGTATAGCAGCAATTGAAAAAGAAAAAGAAGAAGGTGCAGTAGCTGGTGCACCCAGAGAGCAATGAGAAATAAGATCTACTAGAGCAACAAAACCCTCTTACAAAGTCTAATATGGATGAAAGAAAATTGATTGCAATTAACATAAATGGACTTAACTTAGCTACTAAAAGAAGAAAGTATTTCACAAATTAGAGAAACTAAAGTTTGATATAATCTGCCTACAAGAAGTACATATCAAAAAACAACATGAACATATATTGAAACAAAAAAGTTAGGGAAATTATTCACGTCATTGACACAATGTAAAAAAAAGAGGTGTGGTTTTATATATTAGAGATACAATCCCAGCAGAACCAATCTACACAGATGATGATGGAAGCATTTTGATGGTGGAAATAATGGACAATAGTGTAAAACACTTTTAATAGCAATTTATGCTCCAAATGATAATCAAGAAGAATTCTACAGGAAATTACATATGAAAATAATTGAACTGGACTATGTCAATATTTGTATGATGGGGGATTTCAGTGGAATAATTAATGAGCAATTGGATTATAAAACACAGAAATCAACAAAGAAAACTAGAAGGACATTATCAAAATCCTTTTTTCGAATGATAGAGGAAACAAATTTAAAAGATGCATGGAGAGAGAGAAATGTGGAAAATAAGCAATATACATTTTATGCAAATAGACATGCATCACATCATCACAGGCATTGTATTCGACATGTCTGTTCTACTATGTATCCAGAAAATTGCATCAAGTAATTGCAATGCCTTAAACTGTAAAAGTGAAGAACAAAAAAATCTTTCCTGGGAGGAGCCTCATGTCACTGATCAAAGAAATTTGCCAATAGTTACCTATTCTCCCATCCCAGCGTCATGCACCCACTTGCTTCTTATTCACAGAATTGAGAGTAGAAAGGCTTCTTTAGATGTGTAGGTATTAAAATGTGGGAAACCCCCCCCTCCCCAGAAGAATGAAATATTTTGAGAAATATTTAAAAAGGCAGAATACAGGTACAAACCTAATGGAGCCTGCCCATTAGTCCGTAGGTCAAAAAGTTCATCAAATGAATCAGACTCAACATTACAAATTTTTAAAATCAAATTCATTAATTGAATCAAATGGCTCCTTAAATGAATGAAGATCTGACTTACTTTCACCCCACAGCCAATCAGCTGTTTCCACCTCGGCTGATCAGCTGTTTCCAGTACAGCCAAAGGAGGAACTAAATTGCTTCCAAGTGGCTCTGTTTCAAGTTTTTTTGAAAATAAAAAAACCATTTGCTGCTGATCAGCTCAAGTGTCTTTAGACAGCTGCCCAGAAGGGAGGTGGGGTGGTAATTTACAGAATTCTGATTGCAGTTGCTTTTTAAAAAAAACCCACTTGCCACTTAGCTTAACAGTCTCCAGCCAGCCAGCCAGCAGGACATGGAGAGGGATTTTACAAAACTCTTGGCTTGCAATAGTAACAGAGATGCAAGGGACCTTGAGGTCATCTAGTCCAACCCATTGCTCTCACAAGAGTATTTCTGATAAATGCCTTCTCCAGTCTCTTCTTAATTCCGGTTGTTTGGAATCTGTTTCCTGCTTTTTAAGAGCATGTTTCTCTATTTCTCATTTAGGGAAATATAATTTTCTACCTTTTTAATGTTTCTCAAAATATTTCGTTCTTGGGGGCTGCTAACTTTCTACAAAAAGCAACTGGACTTTCTTGGTTTCTAGAAAGTCCAGTTGCCTCCTGAAAAAGCACCTTTGGGACAGGAATCTCTTGCATAGCTTCGGAATAGTCAAAGCACATGATTGCTCACTGATAGTAAGTTGTTTTTTTTTTTTAAGGAGGTAGGGGTATGGATCCTTCAATTCGTTTTAGTTTTCTCTCATGATAATAAGGTTTAGTAACATGGCACCAGAGTTGAAGTTTTTTAGATATCTGTGGCATGTACTAATTTTATTGTGATCCTGACACGCTTGGGAAGCTTGAATCTGCATCCCCTATATAATTTGTTAATTTGACTCTTTAACTCAGCAGTTTGTAGCCCAAATATGCCCACCTACTTTATGGAGAGTTTAAATGACCTCTCTACTAAAGGGTTTCACTTCATGAGCAAGAGTTGGCTGCTGATAGTTATTATTGCATTTTAACTATTTTAATTCCTCAAGGTGCTCTGGCACCCTGCCTGACTTGTAATTCCAGGTTGCAGGTATTGCTGATGAAAAGGAAGGTATTCAGACAGACTGGTTTCCATGATGGCTCTGGCAAGGTGAAGCACCCCTCAACATGAGGCCATGCCCACCCAGCCACGCCTACTCGGCTGGTCATTAGGGCAAAGAACTGATTGTTAAATTATTTGAACCCCACCACTGAAACAAACTTTATCTTTTCAAAGATCTGTACTTACAACTCAATACTATAGTTTGCAAAGTATAGTATAGTACTTAAAAAAGAAGCAGAGCAATTCCCTAAGCACTTACAAAATGTTGCTCATTTTCAGTCTTTCCAGTTATATCATGCAATAAGTCCTTTATCTCCCTGGAATTCCACATCATCATGTCATAACATCATAATTTCTCTTTGTGTTTCCAATTCTTCCTGATAGGCCATCTTGCCCTGTTTTTAAAAGTCCATGTAGTATTCAATGTTCTGTCAGTAATCTGTCACTGCTCCAGAGTCTATTCTTTTTGACTTCCCAAAGCCAGCAGATTACTTAATCTTAGTATTGTCCATCAGGGAATACAGTAGTTCTTTATATCACATAGTTAGTCAATGAATTCCATTTATACAACCCAGGGTATTTTCCCAATAATTCTTAGATCCACTGTTTAATTTGCTAGTTACTTCTATTATATAAAAGTCCATTAATTATCCTCCAGGCTTTCAAGATTGATCATCTAGTCACCATAAAATAGATAAGTATAGAGCAGTAAATAATACAGCAGACCTCTGGCAGAGGTGAGATTCTACCGGTTCAGACCAGTTCAGGCGAACCAGATGTTAAAGTTATATCTGGTTCGCCAAACCAGTATTTCAACTGACCAGCTGGCCCCACCTACCCCGCCCTGCCCCTCCCAGAAGTCTCCAAATGGCCCATTTTTTATGGAGGTAAGTGCAGGGTCCGGGCTCTGAAGGCCCACTGAAAGCCAGAAACAGGAAGTCCTGGTGGGCCATGCCCACCATGGCCACGCCCACCCAGCAACTAGGCAGCAAACTTTTGAAACCCACCCCTGACCTCCAGGTGTTACTCTTTCTTAGCAGGGTTCCCAGGCTATTATCATGCTTGGAGTATAACATAGAATATATCCATTCACCAGTAGATGGCACCTTCAGGTTTAAAATCAGCGCTAAAAATCCACTTTAAAAGTATTATTTCAAATAGTTTCAAACAAAATATCCAAAAGCCAGTCAAATGTCCAGCATTCTAGGTCTTGCCAATAAGATTTAAACATCCAGTCTTTCTATATTTTAAGGTTTTTGTGATTTCCTGTCAGGGTGCAGTGCTTCTCTGCCTCTCTTTAGTCACCACTAGAAAGCACACCAGAGAGCCTCTTTTTCAGGGTTAATTTTCTTTAGGATAAATCATAGATAAAATTCAAAAGTCACCTCATCCAGCACCAGTCACTGTCCACTCACTCTGCTTCTGCACAATCTTAGTTTCTTCGGCTACCTCAGCTTTGCAGTGGCCATTTTGGTCACCTTGTTTTTGTCCTCAAAGAGGGAAAAACCCTGGGTCCAGCAGGAGAGCTGGACCAATCAAAAACATTTCATCCTCACCTATATTTTCCACTCTTTATCCCCTATTATTTTCATTTCCAGCTTACCACCTATTTTATTTTACATTATTATCTTCTTTAACTTTCTCAAAGCCAATGTATAATAATAATTTTAAAAGAATTAAATAAAACTAATATATTCAGGATCCACATGGTATTTTCCCCCCAATCTACAATAAGTCTTATATTTATTCCAGAGATATTCATATAAACATTTCTTTGTATCCATTTAACCAAATTTTACCTATGGAATTTTATTAAGTTTTCGTTCCCCTCCTTTTTAATCATAATATAATAATCTCATTGCAAATACTTTACTTTACAATATAATCCTTTCTGGTTTACCATATTCTCTGCTTTTCTAATATCCTTTATATAATCAATTACATTTTCTATTTCATATCTAATATAATATGTATACAATAAAAGAAGAGGAAAAATTGGATTTTTGTTTCCATTTAACCAAATTTATAATATGAAATTATATTTAATTTTCATTCCTCACTTTTTAGTCATAATATAACAATCTCATTACAAATACTTTATAGCATAATTATTTCTAGTTTACCATATTCTTTGTTTTTCTAATATTATTTACATAATCAATTATGTTTTCCATTTCCCATTTAATATATAAAAAAGGATTTGATAACAATAAAACCATTTTAATTTCTCTTACCCTATCATTTTTCTCATATATAATTATATAATAATCTTACAGTGGGGTCTTATTCCCCTTTAATTCCAATTAAGCTTATTTCTTTAATTTTTTACAATAATTCCCAATAAACTTTAAACTTCAAATCTCCCCAATCTATATTTCTAAAAAAGTATCAAAATACATTTCCATGTGGGATTCCACTCTTTATTTTATCTTTAGCCCTCATCTCTAAGTTTCTCTGCCTTATAGTTTCTTGTAATTTTGGCCAGTTTTCCCTTTTCTAAGTTTTTCCGTCTTTCCTCTTAACTCCTGTTTTTTCTTCTAATAATATTTTTATTTTCATCTTCTAATCACTTGTTTTCCCCCACCCTTTCCTGTTCTTCCTTTTGCAATTTCTTCTTGTACAGCTTCTTCTTCTTTTGTTTAATCTTGGAAATATTTTTCCTTTTATTTATCACATCTATCATCAATGTCTTAATTTTAATTCCTTTCATGTCTTTTTGCAATGTCCATTGTTCTTTGTGCTCTTCTTGGCTGATTTCCTCTTTCTTTAACTCCTCCTCTTTGAACTTTCTTTGTTTTTCTGTGAACAGCATTGTTATTTCTAATTTTTCTGCCAGTATATCCAATAGTTCCATTCTTTCTTTTAACATTCCTCTAAGAGTTTGCAGTTCCAATCTGAATTCTTTGCATATTTCTTCCATCTTACTTAATCAGTTGAGTTATTCTCTATTTTATTAAAAGCCAGCATTTTCTATTTTAATCTTTACCAAAAATATCCGTTTATCTCAATTTCTCTTGTTAATCCTTTTGTTTCCTTGTCACAATTCCAATCCACAAAACAATCCCAAGATATTATCTTCACTTGTCCCTTTTTTTACTGCAATCCCCCTTTTTTTGGTACTTCTGGGGTTATTGTTATGTTATAGTCTTTTATTTTATTTCATTTCTCATTCACACATTTGCAAGACCAGTAATTTTCCATAAAATCATACAAAAAAGTACCCTTAACCATTAGGTGGTGCTCTTGCATCACTTTCCACTTTTTAAAGTTCTTTTTTCCCTTTTCGCTCGTATTAATTCTGCTAATTTTCAACCATTAGCTATTATATCTTTTAAATATAGTCAATTCTGGACAAGTCCAGCATTCTGTCCAATGCCTAATTAATGCCAAATTCTGTATCTTGTTCCAAATTTGGTCTCTGGTTCTGTTATACTCCTTTTATAGTCCAATTTTATTTACCTTATAATTTCCTCTTATTTTCCATTCGCCACTGCCACACTCTTAAACGAGGGCTCTTTCCTTCTGTTTCTTGGGGTTGTCTTGAAAAAATCCAAAATCTTATGCCTGGTTACACATCATACACCGCTTCACTGCTGCAGCACACACTTAAGTTCCAGACAGCTTCCCATCTTCAGGGTAGACATTAAGACTGCTGCTACCTCCTGTCTTCAAGGGGAGTATACCTAGCCAGGGAGGGGACATGTGGCTCCCCTCAACCCAGCTGGTGGTTTTCCCCTCTTTCCCCACCCCTCCAAGGTAGATCCAGTCCTGTTGGGACCCTCCGACAGGTTAAGCATGGATCAAAGCCACACACAATCGCGGTCTTCGGTCCATCTTCGATGAAAGTGCCAGCAGAAGCCCCAAGTTGCACTGTGTGTAAAGGACCATTATAGTGCTACAGAATTGCATGAAACCAAAGACAAAAAGCTCCTAGAATTCATATGGGTCAATATAAAAGGAATAAAGAATGACATGGCCATAAGTGTAAACTATAGGCCACCCAATCAAGCAGAAAAAATGGATGTTCTTTTTGCCAACCAATTAACAAATATATATAGGAAAAACACTACAATAGTAATGGGGGACTTCAATTACCCTGAAATCAATTGGAAGACTAATTCTGCACCAACTGAGAAATCAAATAAGTTCCTAAACAACCTAGCTGGCAACTTCGTTGTCCAAAAAAGTAGAGGAGGAAACTAGAGGAACAGCCATACTGGATTTAGTTCTTACAAACAGAGAAGAAGTGATAGAGGGTGTGCACGCTCACAACCAGCGATCCAGTTTTAATGTAAGTGCAGCCCACCTCTGAATGGATGAAAACTGATCAAAGAGAGATTCAACCTAGAAATAAGGAGACATTTTCTGACAGTGAGAACAATCAACCAATGGAGCAGCTTGCCTTCAGAAGTTGGGGGAGCTTCATCACTGAAGGCTTTCAAGAAGAGATTTGCCATTTGTCAGAAATGATGTAGGGTCTCCTGCTTGGGCAGGGGGTTGGACTGGATGACCTACATGGTCCCTTCCAACTCTGTTTATCTGTTAAACTTCATGCAGTTGTGGCATGCCCCTCCAATCTCTCAGAGTCTCTGCCCTCCATAGCTCTTTTAGATTCAATAAGTCTAGGTGTCTGGTCTAATCTATTTGGAATAAGGATACTGTATATTCTCCAGATATTAGGAGTTGGACATTATTTGGAGATAGTTTCTATGCTACAATTCCCAGAAATCCCAGTAATGTTTCAGTAAGTACTGAGAGAGGTTGTTATTGTTCTTTGAAACTGCTGCATTGTTTATAATTTCAATGTAAGTATTTCCTTCAGTAATTCAGAGAAATCTTTATCTGCATAAGCACACATAGCATTTTATTGCTAGGCTATGGTCATCAATAAAATTATCTGAAAAAAATATTCATCTTTATCCTATTAGTGTCCTTGCCCACAGGGAAGAGGCATTGTTGTTAGGTGGTTTTGAGCAATTAGGGTAAATACCAAAAACATTCAGTTTCATTTATAGGTACATTTACCAGCATTGGGCCATTTTGTTGTCAGCAAATATTCTAATAAATTGGTATAAGATAGTGCTGACCCATGTAACAAATTATTTTTAATTTTTGTGGCTGCTTTCTACAAGCCTCATGTTACCATTCTTCATCCCCAGCTCCTTCCATGAGAAAGAAACACTGAAATAAGATAAAAGTCAACAATTAAGAATTTAAATATCAATGAAAAATCACTTCTTAAAAAATAAATAAAAAAAGAACAGTTGGAACAGAGGGGAGAAAAGAATCTCAATATGCTGCAGCCAGCTATCCAGTTGTTAATGTAAGTGCAGCCCACCTCTGAATGGATGGAAACTGATCCAAGAGAGATTCAACCTAGAAATAAGGAGAAATTTTCTGACAGTGAGAACAATCAATCAATGGAACACCTTGCCTTCAGAAATTGGGGGAGCTTCATCACTGGAGGCTTTCAAGAAGAGATTGGACTGCCATTTGTCAGAAACAATGTAAGGTCTCCTGCTTGGGCAGGGGGTTGGACTAGATGACCTATGAGATCCCTTCCAACTCTAGTAATCTAATATATATACAAACTAATTATTTGCTCCAATTTATTGAGCTTTATATATAGCTTGCAATCTCAATGAACCACAGTTAATTTGATTTTACATGGGATTTTAGTTTTTTTTCCCAATAGAATCTTCCAATTTATACTCCTGTTTCATCATATCATCTAGATCAGGGGTGTCAAACTGGATTTCTTCAAGGGCCGGATCAACATTGTAGCTCTTCTCCATGGACCGGCGGGGGAGGAGACAGGATGGACACCTCCTGCACCACCCTGCTGGCCAAAATGAGGCCAGGGGCCCATGTGCGGCCCCCTGCACCCTGTTTTGGCTGGCAGAGTGCTTCAGGAGGCCATCTAGGGCAAAAATGGGGCACAGGGGGGTGCGCTTGTGCCCCCCCTCATGCCCCATTTTGGCTGACAGAAGCACCATGGGCCAGTCCTTTGCTATTTCTAGGCTGGCCCCGAGGGCCAGAATTAAGCACCCCATGGGCAGGGGTGGGATTCTACCAGTTCGGACCAGTTCAGGTGAACTGGATGTTAAAGTTACATCTGATTCACTGAACCAGTATTTCAATTGACCGGCTGGCCACGACCGCCCCTCCCTGCCCCTCCCAGGAGTCACCATGTGGCCCATTTTCAATGGAGGTAAGTGCAGGGTCTGTATGGAGGCTCTGGGACAAGAAAATGGGCCTTCCGGAAGTCCAGAAACAGGCCTGTTTCCAACTTCCAGAGGGCCTCCAGAGCCCGCGGGCAGCTGTTTTTGCCCTCCCAGAGGCCCGGATGAAGTCTTCAGACCCTTGGGAAGGCGAAAAATGGCCCTCCCGGAAAAACTGGAAGTCGCAAAATGGTCCTGTTTCCCACTTCTGGAGGGCCTCCAGATCCTGGGGGAGGCTGTTTTCACCCTCCCAAAGGCCCGGGGGAGGCCTCTGGACCCTTGGGAGGGTAAAAAACGGCCTCCCCCAGGCTCTGAAGGCCAATTGGAAGCCGGAAACAGGAAGTTCCAGTAGGCCACGCCCACCATGGCCACGCCCACCCAGCAACCAGGCAGCAAACCGGTTGCTGGGATATTTTTTAATTCCACCCCTGCCCATGGGCCGGATGCAGCCCACAGGCCTTGAGTTTGACACCCCTGATCTAGATAATATTCACTGCAAGTAATTCAGATTGTCAGGTATTATCTGTATACAAAATTATTATTTATTTATTTATTATTTGAACTTGTATGCCGCCCCATCTCCGAAGACTCGGGGCGGCTCACAACTAAAAACATAGAACAATAAATATTTAAAAAGACATTAAACTAACAAGCCCAAATATAAGACACAACAAGACAATAAAATATATTAAAAAAACCCATCCCTCCCCCCAAAGGAGGGTCACAGCCCAGGTTGGTCAAACAACCAAGTTTTTAATTTGCGGCGGAAGGTAATGGAGATCAGGGGCCAGACGGAGCTCCAGAGGCAGTTGATTCCAGAGGTCGGGGGCCGCAACAGAGAAGGCTCGTCATCGGGGAAGTACCAACCGGCATTGGACCGCCGATGGAACCCCGAGGAGTCCTTGCCTATGAGCCCGCACAGGGCGGCCAGAGTTAGCTATTGGAAGAAGACGCTCCCTCAGATATTGGGGACCCATGCCGTGTAGGACTTTGAATGTTAAAACTAAAACCTTGAATCTCACCCGGAGCGCAATCGGCAACCAATGCAGGCCACGCAGGAGGGGGGTAACATGGGAGAACGGGTAACTCCCATCACCACACGCGCGGCCGCATTCTGCACCAACTGCAATCTCGGATGGTATGCAAGGGCAGTCCTAGATAGAGAGCGTTGCAGTAGTCGAGTCTCGAGGTGACAAGGGCATGAGTAACCGTGCGTAGGGCATCTCGATCCAGAAAAGGGCGAAGTTGTCGAACAAGACGGAGCTGGGCAAAGGCCCCCTGGCGGCGGCCCCCACCTGCTCCTCCAACCGGAGCCGTGCATCCAGGAGGACCCCCAGATTCCGTGCCCTATCCACAGGGGGTAACACCTCCCCCACTATGGCCAAGGATAAACAATCCTGGCTGGGTCGAGACGCCGACACGCAAAGCCACTCAGTCTTGGCCGGGTTGAGTCGGAGCATGTTCCTACTCATCCAGGTCCGTACCGCATCCAAGCACCGGGACATCAGGGAGAGGGCATCGCTGATCTGGCCATCCACATTCACATTGTCAACATCACATTTACTATTACTGCAAATATTGTTATGTCTTCTATCCATAAATACCTTCAACTGCCAATTTGGTGTAGAGGTTAAAGGCTTCAGGCTAGAAACCAGAGTTGGGTAACTGAGCCAGTCACTTTCTCCCGCTCCTAGGAAGACGGCAGTAGCAAACCACTAATGAAAAATTTACCAAGAAAACTGCATAGACTTTATGCAGTCACAAGGAGTCAAGCCTAATCCAAAAAACCCCATAAACCTACAGTTTTTTACTTTTATATCAGTGGTGGGATTCAAATTTTTTTACTACCAGTTCTGTGGGCATGGCTTGGAGGGCATGGCAGGGAAAGGATATTGTAAAATCTCCAGTCAGAGGTGGTATTTGCCGGTTCTCCAAACTACTCAAAATTTCCACTACTGGTTCTCCAGAACTGGTCACAACCTGCTGAATACCACCTCTGTTTTATATTTATCTATAACACTTTAGATGTCTCCAATTAACCCTTTTTGGCTAAGTTGTAAGCCTTTTTATTCCTTCTCTATTTCATAGCAACAAATTATGTTGTTCATAATCTTCAGACCTATTATTTCATTTTCATTTCCCTTGGTTTCAGAAATACACAATATATTTATTTTATCATTCATTTCCTGTGATAATTCATGCTTTTTTAACTACTTTTCAACTATATTCTTCTTACATTCCAGGTCACAATCTCCTATATACCATGGTGATCATCAATGGGTTCATGAATAGTGACCTTCATCATTCATCATGACTTTGGTAACTAAAGCTTTCACATATTGTTTAAAGAGCAGACTAGATTCTCCGCCTTAGTCATACCAATGCCATATGGAACATTCTTTCCTAACAGCAGGTTCTGGCACAGTTTTACTGTCAAAACAGTAAAGCTGTTTTATCACTCATGTTATTCTAGGCAAGCTAGGAAATCTGATCTGGAGACTTCCTTGCAAGTCAACATACTGCCTATTATCACATCCCATCAATTGGGCATACATTCAGGAATGTAAATGTTAGATGGAATGTTATTCCGATCCCGTATTTAGAATCCAAGTTATTTGGAATATTTGGAATCCCAATCCTATTTACAAGAAATGATATAAAATACCTATTTTCAATTGAAATAAAGAAAACAAAGTGAAGCCAGCTTGTTTTTTTCACATACCTGTCTTTCTTCTGTCGCTCTTGTAGGCCAATCAACAATCTCTTTATGGAACAGTCTGTAGTCTTAGATCTTGTTTCAGTTCTACATATTCATTGTGGTCAAGGGAAATAACAACAGAAAATGAACTATATCCATTGACATTAACAATTATGTTCATCTGATGTGTCACTACTTTGAGATGTCCTAGACATGGGAAGTAATACATGAAACTGAAGAACAATAATTCCATAGGCCTACCATATATTTATTTATTTATTTATTATTTGGACTTGTATGCTGCCCCATCTCTGAAGACTTGGGGCAACTTTGTAAAAAATGCCGCTTAGTAATAAGCAGGCATATACAATGGAATGAAGGCTATTGCTGAGCGCATATCCCAAAAACTGTAAGCCGCCCTGAGTCTCCGGAGAAGGGCGGGATATAAATATGAATTAATAATAATAATAATAATAATAATAATAATAATAATAATATTTTCTACACATGCCAATCCTTCAGAAGTTAAATAAATGTTTCATATGTGAATTTGAACTCTTCTAATGTGGGTGTGTTACACAATCATTTGCCAAGTTATTCACGAATACATGAATTATCTTTTAATTCAATTATAGGAATCTATATATATATAAATGGCTCTGTGTGGGTGTGTGGGTGTGTGGGCGTGGGTGTGTTCCAGCATAACTCTGGAATGCCTCGAGCAATTTCAATCAAATGTGGTAGATGACTTACCCTCTGGAAAAAATATTGTGGGGGTAGAATACCCTTAACACCCCTCGGGGTGTGTCTGTGTCTGTGTCTGTGTATCTGTGTAAATTCCAGCATAACTCTGGAATACCTGGGCCACTGAAATGAAAAGGAATGAATTATATCTATAGTGTCAAATCACAGTACTTTTGACAGTGATATTGTACATTTTGGATTCAAGTTCTGTTAAGATACAGCCTGTTGTGCCTTAAAATGGTTTCTACTGTACAGCGCAATGGAGTTGCCATGGTAACGGCTTCACAGTACTCCACAAGAGGGCTCCTTCTAGTAAGAGGGATTGGTTCTTACAAAAGAGAAGGGGGCTCCCTCTGGTAAGGTGGATTGGTCGTTTAAAAAAGACAACTAACACCCTAGGCCCTCAGCTTCAAGCAAAGAGGGCAAGTTGTTGGGGGAGGTGCCTGCTAATGCAGATAATCACCTCAAAGGCTGTTCCCTGTAGAATTTCCCAGGGCTGTTGGCCATGGCAATTAGGTCTCTAATTCTCACCACAGTGGTTGAGGTAACAGGCCCAGGCCCAAGTGTCTTTTTCTTACGTTTATATTATTGTATTCCATTATAATATATTTCATTGCTGTAACAATGCCTCCAAGGAAACATCAGGTGATTGGCCAAGTGCAATCAAAGGCTACAAAAATGAAACACCAGCATAGACAAGAAACTCCCAAGAAGAGGAATAGAAGACTTGTGATGCTGTGAGAGAGAGCTACTACATCTAGAACTTCAGAAACAGTACAACACCGTGAGTCCTGACTACAGGATAAGAGAGATATACCTGCTACATCTAGACATTCAGAGACAGTACAACACCGTGAGGCCTGACTACACTATAGGAGAGATAGAGCTGTTACATCTAGAGCTTCCTTTATAATTTGTATATTCTACTTATACTTTTAAAACACTGTGAATAAAATTACTTTGATTTGCCAGAATGGAATAGAATAGAATAGAATAGAATAGAATAGAATAGAATAGAATAGAATAGAATTCTTTATTGGCCAAGTGTGATTGGACATACATGGAATTTGTCTTGGTGCAAATACTCTCAGTATACATAAAAGAAAAGATACATTCGCCAGGAGTCAAGAATCATAAGGTACAACACTTAATGATAGTCATAGGGTACAATAAGCAATCAAATCATATTAGGAAACAGTCAATATAAATTGTAAGGATACAAGAGACAAAGTTACAGTCATACAGTCACAAGTGGGAGGGGGTGGGTGATAAGGAGTGATGAGAAGATTAACGGTAATAGTAGTGCAGACTTCGTAATAGCTGAACAGGGTTGAGGGAATTATTTGTTTAGCAGAGTGATGGCATTCGGGGAAAAACTGTTCTTGTGTCTAGTTGTTCTGCTGTGCAGAGCTCTATAGTGTCGTTTTGAGGGAAGGAGTTGAAGCAGTTTATGTCCAGGTTGTGAGGGATTTGTAAATATTTTCACAGCCCTCTTTTTGACTCCTGTAGTTTACAGGTCCTTGATTGAAGGCAGGTGGGTAGTAATTGTTTTTTCTGCAGTCCTAATTATCCTCTGAAGTCTATGTCTGTCCTGTTGGGTTGCAGAACCAAACCAGACGGTTATAGAGGTGCAGATGACAGACTCAATCATTCCTCTGTAGAACTGGATCAGCAGCTCCTTGGGCAGGTTGAGCTTTCTGAGTTGGCGCAGAAAGAACATTCTTTGTTGTGCTTTTTTTGATGACGTTTTTGATGTTAGGTGTCCATTTTAGGTCATGTGATATAGTAGAACCTAGACGTTTGAAGGTCTCTACTGTTGATACTGTGTTGTCTAGTATTGTAAGAGGTAATAGTATGGGAGGGTTTCATTCCTTTTTCTGTCTAATACAGGGTTGGGATAAATAAATACCCAGGCAACGCCGAGTTATCTGCTAGTGTTCTATAATGACAAACTACTAGAGGTTTTGATTTATATAGATTATAAATAGTTAAGAGTCAGAATATATATTATCCTGCAGAGTAAGTAACATTTTGGAATCCTTCATGATTAGCCGTTTTTCTGAGTACTGGAAAGCAGTATAGTGCAGATAGATATGTCTTGCTCCATCCTATTCTCTTCATGCAGTCTGTTTGCTTCTCGTAGTGCTGCAGTAATTCTCCAAAGGAAAAAAGCTATTTCCATGACACTACACCCTTAATTTGAAATACGCATATAAACAGGCAGATAGAAAACAATTGTAGAACGCGCAACTGCATTTTCCCCCTCTTCAAGCTGATCTTTGGGCAGAAACAGAGGATCCTTAGAAAATTAAATGTAAAAATGATTCTGTGCAATAGGCACTCATCACCACCTTGACTTTTGTTTCCTTCTTAAATTTCTGGTTGGATTTGATATGCTTTGGCTGATACAAAACAAGATTATTTTAATGAATTATACCAGCACGTATATTTGCCTTTTACCTTTCAGTCAAATTAGTCCCTCCGGTTAATGCAATTTTCTTCTTTATTAGACCTAAGCTGGTTCCATTCCTTGTTCTGTTCTTTGTAATCTGTTATGCATATGCCATTTTCCGTTTATTGCAAAGGGTAAGTCCCAAGATATAATTGTTTGTTTCTTTCCTTCCTGCATTTTAAAAATGAATGCAATGGAAAATCTCTCTCCAAATGAAAGCTGCAATTGTAATGTATAAATATGATTTATTTTAGCAGCTAGCAAGGAAACAATATTCTATGGCTCATACCCAATTAAAATCAAACTGGCCAAGGTGACCATGTAATTTTTAAATCATATTATCATTTAAATAAAGGTAATTGTTGTTATGCCATTTCTGAACAAAATGAAAAAAAAATCTCTTGTTTTGTTTAAAGCAGTGCAATAGAGTTAAAATTAGTAATAAAGATTAATAAACCTGAGGACAGGGAGAGAACGATTTCAAGCAGCAAATATTATTCATGTTCTTACTTCATTAGTAAGCCTTAATGCTATATACAGTTGTGCATATATCACCCAAACTCCCAATCAAAGAGGAGATTTCTGGGTTATTTTCAATGTGTGTGAATCTTAAGAGTTCCTACATGCAATAAATACATCTAGAGGGCTGCTATAATTGTTTGGAAGTGCTAAGACGATCAGATACAAACAATGCAAGTTACAGTACCTTTTTCTGAATTTCTCATTTTTTCTATTCTGAGTGTTACAGATGAATATAAAAATTATGCTTAGTAGGCAATATCATCAAACTTCCTTCTCAGGCTGCAAGTTGGCAATTGATTAATCAAATATTGCAAGGAAACGAATGTTTCAAATGGAAATCTTGATTAAAAGTCCTTCTGAGATTTTCAACAGTGTTAAGCTTATTGCTATTGTTCCTTCTTAGACTAGATCTGCTCCATAGCTAGACTACTTTTGCATAGCAATAAAATAGATTCATTAGCTCCTCCTTTCTCATGTAATTTGTAAAGGAATCTCTCCATCGAAATCATTCAATAGCTTCCGTCTTCCATAGTAACAGTAATCTAAGCATCTACATACTGAACTCTATTAGTTTAGAACACTGATATCAAAGTTTTTGTCTTTATTAATACAGGTATAAAATCAACAGGTGAAATTTCTAAAAGCATTAAATGGTCTTAATTCATCTGTAGCTATATTCTTAACACGCTGAATTGACTCCAAGAAAGCTCCCATAGATCTACTGTACACCTTCATATGGATGAGAAGTCAGAGGTGGGATTTGGTGGTTTGTCAAACTGGCCGTAACATTAGCTACGGGTTCGCCCAAACCCGTAACAGCCCGTCCCTGGTAATGTAATGAAGAGGGTTGTGCTCTGAAAGGGTGTTGGGCAATTCCTATTATGGCTAAATGGCTTTGTCCTGATTTGGATCTTGAGTGAGGGCTAATCCTATCACCCTGGAGCTGAAGGCCTTTTGTCTTGTAGATAGGATGGCCCAGTCTTTCTGGGGCTATTAATAAAGGTAGGGGCTGCTTTCCAAGAGCATGTTTCCCCTTTTCTCATCCAGGGAGGAGGTATAATATTCTTCCTTTTTAATATTTTCTAGAATATTTCATTCTTCTAGGAGAGGGATGGGTGCTAACTTTCTACAACTCAGACTGGTTGAGAAATGTCTAAGTTTATTAAATTTGTTTACTTTTTTTAAAATTAAAAATTAAATAACTTGCGTAATTTGATGATTTTAGAATTTAAATATACATACATATAAATTCCAAGAATATTAAAGCAATCCAGAAACTTGTTTCAAAAAACAACACCTGAAAGCAATACTCATGACAAGAATAGCAAAGTTTCACAGATGGTTTCTAGGAAAATATCTAAAATCAACATTAGCAGCTTTCCATAGGATGGGTGTCAACACAAAGATGTCTTTGGCAACTGTCTGTCAATTTTCAAGCAACCCTGAAATCAGAAGAAACCATTCAGATAATGACCAGAACTATCTATCAGGACACAATTGTCTCTTAATAATCTTCAGATATGTGTGTGCACAATTTACAGGATAACTAGTACATGTGATGAAACAGTGAATATAAGGCAGTCTCATAGAATATATTTGTTGCTTCCTGAAATATTAACCTAGTATATTCTCATGGCAATAATGGAGGCCAATTTTAATTTACAATTTTTAATTTAGTTGGCATACCAAAATGGATCATAGAGCCAAAATGAGAATATTGTTTAGAACAGACTTCTATAACTTGATGCCCTCCAATGTGTGAAGACTTTCATTTCCAGAATTTCTTCAGAAATCTTCAGCTAAGCTAGCTGAAAATTTTGGGAGCTATAATCTCCATATATCAGGACAATGTCAAGATGAGAAATGCATCTTGGGCTTAGACCCCCAAGCTCAATCCTCTTCTCTCTAGTAAGAATTTTCACTGAATGATCTTGTGCCAATTATTATGTCCTGGTGTAACCTTGTCTTATAGTAGATAAAATGAGATAAATATCCAAAACACAAGGACTGAGAGAAAAAGAGTATACCTGAGATTAGCACATGCTTTGTATATAGAAAGAATCAGATTCAGTCACTGCCATCTCCAGTTGAAGAACTTCAAATAATATAGATATAGATGTGGTTTCTTTAAAATATATATATTTCAGTCAGGATAGATATGGACTCTGGTCATAGAACACCAGACCTTAACTGCATAGCCATAGCTACCAATATAAATCAACATAAATAACCAACATAACAGTTGCCACTGCATTACAAGGACAGGATAGACATCCTTAAAATGGTGGAGGGTTCAGTGGGATGGAACAGAATGAGACTAAATCTCACAGATGAAAGAAATGCAGAGAAAAGAGAAAAGCAATAATACTTATTCCTTTTCAAGTCATAAGATCAAGAAACAGCTATTCAATTTTTGAACAATAGATGATATTGATCGACACCAACTGATCTCTTGAATGGGATGTGGATTACTTTTCTGGAAAGCAACTTGACATAGAAAGCTAGAGGTAGTATTAAAAAAGGCTGAAATCAGATTGTGCTGGATGTTAGATTAAGAATAATCACTGTCAATTATTTTCAAAATGAGATTTAATTTCCTAAACACAGGGGGAAAGCAAGCAAGCAGGAGATCAGAATGAAAAAAATTTTTCTCCTGCATGAGAAAAATGAGGCAGCAAAATTTTCAGTAGGCGGTATAAAGGCTTAGTGTTTATCAGCATAAAATGTAGGTTCAAATTTTATCAATGAAGCCACATAATATCAATTTTTATCGATTTATCCATATAATATCAGGAGCAAAGATTTATATGCAATTCTTACATAGAAACTTCCTGCATTTATTCATATTATTATTTGAAGTATTTAATTAAAAGAAAAATTATAATATGTATCATCTGTAATTCTTGGCTAACAACATCCCAAAAAATGAACAGATAATTCAGAAACATACAAGATGAAATTTTACGCAGATGAGTGTAGTACTAACAATTATGAAATCACAAAGCACCATATAGAGCCACAGTGGCAGAGTAGTTAGAATGCAGTACTGCAGGAGACTTCTGCTGACTGCTGGATCCATACTGTTGGGGGCAATATGTTGACTCTGTGAAACTGCTTGGAGAGGGCTGTCAAGCACTGTGAAGTGGTATATAAGTCTAAGTGCTATTGCTACTGCTATATGACATTTCCTTTATCTTATTATAACCAAAGAAATGTACTAAAAAAAAGAACTCAAGAGAAACAATCCAAGCCAGGTACAGCTCTTTTTATGGACATAAGAAGACAGCTGTGCAAAGGAGTCAGTAAGGAGTTCCTGTGGATTTTACTTCACTAGTCGTTGCTGACTATAGGGAGTGGCACTAATCTCCATTTCAAGACCATTGAGCCAGTACTGTCCGAAGACATTTTCAAGGCCATGTGGCCAGCATGACATCAGGGAGCACTGCAAAGGGCTCAGTAGCCCTCTGTTTCCTTTGGGTTCTATGCAAGCAGATAAACTATGCAAGTTTTTCCTCACTAAGGATCTATATCATAGTCCAATCCTTACATATCTTGTCAGAGTAGCATTAAGTTATTCCAACATTTCCTGATGTTCTGATTGGATAATTGCCAATATTCCAGTACTACAGACACAACTATTTAAGTGTGGCTCACATAGTATAATACATACTATACTTTGCTTCTATCCACTCCCTAATATCTTTTTTTTTAAATTACATTTATATGCTGCCCTTCTCCGAAGACTCAGGGCGGCTTACAATTTTTGGGACACAACCCAATGTGCCCAGCAATAGCCTTCATTCCATTGTATATGCCTGCTTATTACTAGGGCTTTTTGGGGCCCCCCAAGCGGCATTTTTACAAAGTCAGCTTATTGCCCCCAACAATCTTGGGTCCTCAATTTACCTACCCCGAGAGGATGGAAGGCTGAGTCAACCTTGAGCCTGGTGGGATTCGAGCCTGCACTAATTGCAGGCAGCTGGAATTAAGTGCTAGGCATTTAACAGCCTGCACCACCAAGGCTAAGCCCTAAAAGAAACCTAAAAGGTTCAACCAAGCAAGACACCTAAATTATTTCTTTACACAGGTAGGTCTCAACTTATGACCACTGATTCAGTGACTGTTCAAAATTATGATGGCACTGAATAAATGGATTTATGATCCATGTCTGAAGTTGTGGCTTGTCAGGCAAAAGCAACAGAACCACTTATGAAGAGTTTTATTGCTAGACACCTATGTTGCAAGAATACCCTCAGAACGACTGAATTCCTTGGCAATGGTAAGATAAGGAAGGGTTCAAGGATTGTGGGGGAGGTCAAGCCTCTGGTACTTTCTGCAGTGTAAAAACTCCAAACTCAGCCCCCTCTTAATACTTCCCTCCAGTCTAGCTAGGGATCCTACCACACCATAGCCAATCATGTCAGCATCATTCCATCCAGCCTCAATTGCACTTGGCCAATCGCCTGACATTTCCTTGGAAGCATCTTGGGCCTGGGCCTGTTACCCCAACCACTGTGGTGAGAATTAGAGACCTAATTGTTCTGGCCAGCAGCCTTGGAAAAATTCTACAGGGAACAGCCTTTGAGGTGATTATCTGCATTAACAGGCACCTCCCCCAACAACTTGCCTCTTCACTTGAAGCTGAGGGCCCCTTACCTTGTTTTTTGTCAGAACCAATCCCCTTTACCAGAGGGAGCCCCCTTGTGGAGTACGATGAAGCCGTTACCACGGCAACTCCACTGTGTTGTTGTACAGTAGAATCCATTTTAAGGCGCACACATCCCCCGAGGGGTGTTAGTGGTGTCTTACCCCCACAGTATTTTTTTTCAGAGGGTAAGTCATCTGTCTACCACGTTTGGTTGAAATTGCTCAAGGCATTCCAGAGTTATGCTGGAACATACGGCATATATATATATATATATATATATATATATATATATATATATATGTAGGTCTTGGTGTATTCGGGTCTTGTCCCGTGTAAGATTGAGAATACCTTGGCAACGTTTCGACGAAATCTCATCCGTCATCTTCAGGCTGGTGTCTTCAGCTTCGTTCTCCTGGGAGAAGTGTGTGATCGTGGCTGTTTTTCCCTTTTAAACTCTAGAGTTGGCTGTGTTGTTACTTCTTGATTGGTTTGTGGAGTTGATGTATGCAGATTGGATGGCTTTTTCCTGAGACCCTGTGTGGCTGAGGTGCTGGCTGTGTGTCTCTCAGCCTTTGTGTTGTAACGACCTGGGTAATGGGCTGTGTGATGACCTTCTGAGTTCTATTGTTGTGACGTCCTGGGTGTGGTGCTGTAATCTCCTGGGTCGTTGTCTGTGCTGCAACCTCCTGATGTTTTGTGTTGTGATCTCCTGAGTTCTGTGATGTAGTATCCTGGGTGGAAGGCTGTGATGTGGCATTCTGGGCCTTGGTTTGGCTCCGAGTTTGAGGTCTGGCTATGTGTTTATAGCGTGTGCTTAGTTTGGGAGTTGGAGGGGGGTGTAGCAGCTGGTGTTGCAGCCATGGTCTGGTTTCTGGATGGTGGTTGCCTTTCATCTGTGGCGTGGGCTTGGGTTTGAGTCTGGCGAAGGAGATTGGTGGTGGCATCATGTGTTATTTTGGGTCCGGTGTTGGTTTTCGTGGCTGGGACTCGTTTGTTGATTAGGGCTAGTTTCCAGATGTCTGGTAGGCGGGAAGTATCATCCTGTTTATTCATCCCGTTTATTCAAGACCTGTTTATTCAAGACCCGAATACACCAAGACCTACATATATATATATATATATATATATATATATATATATATATATATATATATATATTTGTTTTCGTAGATTTTCACGGGTAAAGGTATGTAGGTCTTGGTGTATTCGGGTCTTGTCCCGTGTATGATTGAGAATACCTTGGCAACGTTTCGACGAAATCTCATCCGTCATCTTCAGGCTGGTGTCTTCAGCTTCGTTCTCCTGGGACAAGACCCGAATACACCAAGACCTACATATATATATATATATATATATATATATATATATATATATATATATATATTTGTAGATTTTCACGGGTAAAGGTATGTAGGTCTTGGTGTATTGGTCTTGTCCGTGTAAGATGAGAATACCTTGGCAGCGTTTGACGAAATCTCATCCGTCATCTTCAGGCTGGTGTCTTCAGCTTCGTTCTCCTGGGAGAACGAAGCTGAAGACACCAGCCTGAAGATGACGGATGAGATTTCGTCGAAACGTTGCCAAGGTATTCTCAATCTTACACGGGACAAGACCCGAATACACCAAGACCTACATATATATATATATATATATATATATATATATATATATATATATGATATATATATATATATATATATATATATATATATATCATTTGATATATGATATATATATATATATATATATATATATATATATATATATATATATATCATTTGAGCTAAACCACACAGAAATCTTCAAGCCAAGTAGGTGCTTGTGTCCTAGGTTCACAAGCCACTCTCTAATGTCACTGACTTTTGTGAATGGACCAGAACAATATAGAATACAATTTTGCTGTTTTTTCCAGAGTAGTTGAATACCTCCAGCCTCTAGCTTAATAAGTCCAGTATTGTGAAAATAACAATAAATTAATTGCACAGAGTAATTAATCCTTTAATGAATTAACGGACATAAATATCACAACTGTATTTATCAGTTGTGCTCTTCAGCCAATCAGAGACAGAGTCTTAACAATTTTATTTAATTTTAGAAAGAAAAATCTAATGGTATGTGTTGGGAGATGTAATAAGAAAAACGCAACAAAATAGCAGTGAGTAATGGCGTCTGTAATATTTTTCCTGGTAAACTATTCCTCTTGCTTCAGATTCATGGCTCCATTAGTACTACCAAAGACACTAAGAAAAATATGCTAACTGTATGGACAGAAAAGGCTGAGTTCCATGCATTTTCACTTAAGTCCTGCTGCTCTAACTGGAGCTTATCTCCAAGGTATGTACGTGTAAAATAACAGCTAAAAACATGCCAACTAACAAAAGGCCTCTGAAAAAAAGCTCAGCTCCCAGCACTCATTATTCAGTTACCACAGAATCCTTTTGATTTGATTACTTGCTTGATTCAACCAGAAGGCATGCAATTGACTCAGCTTTTCATCCTTCCAAGGTCAGTAAAATGAGGATTCAGATTATTGAGAGCAATATGCTGATTCTGTAAACCACTTAGAGAGGACTGTAAAGCACGGTGAAGCAGTATACAAGTCCAAGTGCTACTGCTATGCAGTTCATCTTTACCTTCTCAATCAGGGGTGTCAAACTTGATTTCATTGAGGGCCGCAGCAAGGTTGTGTTTAACCTCGGGGGGGCAGGGGGGCATAGCCAGGGTGCGCATGACATTTGTTTTTGCCCATAACGGCCTCTTGCAGCCCCCTGCCAGCGAAATCGGAGCTCAGAGGAACCCAGTGTGCCCCCTGAGCTCTGATTTTGCTGCCAGAGGCACCGCAATCCACCCCTTTGCTGTTTCCAGGGTGGCCTGCGGGCCAGATCTAAGCACCCTGTGGGCCAGATCTGGTCCATGGGCCTTGAGTTTGATACCCCTGTTCTTGATCTTCCTTGGCCTTTTGTCCACCATTTTTGCTATCACTACAATTCATTTCAGCTTTTTTTTCTTACTTCTCCATTTCTTTTCTCCAAGCTGCAGTCATGTCACATTTTTGGGGTTAACTCACAGCCGTGCCTAGAAATGCACTGTTTCTTCTTTGTCAGGTGTTAGCTGGTCTCTCCATTGATGGATTGGTAGAAATGTTTGTAGTTCAACAGAAATTGGAGATTCTGCCTGTGGTGCGCAATTTGAGCTTCATATCTGCTGAAGGTATGATATGATATCATTCATATCATATTTTCTTGATTATGGCTTATATTTGCTGCTTTATTATTTCCAGTGTTTTCTTTAACTTTCTTGTCTCTAGGTAATATTTCTTGATCAGTTATACTTTGGTCATTTTGTTCTTCAGCTTTTTTTTTTTGTTTCATCTGTTTTAGCTTGGCTAATCTTACTCATGCTGATCACCTGATCTCCTATTTTTATTACGCACTATTTAGCTTTTTTTCCCCCAGTTTGTTGCTATTGCATCCAAAATCTTCAGTTATAACTAAAGCTGTGTTGTACATCAGTTGGTTTGTTTCTTGCAGTTTGCTGGTGCTTGCCTTTAATATTCCAGTACTGGCATTTTTTAATAATTGTGGTAGCAGATTTTTTTTTTTTGTAACAAGCTTCAATGTGGGGAACCTTATTCTCGGGGGTGGGATTCTACCGGTTCAGACTGTTTCAGGAGAACCGGTAGTTCTGGTGAGCATTTGGCCCCACTTACCCCTGCTCTTTCCTGTGCTTTATTTCATTGTTTTAGAGCACAGCTGATTCACGTGACAGAGTGGTTTGCTGCACCTCAGCTGTTTTATTCACAGGGGCTGCAGTAGAAGGTGAGTATTAGAGCTGAAAATGTTTTTTTGAAATGCTGTGAATGCGTGTGGAGCATGTGTTTGGCACGCAATGCGCGCGCTCACAGAACCAGTTATTACACCGGTTGAATCGCACCACTGCTTATTCTGTTGTTTTTTGTACTCTTCTAGATGTTCAGTTATTTTTGACTTCAATTCACTTGAAGTCCATGGTAGAGATTTTCAGTCATCCAGGTCATGGTTGTCCCAAAGGTGCTTTTTCTGGAGGCAACTGGACTTTCTTGTTTTTTTTTCTTTTGAAGATGTTTTGCTTCTCATCCAAGAAGTGTCTTTAGCTCTGACAGGATAGTTCAGTTCCACTTGTTTTTCAGTTAGATAACTTCGTTGTTTCTGGGTAGAAGATAGAGGAAAGGGTGCCTGGTTTGGAAATAAAAACAGTTAATAGCAATGCTGGATTCCTCCAATACCAATCCCTTCTTGTTTGTCTACCTCTGGCAAGGCTTTGATTTCCTCACCCTCGGTCAGCCTTTGCAGTTGTACCAGTTCTACTTCTGTGAATACTCCATTTTGGATTTATTTCATTGATCTGCTAGTTTCTATTCTGTTATTTCTGATTCTGGATGTTGTTCTTTCTAGTGTATTCTTTTCAGATAGCCTATTCTCATTGGAGTTGATTTGTCAGAACAAATCTTTTCTCCACCATTCTGCTGATACGATAAGTTCTTTCATTTCAGCTTCTTTTTTATTATTATCCATCTCCTTTAACCAAACTGCTTCTTTGTTGTATTTCTTTGGGTTATCGCAAATCTGCACTTGGTCATCTGTTTCTTCTGCCTGCCCAAATGGCTTGTAGACTGTCAAATTCTCTCCCTCTCTCTCTCCCTCCCTACCCAAATCTTTTTAATAGGAATTTATTCTTGCTTTTCTATTCATTGTTTTCTTTACATATAGTATAACCCTAACCCTTTCTCTTCAGTTTGTTTCATTTGAATAAACTATATCCTTCCAATGCTATGTGGTAAATATGAGTATTATCCCACCCGTTTTCAGTGATACCTGTCACATCATAGTTATCTTCTTGAGTAAGGATCACTAATTTTTACTGTTCTCATGGTCCATTTTCAATATTCGTGTTTTGATGTAGAAATATCTAGATCTTGAGTACCACCTAATGGTGTCTCTGTTATAGTATCTTGCAAAGCTTTGAGTCCTCACCTATCCTCTTACTTATATCCCTTTGAGCTGTTCTTTATTAGCCCTGCAGTAGTTGTTGGTTCTACATTTAGTTCTTCAATTTTGCCACCTTCTACCTTTTATTCTAATTTAATGTTCTAATATATTATTTCCTATAAGACTAGTGAACTCTCTGCCAAACACTTTTTTCCAGTTTTTGTAAGATATGTGTTGTGTCTTCTCAGAAATACATCATGCAGTAATTTTTGCTATTGACATAAAACCCAAACCCTTCTAGATGACACCATTCCCATAGCCACTTGTTGATTTCTGGGTCCTGTTTCTTCTTCTTGCATCATGACCCTCAACTGGACAGGCTGATTAAATAATTAACTGTGCTTCCAGTTTCTCATCTTCCTTTCTAACACTCATAATTTCCAGGATTGTTCAGGTTTCTCCTTCATTTGTGCCCACTTGCATCAAGGTAAAAAGATGGTTATTTAAATAAGAATTTAAATAATCAATGTGATCTCTCCATCATGACCTCAACAACAACACACTTTTCCAGATATTATATCAGTTTTGCACACAGACCTCAATTCTTTTTTAAAAAGAATCACCCACCACCATGATAAGCCTCGTTTTTAAGAATAAGCAGTTTTGGGGGGGGGTTTTGGTGCATGGATGCCCAAGTAATATCTACAACGCTCTATTACTAACACTAATATTGTGCAAAAATCTAAATTGACAAGTTAGTGGGACATCTAATTGATTTAGAAAGTCTAATTAGATTGAACTGGATTATTTCAGATGGAATCAGATGATACAGATTATTCTGATCATGGGCAAAAAAAGGTCTTCACAAATCATTCTAGAATCTTTCAGATCTTTCAGATTAACAGAGTTGGAAGAGACCTTGTAGGTCATCTTGTCCAACATCCTGCCCAAGCAGGAGACCTACACCATTTCTGACAGGTGGCAGTCCAGACTCTTCTTGAAAACTTCTTCACATATATGTAAACAGATTTTTAGAAATCAGTTTGGAAATCTGGAATGAATCAATTTAATTCAATTTAAGCATTCAAGCAAGATCAGAATAATAATCCTGCTTCAAATTAATTCTGATTTTGACAATACTAATTAACATATTAATGAGACTATTAAACACTCAGACGATGCCTAAATTTTTGGATTCTTGTAAATACCCAATTCATAATACCTAATGTGCGTTCAAAATGTTTAATGATAATATATTATTGGCCTTATTCTGACTATATAAATAAACTTGGAATTTTATCTAGCACTTAGAACAATATATATACTAAAATATCATTCAATATACTACTAAAGAATTTCCAGCAAAGCAAAAACGCTTCCTGAACAAAGAACAGTTTTTCCCAAATTCAGTACCCATCAAAGGTGTTGAATTACAACTCTGATACTAATAGTTCTTAACCAAGCATTGTCCATACTGCCTGGGAATTATAAGGCTGAGTGCTGGTATAGATTTTTCTTTTTTGACCACAGTACAACAAATGGCAGCACTATAGCAACCTCTCTCGAAGTTGCTATGCTGACAGAATTTCAATGTATCCCCAGCTCTAAAGGATGATGCGATCCTAGTGCTGTTTTTCCAGGCTTTGTTTCAAAGGGAAGGTGACTGTTACTTGGATGCTGAAGAAAAAAAACATACAACACCAATATTGTAAGGGTCACATTCTGAGAGGAAAGACACACAAAGCACAGAGAATAAAATTAATGATGTCCATTTCTGAAAAAGGTAGTCACATAACATTAAATATTTATTGTCATAGATAGAAAAGTTATTGCATGAAGAAAAGGGGCAATTCATGTATGGTGATAAACATCAGCAGAAGTATCTGTTGCTAAAAAAGCTTCACTGAAAATATATTTAAATGCAAGTACCAGAGTACAAATGCAGTAAAGCATAATGGTGGTTTTTTCTCCCACCGATTACTGTGGTATTGACTTCTGTTACTAGGATGCACCATAAACAGAAAATAAATTATATTACATCTTTTCTAGTTTCTTTAACCTTGAGAGCCTTTGACCTTTTTTTTTTTTTCTATTAAGCTCAGGAAGATAAAACATCTGCATAAAAAGAAAGCATGTAACCAATTAAATTCTTACAGGACATTAGCAAACAAATTCCGTTTTTTTCTTTCTTTCCAGAATTGAAAATGCAAATAGTAAATCACTGAACCGGTAGTTATACAGGTGGGATCCCATCCCTGGTTGCCTGCAGGATTGAGGACACTTATTCTGGGCTCCCCCATCTAATCATAAACTACTTAGATGAGGGAATAGAAGGGGAAATTACCAAATTTGCAGATAATACTAAGTTGGCAGGAATAGCTAACACCCAAAAAGATAGGCTCAAGATCCAGATGGATTTTGACAGACTAGAACACTGGGCCATATTTAACAAAATGAAATTCAATGTAGAGAAAAGTAAAGTCCTACACTTAGGCAAGAAAAACCAAAAACACACACATAGACTGGGTGAAACCAGGCTTAATAACAGTAACTGTGGGAGGGATCTTGGAGTCTTAGTAGGCAGCCAATTAAATATGAGCCAGCAGTGTGCAGCCGCCGCCAAAAAAGCCAATGCAGTCTTAAGTTGCATTAGTAGAGGGATACAATCAAGATCAAGGGAGGTACTAATACCACTCTTTTTTAATTATTATTTTATTTAGAGTACATACAATTCATCTTCCATGTAATGGTGTGTCATCTGGGTACAAATATCTTGTGCAGTAACAAAGTTTACATGCATGTTCATTTTCTATATTTCACTAGTCTATTAGCTATTTCTAGCTTTCATATTTTTTTCTCTAGCCATTGATAAAATAATTCCCATATCTTATAATATTCAGTTTGCTTCTTCTCTTTAATTGCAAGTGTTAAGCTATTCATTTCTGCACATTCTAATATTTTTAAATCACATTTTCATCAATAGGAATCTCTTCGCTTTTCCAATTTTGAGCAAATACAATTCTAGCTGCAGTTAATACATGAATAATCAGATATGCATTCTCTTTGCTATAAATTTCAGGTAAATTCCCCAACAGAAATATTTCAGGTTTTAAATCAATATGCTGTTGTATCATCTTTTCCAACCACATGTGTATTTTTGTCCATTTTTTTTAGCTTCTACACATGTCCACTACATATGATAATATGATCCAGGTATTTGGTGGCATTTCCAACATTTAGCTGATTTATCTTTAAACATCCTTGCCAATCTTGCCAGTGCTACATGCCATCTATAAAACATTTTATAAAAGTTTTCTTTGTATGCAGTTGACATTGTTAACTTATAATTTCTATCCCACAATTTCTGCCATTTATCTAATTCTATTGTGTAACCAAAATTTTTTGCCCATGCTATCATTGTCTCCTTCACTTGTTCCTCTTTTAATTTAATACCCAACAGTACAATTTTTTATCAATCTTTCTTCTGTTCGTGTTAGTATTTTATCCAGTTCTGTCAGTTCTCTATAAAAACCATATAATTTTGCACCTTTTTCATATCTAGATTGTATTTGTATGTGTGAATACCAAATCATTTTGTTTCCTTGCTCTTCCAATTCTTGTTTAATTTTGAGCTCACCCTTTTCATTCAAAATATCTAACATTTCCCATATTAAAAATGTTTGGATGAATAAGTGCTTCTCTTATTGAAAGCCAAACTGGTATTTTCAAATAGTGCCATTGTCTGATTTTCTCCCATACTAGCAATAAAACATTTTTTATATAGTGTCTTTGAAAATAACCATGTATTTTTCCCATACCATAGAAAGGCATGCCAACCCAATTGCAAATCATGTCCCTATAAGGTCAATAATCTTGTATTCCTCAATACGATCCATTCTTTCATCCACGTTAACACCGGAGCCTGATAATATCATTCCCAATTTGGCAGTCCAAAACCTCCACTCATTCTTTTGTCCTATAGCATTTTTAAATTAATTCTTGCTTTTTCCCTTGCCATATAAATTTTAATATTATTTTATTCAGATGCTCAAAATATTTTCCCAGCTTTATCAGGACTGTTTAAAACAACTACAATATCCAATCAAGATCAAGGGAGGTACTAATACCACTCTATAAAGCCTTAGTAACGCCATAACTAGAGTACTGCATCCAGGTTTGGTCACCACACTATAAAAAAGATGTTGAAACTCTAGAAAGAGTGCAGAGAAGAACAACCAATATGATTAGGGGACTAGAGGCTAAAACATATGATGAACAGTTGCAGGAACTGTGCATGGCTAGTCTAGTGAGGAGAAGGACCAGGGGACACAGGATAGTAGTCTTCCAATATTTGAGGGGCTGCCACAGAGAGGAAGGGTCAAGCTATTTTCTAAGGCACTGAAGGCCAGACAAGTCTGGAAACTGAACAAGGAGAGATTGACTCAACCTGGAATTAAGGAGAAATTTTCTGACAGAGAGAACAATCAACCAATGGAACAGCTTGCCTTCAGAAGTTGTGGGTGCTTCATCACTGGAAGCTTTCAAGAAGAGACTCCACTATAAAAAAGATGTTGAGACCCTAGAAAAAGTACAGAGAAGAGCAACCAGGATGATTAGGGGACTGGAGGCTAAAACATACAATGAACAGTTGCAGGAACTGTGCATGGCTAGTCTAGTGAGGAGAAGGACCAGGGGACACAGGATAGTAGTCTTCCAATATTTGAGGGGCTGCCACAGAGAGGAAGGGTCAAGCTATTTTCTAAGGCACTGAAGGCCAGACAAGTCTGGAAACTGAACAAGGAGAGATTGACTCAACCTGGAATTAAGGAGAAATTTTCTGACAGAGAGAACAATCAACCAATGGAACAGCTTGCCTTCAGAAGTTGTGGGTGCTTCATCACTGGAAGCTTTCAAGAAGAGACTCCACTATAAAAAAGATGTTGAGACGCTAGAAAAAGTGCAGAGAAGAGCAACCAGGATGATTAGGGGACTGGAGACTAAAACATATGGAGAATAGTTACAGGAACTGGGCTTGGCTAGTCTAGGGAAGAGAAGGACCAGTGATAACAGTGTTCCAATATTTATGGGACTGCCACAGAGAGGAAGGGGTCAAGCTAATTTCTAAAGCACCTGTAGGCCAGACAAGGAATAATGGATGGAAACTGATCAAAGAGAGACTCAACCTAGAAATAAGGAGACATTTTCTGACAGTGAGAACAATCAACCAATGGAGCAGCTTGCCTTCAGTAGTTGTGGGAGCTTCATCACTGAAGGCTTTCAAGAAGAGATTTGCCATTTGTCAGAAATGATGTAGGGTCTCCCGCTTGGGCAGGGGGTTGGACTACAATGTAGATGACCTACAATTCAGTAATTCAGAGAAATCTTTATCTGCATAAACACACATAGCATCTTATTGCTAGGCTACGATCATCAATAAAATTATCTGAAAAAATATTCATCTTTATCTTATTAGTGTCCTTGCCCACAGGGAAGAGGCATTGTTGTTAGGTGGTTTTGAGCAATTAGGGTAAATATCAAAAACATTCAGTTTCATTTATAAGTACATTTACCAGCATTGGGCCATTTTGTTGTCAGCAGATATTCTAATAAATTGGTATAAGATAGTGCTGACCCATGTAACCAATTATTTTTTAATTTTTGTGGCTGCTTTCTACAAGCCTCGTGTTACCATTGTTCATCCGCAGCTCCTTCCATAAGAAAGAAACCTACTGAAATAAGTTAAAAGTCAACAATTAAGAATTTAAATATCAATGAAAAATCATATCTTAAAAAATAAAAAAACAGCAGTTGAAACAGAGGGGAGGGAAGAGCCTCAATGTGCTGCAGTGTAGCCACCCACACTTAGTCCTTGCATACACAATACGTTCCTCCAGCCCCTTCTGCATCAGCGCTTCAGAATAATACATGTTGGATTTGGGTTATAATTAATCCATTTAAATAATGTTTAATAACAGATGCCTGCTATATGCTTTGTATATCATCAGGTATGAATAAAAGTACTAGTGAAGTACTAATAATAGCAACATGATTACATCCTGTTCAGTTTTGGTGGATTGTTGTTGGAGGGAGGGAACGAGGCTGAAAATAGTTCCATTGCTATGGCATTGCAAGTAAAAAATCTTGTTGCCCTGTTACTATTTTGCAAATTAAGCCTGCAGCCAAGTCTGTTGCAAATTCAAACAATAATTTAAGGAAACATTTCAGCCAAGAAAACAAGTTGCTTCATTGATTTCTTTCAAAGAAATTCACATACTTTTTCTGCTTATTATATTTTTAAAATATTTTACTTTATTTCACAGATTACTTTGACAAAAGACAGCCAATCAGATTTAAAGCCCGCTCCAAGAAAAGAAAATTATTTTTAAAATGAACCCAAAGCACCATCTAGTGGGAGAGGAAGAAATTATTTATACTTTGAAGGAATAGACTAAAACGTATATAGGAATGTGCTGTCTCGTTCACAAGCAACTTTATCACCAAGCTCACATTTATTACCTTTGCAGGTTTGGCATTTGGTGATGGATAGATCCTGAGTTGCTTGATTATATTTGCATTATCAGCCTTCCTAGCTTAAAATCAAATCTTTAAAAATTCTGCTTTCCTAGTTAAAGTGTTAACATTCCAAAATTCTTTGAATATATAGTTTTCTGCTGTTATTAATTAAATACCAACTTATTTCCGGTGGTGGGATTCAAATCATTTAACAACTGGTTCTCTGCCCTAATGACTGGCTGGGTAGGCGTGGCTGGGTGGTCATGTGACTGGGTGGTCGTGGCCAAATGAATGTCACTCACATTGAAGGGTGTCTCTCCTCTCCTCGACATGCCCTACCCCCTCGCCCCTCCCCTCTTTGTCACACCCAGCCTTGCTTCGCCTACCGCCCCTCACTTCAAAGGCCTCAACATATCTGTAGTTGTGTAAAAATGTTGTTCATCTTTTTTTTACTTTATTATCTTTATTATCTGCATCTGCATACTATAAATGTACTTTCATAGACCACTGAAAGGAGGAAATGGCTCACATGCTTTGCCCAAGAGTGTGATAGGCAGGTAACAAAACAGGCTTTTGAGGGGCTGCCACAAAGAAAGGGGGTGCAATCAGGGGTGGGATTCAAATTTTTTAACAACCGGTCCTGTAGGCGTGGTGTAAGGCATCCAGAAAGTATCCATGATAGCAATCACTACGAGACATATTCTCTCCAATTGATTTATTAGGAACAGATCTGGTAGGTCTAAGGCATTTCCCAAAGTGAAAGAATTTTTGCGCGCATGCGCGCTACACAGAATCCACCTTTTTCTCCTCCCACTTCTACACTTCATAAATCACGAGAACCAATTAACTGCAACTGGAATTTTGTAGTACGACATACGGAATAACCTTGAACTTGTCAACTCCTCCACCCACACCCTTCCCATTATGTTGGCAGCTGAATTTTAAAGCTGACACATGGCTTAGTTGGTGGGTGTGGCTTGGTGGTCATGTTATTGGTTGGGCGTGGCCAACTCAATATCACTCACATCGAGGCACGCATCTCCTCACCTGGCCTCTCATGACTGTGGGGATGCTGCAACAGTCATAAGTGTGAAAAATGGTCCTAAGTCACTTTTTTCAGTGCCATTGTAACTTTGAATGGTCACTCCACACAAGCAAAGTACCAGCAAAGGAGGGGGGAAAAACTCCAGAGAAATTCCTGAGACAGGAAGTCTAGTCCTGCCAAGACTGTAATAAGGGTTAACAGAAAGGCAGTTTCTGTAAGCAACACCAGAATGTTTCCTTCCTGCCTTCCTTACAGGATTAGGCCAGTGATTTCTTCTAACAACTGGTTCTCCAAACTGCTTAGAATGTTAACAACCAGTTCTAGAGAATAGGTGCGAACTGGTAGAATCCCACCCCTGGGTGCAATGTATTTTCCAAAGCAGCAGAAGGCAAACAAGAAGCTGTCGGAGTTTGTAGCAATCCAGCTAGCACAGCAAATAATTCAGCAGGATTCATTATATAGACAAATTAGTGGTGAAACAAAGATCATCCACAAATGCTAATAACTGACAATCCCCACCTTGTAACTTTCCAGTATATATGTAACCATCAGCTTTGCAACTCTTGAACCCAAAACCCTTCAATGCCATATCTAAACAGATATTCCAATTCCTGGCTGACTGCTTCAGCCCATAAATGGCCTTGTTCAATTTATACACAGTGTTAAGCTTTTTACTTTCATATCCTGGTGCTTGAACCATCTAATTCTGCATTGAGGAATGCTATGGTTATATCAAAATGCCAAATTTTATGGCCACGTGCCACTGCCAATGCTAGGGCCAACCTTATGCTTTCTTTCTTTACCATAGGTGCAAATACCTCATCATAGTGCATGTATTTCCTCTGTGAAAAACTTTTGTGCCACTTATCTTGCCTTACATTGGATCTCATTATTGGCTAGTGCTTTCTTTTTGTATACCCATTTACATCCTATGGCTTTGCAAGCCTGTGGCAAAGTCATAGATGTGAACACTTTATGTTCACCCATGGATTTCATTTCTTTGTCCATGGCTTCTTTCCACTTTACTTGTTCAATTTTAGGTAATGCCAATACTTCTTTATAGTTCCTTGGCTCATACCACACATTACACACCTTTACTTCACTAGCAGAATACTTGTCAGGTGGAATCCCCTTGTTCCATTGCTCTGACCTGTGTGGCATTGACTGCTTCTGTGCTTCAACCCTCTCCTACTTCATATCTTGAGTCATCATCTTCTCCTGACTCCTTTTCTTGTTCTTTTTCAGCTTCTCCTCCCTGAACACTGACACTGTCACTAAGTGAGTTACCATCACTAAGTGGGTCACTATCACTAAGTGAATCATTCCAAAAATTGGCATTAATTCTCTTCCAATTTTGCTCTGCAAAGCTAGCAGACCTGGAAATCATTATTCTTTTGCTCCCATCACTAAAGCGATAGCTCTTTGAGCCAGGCTCATAGCCCATAAACCTGAGCTTTCTAGCCTTTAGTTGACCTTTTCTCCTGATTGTTTTTGGAATATGCACCCATGCATTGCTTCCAAACACCCTTAAATGTGACAGAGATGGCTTTCTCTCATATAACACTGCATATAGTGTATCATTAATAGATGAACTCCACAGCCTATTTAATCAATAGGCTGTGGAGTTCATCTATTAATGATACCCTATATGATTTCACCACAATATGACCTGCTCAGACCAGAATCCTCCAGCAGTGAGTCCTTCATTGTTTGTAAGATTCCATTCTTCCTCTCAAGTACACCATTCTCAGCTGCTGTATATGGATTTGTGCGTCTGTGTTTTATTCCTAACTGGCCCAGCAATATCAAAACTCAACATCGTCTGGGCAGTCAAGGTGTGTCTTAATTGGAATTAACTGCAATTAAATTGAAATTCGTTGTAAATATTTATAATTAATTATCTCATTAGTTAATCAATTAATTAATAAATTAACTTATAAAATTAAAAAAGAGAGGGAATTAAATCAATTGCATAGGGATCCCTGTCCATACTGGTGCAGGTCCCTAGGCATGCCAACCGCTAGTAAAATTAAACCTCATATTCACACAACTCCTGTAACTAGGGGTTGCAATGGAAAGTGGAAGTTCCATCAGCTCCACTGTTTCAGGCTCTAGAGCGGCAGCCACAAAAGTCAGAAAAACTATGACTAAGACCAAGAGTAAATCATCTGATTCTAAAAAGCCTTCAAAGGCCACTGAAAAGGATGCCAAGAGGCACCAGAGAGCACTAGAAAAACAACTCAAAAAGTGCCTTCATGATGCTGAAAAGAATAAGCAAATAATATCTCCTCAAACAATAGCTCCTGTTCCAATACCAATACCAGCTTCTCCTCTGGATCTGTCAACACAATCCAGGTGCTGTAACATCTTGCAAGACCAAACAATCAAATCAACTGCATTATCTGTACCATGGATTTATCTTTTTATTTTATTTATTTATTTGTCAATTGCTTACAAGATAATAGGTATAAGTATAAACATAGTTATGAATACATGAAATGGATACATATAAGAAAAATAAAAAGAAACAATAGGACAGGGACGGTAGGCACATTGGTGTGCTTATGCATGGCCCCTACAGACCTCTTAGGAAAGGGGTGAGGTCAATAGTAGACAGTCTAAGGTTAAAGTTTTTGGGGTTTGGGGAAGAAACCACAGAGTCAGGTAGAGTATTCCAGACACTGACCACTCTGTTGCTGAAGTCGTATTCCCTGCAATCAAGTTTGGTGCAGTTAACTTTGAGTTTGTATCTATTGTGTGCTCTTGTATTGTTATGGTTGAAGCTGAAGTATTCATTGACAGGTAGGACATTGCAATGTATGATTTTATATACTATACTTAGATTGGACCGAAGGCAGTGTAGTTCTAGGTTTTCTAGGTCTAGAATTTCGAGTCTGGTGGCATAAGGTATTCTGCTACGAGTAGAGAAGTGGAGAACTCTTCTTGTGAAATATTTCTGGACTTTCTCAACTGTATTAATATCAGATAATGTGGGTTCCAGACTGATGAGCTGTATCCAAGTATTGGTCTAGCAAATGTTTTATATGCTCTAGTTAGTAGTGTGATATTACCAGAGAAAAAACTACGTAGGACTAGGTTAACAACTCTTAATGCCTTTTTGGCTATGTAGTTACAGTGGGCTCTAGCACTTAGATCATTAGAGATAACATTTATGCCTACAGCCGCTGGCCTGCGAGCAGAGGAATCTCTTCCCCAAGAAATTCCTTCACATATGAGACTCTGGATGGAACAAGCTATTAAGCAAGGCATTGCAGCAGGAGTGCAACAGACCCTCATGGCTAGGCAACAACAGGCAGAACCCGACCATGATCTTCAATCGCATAGGTCGCTAAGCAGAGCGAATCTATTCAACTTCAGGTACCTTCCCAGGGAGCAAATCTCCTAATATCTCATACGTCCGACCATGGGCTTCAATGTAGGGAAGACCAAATAGACCAGTTGGAACAGGTTGTGTCTGTATCTTCTCAGGACAATGATTCATCCCTGTCTTTTTTTTCCTATAAAAGTTTTTATTTTTATCACAACAACAAAAAACAAACATAAAACCTTCTTTCTGTTCCTCAGTGTGTCAGTTGAGTTCATATTTCTTCATGCACAAAATAATATTATCATACATATTTAACTTGTATATATTTATAATAATTCTTATCAATATTTTATATCACATGTCACTTATTCTATTATCCTTAACTTTATAATCATTAACTTTCAATAATATATTTCAAATTCATTTTCTTACTCTATCTAGCTCATCTATTTATCAGTAACAAATATTATGCTATACTTATATAGTTCAATTCTTTACTCTTCTATCCAACCATTCATAAAATAAATTCCAAATTTTATAATAGTCTTTTTCTTCTTGTTCTCTAATCGCCATTGTCAATCTACTCATTATTTTCTTTAAGTGTTCCACATCTAGCTGTCATTTGTATCCCTAAGTATTTCACTTCTTTTGTAATTTGTATAGTTTGTCCATTAGTCTTTTCTTTTGTTTTTCTGTCATATTTTTCAGCAAAATGTTTGTTTTTTATTTTCAATCCTGCTACTTCGCCAAACTCCTCTATTTCTCTAATCAACTTTGAGACTGCTTCCAATGGTTCTTCCAATCATCTGCAAAAGCTTGTAGTTTATACTCTTCATTTTTTATTTTCATTCCCTTTATTTCTCCATTTTTTCTAATATTTCTATTCAAAACTTCCAACATCAATACAAATAATAATGTGGATAACGGACAGCCTTGTCTAGTTCCTTTTAGGATGTTGAAGTTTTCTGTCAATTCTCCATTTATCGTTACTCTTGCTGTTTGCTTATTATATATCACTTTTAATGCATTCGTATACCTGTCTCCAAAACCCATCTCTTCCAATTGCATCAACATAAACTGCCAGTTCACATTGTCAAATGCTTTCTGTGCATCTAAATAGACTAATGCCATTTGTTTCTCTGAGTGGGTTTCATAATATTCCAAAGTGTTCAATATTATCCTCATATTGTTTTTTATTTGTCTCTTGGGCAGAAATCCATTTTGATCTGAATGTATAACATAGTTTAAATATCTTTTTAGTCTTTCTGCCATTATTGAAGCAAATATTTTATAATCAGCATTTAGCAGGGATATTGGTCTATAATTCTAAAGATTAAAAGACTTGGCTATTTGAACAAGCCAGCCTGGACTGGAGGGGGGGGCTGTTTTAAATGTTTTGTGGTAGGGTTTTAAATATTTATTTGGGCCAATTGATTTAATATTTTTTAATTCCTTTTAACTTTTGTATTCGTTGTTTTTTTATGTGAGCCACCCTGAGTTCTTCAGGAGATAGGGCGGCATATAAGACCAAATAATAAATAAATAAATAAATCTTTATTTGTTGTGGGTCAGTATCTTCTTTTGGTATAAGTGTAACATATGCTTCTGTCCATGAATCGGGTATTTTATTTATTGTCAAAACCCCATTCAATACTTCCAACATTGTAGTAGAGATTGTTTCCTGAATTGTCTTATAAAATTCAGCTGGTAGCCCATCCGGGCCAGGAGCTTTTCCAGTATTTTGTCTATTTATTGCTTCTGTCAACTCCATCATTGTTATTTTTTCATCTAACATGCTTTTTACTTCCTCGGGTATTTTCAGTAGTTCTGCCTCTTGTAGATATTGCTGTACTTTGTTTTCTAATATTGCCCCTTGATCATATAGTTTGGCATAAAATTTCTGTACTATTTTTTTCTTCTCTTCATTTTCATAACATAACATGCCATTTTCATCCATTAATTGTGGTCTTCTCTTTGATTCTTTTTCTTTCTTTAATTTGTATGCTAACCATCTCCCTGGTTTATTTGCATTTTCAAAGTAGATCTGTTTAGCTCCTCTAATCTTTTGTGCCAGTTCTTCTTTTTCCATTAGTCCAATTTTGTGTTTAATTATATCCATTTGATTTTTAATATTATTGTGCTGTGGATATCTTTGTAAATCCTTCTCCAATTTTTTATGCTCTTGTTCTAGGGATTGTTGTATTTGTCTCTTTTTAATATTCCTTCTTCTTGTGTAAGTTATGATTACCCCTCTGGTATACGCTTTCATACTGTCCCATACATTTTGTAATGAGGTTTCTCCTGGCTTGTTTTCTTTAAAGAAGAAAGCCAACTCTTTTTCCAGGTGATTAATAAATTCTTTTCTTTCAAAATTGAATTATTCAAAGTCCATCTTGATCTTTTCTTCTGTCCTTTCCATTTAATCCTTACTGGATTGTGGCCAGCCCAAATGTTGGTATCAATATTGGCTTCTTGAATATTAGGTATTAAATCTGTTGACATCCAAATCATGTCTATTTTTGACCATGATAAATGTCTAGTTGAGTAAAATGTAAGTTGTCTTTTTTTGCTATTCAATTCTCTCCATATATCTTTGATACTCAGCTCCTCCACCATCTTAAAAAAAGATTTAGGTAATATTTTCCTGTTCTTCTTATATGTTTTCTGTGTTTTATAGTCCAGTCCAGTATTTACAATTGCATTAAAATCTCAAGAATGCATATCTTATCATAATCCAGTTCAATTATTTTATTATGTAAATTCTTATAAAATTGGTCTTGCTGGTTATTGGGAGCATAAATTGCAATTAAAAGTACTTTTGAGTTATTGTCTATTATTTCAACCATCAATATTCTTCCTTCTTCATCTGCATAGATTTGCTTGGCTTTAATTGTAATTCTAATATATAAGGCAACTCCTCTTTTGTTTTGTTGTGCCAATGATGTAAATATAGTTCCAATTCTAGAACAAGTCAACAAATGTGCGTGTTGTCTTTTGATATGCACTTCTTGTAAGGAGATTATATCCATGTTTAATTTTCCTAATTTATGAAATATCTTTTTCCTTTTAATAGCCAACTTTAATTCATTTATATTTATAGAAATCAGTTTCTTTTCCTCTTCCATTATTTATACTTTATAGTTAGGATTTATTGCTCTTGTTGTTCTCTGTTCCCTTCGTTCTGTAATTATCATTTGGCCACCTACTGCTCCCTCCTCCTGTCTCCTCTCCTCCCTTTGTTCCTTCTCCATTTCCACTGACATTTCTGCTCGTATTTTGAGTTCCTCTTCTCTTGCTCTCTTGTTTTCTGTACCTCCAAAGTACCATAAAATAATTCTGCACTCTCCACTGAGTCAATTCTGTGTCTTTGTTCTCGCCAAATAAATGTCAAACCTTCTGGAATCAACCATATATAGTTAATTTCTTTTTTTATTAACATCTTTGTCAAGAATTGACATTCTCTTCTTAAATCTCTCACTTTTCTTGGTATTTGTTTCAAGGCTATAATGTTTTTTCCTTTGTACTTCAATAGATCGTCTCTTGCCTTCTGCAGTATCTCAATTCTTATTGTTTTCTTGGTAAATCTCACAGGTACTTCTCTGGGTAGTTTGTTTCTCATTGCATATCTTGTAAATACTTGATGTATTTCATCCATTCCATCTGTCACCTTTTCTTTAGTCATCTCCAAGGGTTCCGGTAGTATTTCTGTCATAATTTCTTTAAGGTTTTCTCCCTTTTCTTCCTCGATGTTTGGAAATCTTAAATAGAGAAAAGAAAATTGATTTATTAGAAGTGGCCATGTTGGCGATTAGCTGGGTGCAGCTGATACTAATTTACATAATATATTTCCCCCTTGACCCTGGTCTTCCCCCCACCCCCTGGATTTGACTTCTCCAATGGGACACATCCATCTCCAAGAGTCATCCATCATACTCTCCAATAACCTTCTTATGCTCCGACAACTTTGGGCTGCCAGGGTGATTATCTAGGCATTTAAGGAATGTCTTGTTTTCCCCCACTCCCTTTTTCTGGCAGCTAAAAAGACCAAAGGAGTATCATTTTAGTTGACATCAGTGAGGCAAGATCTCTGCATTTTTCATTTTGACAGCGTTGTCCTTCATCTAGATCCAACCTTCATCACAAAATTAATTCGACCTTCCACAGAGCTCAGGAGTTGATACTCCCCAACTTCTGTCCTAGACCATCTCACGGCCTAGAGTGAAAATGGCATTTATCAGATGTAAGTTGTGCACTCCGAATCTATATAGACAGAACTGTATCTTTTAGAAAGATGGAGGTGCTCTTCGTCTCTTTTCAACCAGCTACTCAAGGTCACATCATCAACAGTTGGCAGGTGGCTACGAGCCACAATTGCAAAGTCATTGCCTGTACCCACAGGCATTACAGCACATTCAACTAGGAGTGCTGCAACATCAGCTGCTTGGGCCACTCAAGTGTCGATCGAAGAAATATGTAGGGCAGCAGTGGGCTTCACTATCGCCTTTCTTAAGGCACTATAAACTGGACGTTTTTGTTTGCACTGAAGCAGCCTTCAGCAGACAAGTATTACAATGGGTCCACACATAACAAGAGGAGACTCCAACCAGACCCTCCTGTAGGACACGCCAAGCTTTGGTATGTCGCATGTCTGGATGCTCTGAACAGCTCATCTGGAAAAGGTGTGTTGGTGCCTACCTGATACACCCATTCTCTGTGAGCTGTGAAGAGCATCCAGCCCCACCCAGAGTCCAACTGGTGGTCCAATTCCAGCCAAGTCTATAGAGCAAAGGTGAAGGAGAATGACGATGAACTTATCACTTCGACTTCACCAAAACTGGGGACACTAAGGAGGAGCCTCAAAGAGGAATGTCCTCAGAATTCAGCTCAGCCTATCAGATGACAGAAGGAAGCACCTTCCATGTCTGGATGCTCTTCCCAGCTCACAGAGAATAGGCACATCAGGTAAGCACTAATGCCCCTTCCCAGGTGTAAGATGGTACCAAAAGAGAGAGTGAATTGTCATATGTGGGAATTACGTATTAAGAGTTACACCTGTGAAAATGAGGAACATAATGAAAGCCATATTATCTGATTTTTGAACTATGAAAAGATTATTGGACTGTTATATAATTATAACAAATAAGCTTGTTATGTTCTGTAACTTATGTTCTGCAGCAAATGTCAGCTTTTTGGCTAGAACATGGGACTGTAATATTTTTGACATACATATATGTGAAAAAGATCTTGGGTCATCCTGACCTGAACAGAACTGGTTAATGATCTATTGTATTACAAAATTACCCAGATGGTCATAACAGGAAGACAAGCCATGAGAACGAGGTGCTTTCCAAAAGATCGGGGTCTGGGAGGAGTTAGTGGAAAAATACCTAGAGAAAGCCCCTAAAATCACTAAAAGAGCATAACAGGAAGAATGACATAACATGTATATATGTAAAACCCTATAAATGTAATAACCACTCTAGGTGTGATGCAGTGGTGGGATTCAAAAATTTTTACTACCGGTTCTGTGGGCGTGGCTTGGTGAGCATGGCAGGGGAAGGATACTGCAAACTCTCCATTCCCTCCCCATCCCACTAACCTGCTTTCCAGTTCCGTTCTCCTGTGCAGGGCAACAAAAGAAGACCCAGCCGATCAGCTGAGACTCAGGAGGCAGAAAATAGATGGGGGTGAGGCCAGTCAGAGGTGGTATTTGCCGATTCTCCAAACTACTCAAAATTTCCACTACCAGTCTACCAGTGATCAGAACCTGCTGAATACCACCTCTGGTGTGGCATCTTTATACTCCTAATGTTAAGGAGATGAAGTCCTATTCTGATATTTGCCAATTTTCTGAATAAAGAGGCCTTTTTATGGTTCTTTGGTTGTTGAGTCTATTTTTGGTGTTTATAACAGTCCACTAAAGAGAGAAGATGGCAAGGAAGTAACAGGCAATAGAGAGAAAGCAGGGCTGCTTGATTCATTCTTTGCATCAGTCTTCAGGCAAAAAGAAACTATAGCCCAACCTACCAAAAACATACAGTAACTGTAAAAGACAGTCTAGAAATAAAAATTAAAATGAGCAAAAAAATTGTAAGAGAACACCTGTCTAACCTTGATGAATATAAATCACTGGCAGCTGATGAATTACATCCCAGAGTTCTGAAGGAGCTGACAGATGTTATCTCAAAATCATTGTACCATATTAAAAATCCTGGAGCATAGGGAACTACCAGAGGACTGGAAAATAGCTGGTTTTCATCTTCAAAAAATTGAAAAAATCGGACCTAGAAAACTACAGACCAATCAGCCTAACATCAATATCTAGGAAGATATTGGGGAAAAAAATAAAAAATAGATCTGTAAACATCTAGAAACAAATAAAGTTATTAATAGGTATTCTATTTCTATCCATTGTCTCTTGCTTGTTTTAGTATTTCAATTCTTGTTCATTTTGGCATGTTTTCCACACTCCTCTCTTAGTGTTTTATATCTTCATGCATCATTCATATTTAATCTAAGTATTCCCTGTTTCTCTACCTCTATCTCTCTCTGCCAAACCTTCACTATGTCTATCAATGTATCTATCCTCACTTCAGAAATGTCTTTTTCATTATCCAATTCTATTTTTTGATCTCTTAATGTGTAATCTACTTGGTCTGCTTCATCCATTTTGAGTATCTCCTCCTTGTCTTTATTTATTTGTTGTTTTATCAGCTCTATCCTTTCCTCTGTTTTTTTCTATTTTCTCCTCTATTTTCAGGGTTACCTGTTCATTTTTCATTGTCATTTGCTGAGCTTTTTCTGGTCTCACAACTATAAGTATCAAATCCTTTATCTCCTTGTGGTTCTTTGTTACGTTTTCATGAATACTTTGATCAATAATATTTCTTTTTGAAATATAATTATTTTTCCCTGTTGAAGTATTTTGTTTTATCTTAATAAATCACAAAGTTTCTGAATAATCTACCAAGGTCCCAATCTCTCGGTTGTCTGTAACACCAAAAAGCCAGTATTACAACATTTCTCTCAGTCCCCAAATCATTCCTCAGGATGGACAGTATTTATTGTTCTTTGTAGTCCTCCACCAGTCAGTTTACTTCTTCCAAGTTTCCCAATAAGTCTTTTGTCCCCTTTAATTTCTGTATGCTAAGGTTTCGCCATATCTTCATAAGCCATGTAGTCAACTCTTTAGTTTCAATGATAATTCCAGATATTTGTAAGTCACTTTACATAGCAATTTTCGAAAGTGTCAAAAAAATGCTTCTTAGCCATGAAGCAAATAGATATGAGACATTATGCAAAGAGAAAAAAGAAAGGAAAACCATCTCGCAGATGTTACTTCAAGGACATTTCCAGACTTGTAAAAATATAGTGTAGTTTCTTTCACCAGAAGATGGCACCATCGCCTACGTTTTCAATGTTATATCCAATTTAAAGCTAAAAACCTATTTCCGATTTTGTTCAAGCAATTTTTTCCAAAGATCAACCAAATGTTTCCAGCATTTTAAAATGCCATTTCAAAATGTTGCCAATAAATCAGATGGGTTTCAAATCACGGCCACTGATAGTAGCAAGGAATAGCCACTATCAGTGGCCATGATTTGAAATCCATCTCCTTCTTTTTTATACCTTTTCTTCTGACAGCCCCTTAGTAAGTGGAATTTTACTGAAGTTACTTCCTTGTTCTCTTATACTGACAGGCAGTCTCCACATACACCCGTGTACATCTCAGACCTCTATCCATCAGCTACTTTCAGTTTCTTATTTTCCCAATGCCCAAGATACGCTTAGTCCAAAATTGCTCCTGATGTTGAATATGCATGACGCCACATTTACATAAGCCTACGTTACTTGCAAAGTGAAGTCTGACGTAAGACTCCACTTATTGGTTCAGCCGCTGGCGGGAAGAATGAGTTCCCGTCAGTGGCTGACGTTTGCTTTGCTTTTTGTTCCACTTGTAAATAGTTTTTCTGTATTCCTGAGTCCGGCTCCTTCCTCACCCGCCTATCTAACACCTGAAACTAATTACTTTGTAGATACATGTTGCAAATAGCGCTAGCACAGCAAATTACAAATATTTTCGTTATGCTTAGCAAATCATTCTAGCTGACACTTTAATATACAGCATTTTATTTCAGGCCTGCTATCATTTTGAGGCCTATATAGTTGCAGCAGTTTCATAGCCCAGTTTTCCTCTTCTCTCAGTCCCTCTGCTTTGTCCTATAGGACAACACCAACGTTTGTCTATAGCTATTCACTTATAGTAGCTCAAGCCTCCTAATCAATCTATTTCCTTAAGTAATCATTCTTCATGTAAGATGAAAGAGGGGTCTACTCTGATTTGTAGCATTTTACAATGAAGTGTTAGAAGAGTGGGTATTCAATCTGGCTGAAAAGTATTGCCCTTTCTCATAGGAGTATAGCCATGGTCACTAGATATCACAGATGCAATAGATGTGGCTCTTTGTTCTTGAATAGATTGGGAAGACACCCTAGAGACCTGAGAGGCAATGGACCTTACGGAAGGTGCTCTGCTAATCTCCAGCAAAGAACCTCTGGATCCCCTCATTGTGGCATGGGTTGTGACAGTCATAAGGGGCAGCAGGGCAGATCTTGGGACTATAGTGGATATGCACTTCTTGATTACTACAAGTATTTATTTATTATTATTAATTATTTGGACTTGTATGCCGCCCCATCTCCGAAGACTCGGGGTGGCTCACAACTAAAACATACAACAATAATTAAAAAAATAATTAAACAAATCACAAGCCCAATAATAGCTAATCTAAAATTTAAAATTAGTTAAGAGCCATCCCCCCCCGGGAGGGAGTCACAGCCCGGATTGGTCAAACAACCAGGTCTTCAGGTCGTGGCGGAAGGTGCGAAGGTCAGGGGCCAGATGGAGCCCCAGGGGTAGCTGGTTCCATAGGTCGGGGACCGCCACAGAGTAGGCTTGTCGCCGGGGGACCGCCAGCCGACATTGGCTTGCCGACAGGACCCCGAGAAGCCCTTGCCTGTGTGCTTGCACAGGGCGATTGGCACTCATATCAGCAGGAGTCGCTCCCTTAAATATTGCGGACCCATGTCATGTAGGACTTTGAATGTTAAAACCAAAACCTTGAATCTCACACAGCAGAAACAAGATGGATAATACTGAGATTAGAAGAAGCATAATCTTTCCTCCTATACCAGAAAATAGCTGTGAAAGTGATCCAAAGATGCCTCCATTATAAAATGACCCATAAGGAGTCATAGGCCCTTCTTGGTAGTCTTTAACAGCTTGGCAAAGTTTATTGATATTTTCGAATAGACTACGATTACCATCAGGGATAAACACACAGCATGAAGAGCCTATATGTTTGAAGACACCTCTTCCCTTGCCAACATCATGTCAAGGGCTAATTGGTTCTGTAAGACAGTGGTTCTTCTTGCTGAAATTTCTGCCCCAACTATTTCAAACCCTACTGCAGTAGTATTAGCAGTTGTTTCAAGAAGGAGGGAGAACCTTTTACACTGTTCCCATAACATATTAACACCCAATTGGGGAATAAGAGTTCCAAAGAACTGATTCCAGCCACTGGACAGGGAAGTGGTGTTGGACAGGGTGTGGGGCACAGGAGATGTGGGGCTATGAAGATCTCAGGGCTCAAGCAGCGGCAAAAAGGCCAGGGAAGATAGTTCCCACTAACACCTGCCCTTCCAGCCTAGGGGAAATTTACAATAGGCCGATGTTCCACAGATGAAGTGGAAACCTGGGGGAGCTGCAAGGCCAAATAGGAAGCTGGAGGGAGAAAAGGCAAACAGTCCTTCTACAGAGGCTTCCACTTTGGATTTTGCCAGGGGCTTTAGGGAGTGGAGGGGTTCATACCTCCTGCTTCTGGCCATTTTGATTTCTCTGCTGCATCCATAAAATCCACACTTACCAGTGATACTGTTTGCAAGACAACATACAATGAATAATGGCTCAAGGGACCAAACTGCAGGGATATATAGCAAGGATAAAACCAGCAGAGGAAACTTGCCCTATTTCATGCACAGCAGGGGGGGACAAATTTTTTAGGCATGAACTGAAGAAGGCTACTTGTGGCTCTCCATTCTTTTGACATTGATTTTGCAAACATAGGTATCATTTTATCACTTCCCCCCAGCATAATTCACATACCCAGCATTCAGTTAATCTGTGTGTGGCATGTGCAACTCGATAGGATTCAGCCAAATTCAGATAAGTGTTTTTGGTGAGATCATCAGTTGGGGCTTTTGACATGACATCTCTCTGTTTTCGTGATGGAGAATTCACTAAGGGTTCTTAGTTATTACAATCAGGGGGAGCCCTAGTTGGTTTGGGCATGACAGAAGCCTCATTGGTTCTGGTTTCTCATGCTAAAGGTTGCAATGCCTTATAAAAAATGCAGTGAGCTACTAAACAAAAGTAATGCAACTATTGTCCATACAGCTGGCATCAGGCCTTTTCTAATGCAGGTGGTTGCTTGCAGGCAGCGCTGTGCTTCCATAGCTCTTATGCAGATTACTCAGCAGTGGCAGGTAGAGATGATGTCACGGTGACTTTCCACTGTTTGGAACGAAGATTGTATGATGATCAGGGGCAGAGGTTACTAGCACTTGTCTCCCTGTTGGGCAAAGCTTCAGCCTTTGCCTTGGTGCTGTCTTTTGAGCAAGACTGAGCTTCTTCCTCATCTGGGGTCCTTCTTACAGTGTAATGCATGCACCCAGGAAGACAGGCCTTGATACTTTATGGCCATATTGATAGTCAGCAGAATCTGGAACGGGCCCTTCCAATGAGGAGTCAGGCAGGTTTTCTGTTTAAATATCTTCACCAACACCCACTCGCCAGGCACTAAGGAATGAAAAGGGTGCAGAGTTTCTTTCAGGAGTGCAGCAACAACCTGTGAATGACAGGACTTTAGAGTGATTATGAGAGCATGGCAATAGTCTAGCATGACACTGTCCAGAGCATGGATATCAGGCAGTTGATCAATGGATGGGGGGAAGCAGGCATTCTCATGGGGCATTCCATTATTATCTCATGGGGCGAAGACCGGTTACCCTTCAAAGGCATCATGCACAGACATCAAAGCTAGTGGGAGACAATCAGGCCACTGCAGACTGGTTTCTTCACATAGTTTGGAAAACTTGTTCTTTAAGGTGGCATTTGCGCATTTGTATTTGCCACTTGATTGCGGGTGAAAACTACAGTGAAGCCTCTGATCAATTTGGAGGGCTTTGCATACCTCTTTGATTACCTGATTGGCAAAGTGAATGCCCCTGTCGCTTCCCAAGCATATTGGAATGCTGAAGCAAAGTATGGATTCTTTTAGAAGGCATTTGGCTACTGTGACAGCATCAGCCTTTGCACATGGATAGGCCTCAACCCAAGCACTATACATACAAATACGGACCAAGACATATTCATAAGTGCAACATTTAGGTAATTGGAGAAAGTCCATTTGAATATGTACAAAGGGTCCCCAAGGTGGGGGGGTGGGATCCTGGAGTGGTGGGAATAGACCGACCCACATTGTGTTGTTGACAAATGCAGCAGATGGAGCAAATTTGCTTAGTCATGGCATGTACTTCAGGGACAAACCATTCCTTGTTGACGGTTGAAGATACTCCCTACTGGCCAATATGGGCAGACCCATGTTGGAGACAAATGAAGTAAGGCAGTAAAGATCGGGGGCACACAGGACATCTATCGGGATGGCACCAGATCTTGTTGTCATCAAGGGCATAGGCAGCGTTGGTCCACATATGTCGCTCAGAAGCTGGAGAAGAGGCCTGAGCATTAAGCAATTCTTCGAGCAGAGAAGGAGGAAAGGTGTCCGCAGCACAAAGGAGAGTAGAAGGGTCAGGGAGGGTTAAAGCAGCATTTCTGGCTGTAGCATCAGTGAGAGAGTTGCCAATCGCTACTTCATCAGCAAAGGATTGGTGGGCCACACATTTGACTATTGCCACTGCAGAGGGTAATTGAAGTGCTTCCAAATGGTCCTTAACATATGTAGCATACTTCATAGGGGAACCTTGAGCAGTCAAAAATCCACACATTTGCCATAGCTGGCCAAAATCATGAACTACTCCAAAGGCACAGCAGCTGTCAGTATAGATGGTGGCAGAGCATCCAGCAGCCAATTGCAGAGTCTGTGTGAGTGCAACAAGTTCAGCGACCTGTGCAGACTTAGAGGCCCTTATGTTCCTTAGCAGCAAGACATTGAAAAGATCATCAACATACTGAATTAATACAGATGGCATAGGGAACTGCCTATCAGCCAAATCTTGGCGCAAGATCTGGGAAAAGATGGAATAGCCTTGTGGTAAGCAACACCAGGTGAGTTGTAAGCCATCATGTTGGAAAGCAAATAAAAACTGGAAATCGGGGTTATGGGATTGGAAAAGAAAGCAGAAGCAAGACCTACTACCGTAAAATAATGAGCAGAAGCAGGGACAGAAGATAAAAGAATAGCAGGGTTGGAAACAGTGGGATATGAAGGAATAACAATGGTATTAAATGTGCACAAATCCTGTACGAACCTCCATTTATCTGTGGCTTTCTTTTGAACAGGTAAAATAGGTGTATTACAAGGGCTATGAGTAGGAACCCAAATACCTTGCTCCAAAAGCAACTCAGTTACAGGATGGATGTATTCCTGGGCTTCCTTAGAAATGGGGTACTGGGAAATATGAGGAAGGGGTTGGGAGGGGTTGAGTTGGATACGGGTGGGCTCAGCTGAGCATACGCACCCAACTTCTGCTAGCTCATATTTAAACGTTTGTCCACTAGGACTCTGAGATCCCTCTCACAGTTACTACTATTGAGCAAGGTACTACATATACTGTACTTGTGCATTTGATTTTTTTTTGCCTAAACATAGAACCTTGATTTTTTTACCACTGAATTTCATTTTGTCAGATAGCACCCAATGTTCAATTTGAAGGAACTTTTTGAATTTCTAATAGTTTTATTAATTTATATGACATACAAAAAGAATACAAAAGCAAATATTAGATAAACTAGGAAAGGAAAAAGGGAAGTGGATAATGGAGGAAAGCAAGGGAAAAAGAAAAAAAAGGCATTGACTTCCAACTTCTTTGGTGCAGTGAAATAAGGCATTATTATTTATTATTTATTTATTTTATTAGACTTGTATGCCGCCCTCCCTCCCTAAGGACTCAGGGCGGCGAACAATAAAAAACCCAATACAAATTACAATAAGAAATCATTAAACAAATACAAACCTAATCAGTAATTATAAAATTTAAAAATTAAAACAAAGAGTAAAAAATCAACCCCCCCCCCGAAGTCAGTCCAGACCGGCCTGTTGAAACAACCAGGTCTTCAGGTCCCGGCGGAAGGAGTGGAGATCAGGGGCCAAATGGAGGTCTATGGGGAGTTGGTTCCATAGGGCGGGTGCTCCCACAGAGAAGGCCCTACCCCTGGGCATCGCCAGTCAACAAAGCCTAACCGACGGTACCCCAAGGAGGCCCCGCCTATGGGAGCGTACCGGGCGATCGGAATGTGATGCTGGCAGGAGGCGTTCCCACAAGTACCCTGGACCCAAGCCATTAAGGGCTTTATAAGCTATTACTAGCACCTTGAAACTAACCCGGAAAGCAACAATTAAGAACTACACTCAACTTTTTACTTTTTCATAGTAATAGAGACTAACCATTTCTATAACAACAAATCAAGTCCAATGAAACTCTAATTATGAGGCTACTGATGATCAGTTTTATTTTTGCCCAAAGCAAAACTGGGTGACCTTTAATCTTATACCTTAAACAGCAAGGCAGAGAAAAAAGCAGGCGCTTTCAAAAACTTTTTTCTTGAACTTCTTATAGTTTACACAGTTTTCACAGATCGTCATAGTGTTAGAAACATTATTTCATATCACGCAAGCTTCATGATTTGCTCAGCGCTCTAAAGACAAAGAACCTTAGAAGGCGAAAGGAATACATTTTCTAGCATAGAATACATTTTCAGAGCTTTGTTAGGGGGTGCTATCTCACATTAAGTTGCTGACAATACACAAACAGGCAGAATTCACATTTTGTATTTCACAGGTTACTTTAGCTAGGCTAAGCTTGGCAATTATGATAAGAGTATATTCATTAACTGGCAGAGAGATGGTTAACAAAGTCAACAAGTGAGTAAGCATGGCAACAGACCAGCCAATGGAAGCTGACGGACTGGGTGTGCTTTGGCTCTGTGTGCTTTGCTGAAAATTGAAACTGAAAACTAACTTGTCTTCCTTGCTGAAACTGAGTTCTGTTCTGAGCCCTCTGAGCTGCTGCCTGTGTATTTGCTTATGATACATTGAGAGAATCTATAAATGGTGTTGTAAACTTTACTCATATTAATATGTTTATAAAGAAGTTCATGATCCTGCTGAATCGGTTTGTGTGTTTTCTGGACATGAATTTATGCTTGCCAATTCTAACAAATTTAGCCTAGAGGCTTTATTTTTGCAGTTGGCACGTAAGATTACAATGGAGTCCAGCTCAGCAGGGAATCAAAGGATGAGGTAGAAGGCACACTCGAAGCCTTTCAGAGCCATCTATAGTTGGCTTCCTCTTCCAATAAACTCGTTATCTCCTTAAGGGCCCACATCCGCTGTGGGCTATTAAGAAAGACTGGGAGCTGCTTTCTGCCTCTAAGAACATGTTTCTCCGTTTCTCCTTTTGGGGAAATATAATATTCTGCTTCTTTTAATACTCCCCAAAATGTTTTATTCTTCTAGGAAGGGGGAGAGGCCTTTCCATAGTTGGTACTCGAATATTGTCATGTCCTAAAAGTGGTACAATCTGGGAAAAGGTTGACAAGCACCGGTCAGCACCACCTTAGCGTTAAATCTCCACGGAGAAAATCTACCTCTGCGATTGCTAACCATCGACCCTGACTTGATGACGTATAATCAATAGCGCTGATATATTAGGTTTTAAATCTATTTAAAAGCATCACGAGATTCGAACCGCGTACTTATAGAAGAAGAGGCTTTAAAGCTCCTGAACAAGGACTTTCAGAAAGCGGAGGCGGCTTCTCTCTCCGGGGCCCCCACGAAACAGGCAAGCGAAGCGTGGCGTGGAAGCGCTGCCGTGGCTGTGCTTGCGCATCTCCCCGAGTGGGACGGCCATCGGTCCCGCCCCAGAAAGCAGCTCGGCTGGTTGGTTGGTTCTTCCTCCTCCGGCTCTGCCCTGCCCTTCCTTCCCCTGTCGTGCGCTGCCAGCTGTGCGAGCGAGACGTGCGGCTCATGGAGGTCGGAATGCTGGCGCGCGGGCCGCCGAGCGAAAGCCAGGAGGAAGCGAGGCTGAGCGGGAGGCGCCGGCGGTTGAAACCCGTCTCAGAGCCGTTAGCAATCTGCTCCATGGTTTTCCTGGTGTTGGCGGCCACGATGTCCGAGGAGTCGGGGGCCGCTGAGGCTGCCCAGAGCTTCGGCTACGGCGACGAGAAGTGCCACTACTACGCCGGGGGCGAGGTGTATCCTGGCGAGGCGTCGCGCGTGCCCGTCAAAGACCACTCACTCCACCTCAGCAAGGCCAAGAGTAAGTGCACGAAAAGGCCGCCGCGCCATATGGCCGAGAGAAGGGGGACGGGGCGAGGCGGAGCGGCCCGAGTCAGCCTCTGCTTTGTCTTTTCAATGCTCGAGTGACAGAAAAACCCGAAGGCCCCGTCTTCTCCCCTTCACCTGAGCTGTAGCCTTCCTAATGGCAAGTGGGGCTTCCTGTCGTTGCTGGAGTCAGGTCCGCAAACTTGAAAGGCCGTCCATGTCGCACAGCGCCTGATCTATTGCCCTTAAGAACATTTGGTTTTCCTCAGTCAGGCTCCAATAATGGTCTGCACTTAGGCTGGGAGGCCGTGGGAAGTTCACATCTGGAGTTCTGTTAGGGAGAAGGCAGATGCCTTGCACGGTAACAACAAAAGCCCACGGTCGAGCTTGAAAGAGATGCATTGTGATGCCAGTGTTCCTTCGGGACAAAAGTTGTCACAGCAAGCCTCTTCTTGCTCACTTGTCATATATGATGACAACAGAATGGAGCTAATAAAAAGACTTTCTTCCAAAAACTCAGGAAAGGATTGAAATGTGAACTTTTCGATAGCCACCATGAGCAGAGAAGAAATGGGGTAAACTGAACAGCAATCACAAATATTGTATGTTGTTCCAAATACCTGCTAAGTAAAACTTCAGAGAAAGGACATATCAGGAAAAACTTCTGGTGTAACCAGCCATATAAAGACGCAGGAGAATCAAAGTCATTCTTTTAGAAACACTTGTTTGGGGCCTAGTTCTGAAATGGTAGAAAAATATTACTACACTTAATACATTTCTAAAAATTTCTAATGTTTCTTGGGAAATTCCAAGGACGAATTATATTAGAGTTCATAATAAATTAACTTAAATGGCATGACAGACAAAACCTATTCTTTTAATCTGACATATGACTTTCTTTGTAAGTTTTACTAGAATTATTTGCAAAACTCCTATACCACCTTATTAGACTGCTATTTTTATAGATTAAAATTTGTTATTAATCCAATACAGAGTTCTTGGGAAATAATTTTAAAATATTAGACATTTTAAAAATATCCATACTGCATACATATTCTGTTACAAGCATGTTCCAGTAACATTCTCAGTTGTCTAACTTACAGTATTATATACTGAGAGTATACAGGGCAGTATAAAAGAACATAGATAGGTATAAAATTGCTCAGTTAAGAATTTAGTTTTTCTTTTCTAACCTAAATTATGATTCAGTCTCTATTTGTTACGATCTCAAGACTGATCTTTGTTTCAGTGGCATTTAGGTACCTGTTTCTATGTAATTTTACATATTCTGTGTGTATATATTAAACTTACGTAATTTGTGTACATATGTGTGTATATATAATTGTGTGTGTGTATTCAGTGTATTTAGTTATATATATGTGTATATATATATATATATATATATATATATATATATATATATATATATATATATAACTAACTAAATACACTGAATCATCATGTGAAGAGTTTTGCAGAAATTTGTCAGCATATTTAATCACTACAAACATAAACAGTTACCATTTTTGTAGCATACAATATACTGTCAACATAATCCATTTCAATTCATTGCCTTAACAAAAAGGCAATACCCACAGCCTTATTACCACAAATATCTTCTATTTTATTTTAGACTTTAAATATTGCCAGCTGTCGAAGACACTCAGTGCTTTATAATAAATGTCTGTAACACTTTTAATAGGCAATTACTTTTACATAGCTTAACCTTTACTATGATATTTTTAAAAAATTAAACTGATTTTAAAATAATTTAACTTTATTTTATTCATTCCAAATAATACCTCATAGAACGAAGCTTAGCCATTATTCCCAAACAATAAAAGTATTTTCAATTCTTAAACATTTAAAAACTGATAATTCATGAATTTGTTTTAGTTTAACAATTCCTAAGACTCTAAATGTTGCTGCAGTAAATAATAACAGCAAAAGTTAAAAGAAATGTTTAAAAATTTGCCTCCTACTCAGTTTTGGGAGCAAAATTGCACTTTTCATTTACTAGAATGAAAATATTACCCATTCACTTCGAGTGACACCACTATTTATTTATTATTTATTTGAAATAAAATCAAAATGTTGATTTTAAATGTTTTCATATTTTGTTTGTTGTTGTTTTAGTATCTAAACCAGCACCTGACTGGGAGGGAACAGCTGTCATCAATGGAGAGTTTAAAGAACTGAAATTAGCAGATTTGGAAGGAAAATACGTTATTTTCTTCTTTTATCCTCTTGATTTGTAAGCAAATGTTTTAGTACATCATGTTTATTAAGCAAAAATATTTAATAGGTATTTCCATACATAGTCAAAAAAAATAGATGAAAGGAATTAAGGGATTTTTTCCCCTTGTTGAATAGCAATAACACGTAGACTTATATACCACTTTACAGTGCTTTGCAGCTCTAAGCAGTTTACAGAGTCAGCATATTGCCCTCAACAATCTGGGTTCTTATTTTACCCACCTCAGAAGGATGGAAGTCAGAGTCAACCTTGAGCTGCTCAGAATCAAACTCCTGGAGTGGGCAGTGAGCTAGCCCTACAGTAGTGCCCTTCTAACCACTGCGCCACCACGTTTTAATGTCTGAAAACATTAAAATGGGAGAAGGAATGTATAGTACTGAAAACGGCCAGCTTTGAAGGCTTTATCATTGCTGACTATTTTAAGCATAATTGATAATAAATGGAAGATATAAATCTGTGACAGATTTTAGAATATACACAAATATTTTACTTATTCTTGCACCTGTAAAATTGCAGAAGTTTACTAAGTTATATTGAAAAAAGTTGAATATGTGAAATTGATTTATTTGGGTTACCGAATAAGTGCTTATTAATATCTTAATGTCATAAAATACCCAGTTATATTGGCACTGTAAGGATATGCCCATACATAGCACTTGTCTGAAATGTTCAGAATAGAATATTAGTACCCAATAAGGGTACAGTTCAAAAAAAATTCTTAAATGCTATGGAAAAGATATTCTTGCATTAGTAATATAGCATTTAAAATAATACAGCATTTAAACTATTATTTCAGTTTTTAAAATATCTAATTTTAATCTCTCTTCAGTACATTTGTATGTCCAACAGAAATAATAGCATTTAGTGACAGAATTGAAGAATTCAGAGCAATTGATGCTGAAGTGGTAGCTTGCTCGGTAGATTCACAGTTCACTCATTTAGCATGGTACGTTCTTTTTCCTATCTTTTTATTTATACAAATTATTGGTAGTTAACCATTCAGCTTTGTAGAATTCAAAATGTGATACCTGAAAATTTTATTATGAAATCAATAGGATTTCAATTTATAATCCTTATGCCATAAATTTTAAATTTATCTGAAGTAATTGTATGTATGAGTCACTAAAATAACATTATTGAGGCATCTCAACAAGAGTGAGAACCACAGGGTGCCTCACTCTTTCATTAAGAATTTTTTCGCTTAATTTTATACAGTGGAACTGAATTCTCATTTTTGTGATTAAATATGCTTTGGGAACATGTTTATTTATGATACCAATAATTATCTATACAAGATCAGTGTAAAGTATAAAATAATGCTTTAACTGAATATTTGGCTACTTTTTATTGTAATAGGATAAATACACCTAGAAAACAAGGAGGACTTGGACCAGTGAAGATACCTCTTCTTTCTGATTTAACACACCAGATTTCAAAAGACTATGGAGTTTATCTAGAGGACCAAGGACATGCTCTTAGGTATAATATTAACTATTCTGGGTTTTTTATACATATATTGCAGCAGTGACAAATGAAATACAGAATGGCTCAACTTTTTAAATCAAATATTTGTTATTATATCTTATGTGGTGCAACGCTTTATTATTTAGTTAATAATTACCAAAATTGCTTTAGTAACCCCAGATCTATGTATTCAAATAATGGTGGAATTAAATATAGTACAAAGCATTTAGAGGATTTTTAATTATTTTGATCTAGTATAAAAGATCTGGTATAAAAAAGGGTGCAGCAGATACATCTTTCGCTATTTTCAAAAATGATTTTTTTCTTGTTCATTTTTCTCATCTTTTTCACAGAGGTCTGTTTATTATTGATGACAAGAAAATTCTTCGACAAATAACAATGAATGATCTTCCTGTTGGCAGATCGGTAGACGAAACCCTTCGTCTAATACAAGCGTTCCAATATACTGACAAACATGGAGAAGGTACTTCTCTGTTCAGTTTTGTGCAGTAGTCAAGGTGCTGGCCTAGAAACCAGGAGACTCTGAATTCTATCCTGTCTTAGGCATGAAAGCTGGCTGGATGATTTTGGGCTGGTCACTCTCTCTCAGTCCAACTTACTTCACAGCTTTGTTGTTGTGAGAAAAACAGGAGGAAGAAAGAGTATTATGTGTGTTCGCTGCTTTGAGTTACTTATAAAGTAATAAAGATGGGATAAAAGTCTAATAAATAAATCTTTTGATGGTAACAGTAATTAAATACAAAGTTATAACACTTGGAATATGGTTCATTATTCCCTCCAAACTCCAAACTGGAATAATCCTGAAATTGTAGTGTCTTTCTCCTCACTATACAAAAAGGGGAAGCAGTGGGCGTTCCCTTTCTTCATATCGTTAATCAGATTTTTAAAAATCCTACTTATATTCATAGATCCATAATAACCAGAACTATACCATTAAACTGCTATCATTATTAGATAGACACTGCCACAGATGGCATCAGATCTATGTCAAATGTGTAATCTGCTACCCTTTTGACATCTTCATCAAGATTCACATTTGATCAGCAGAATGACTAAGTACCTACCATTTAATTTGATATTTCTGATCTATGTCACTGGAGAATCTGGGATACTTTGCTTGTATTGATTGAGAAAATATGTTGGAAAGTGCTATAGATATCCTACTTTCATTGTCTAAATTGCATTTTTTGCTTGTAAAACGTATTACTAATATTCAAATACATAACATGTTTCTTTGTGTGTTGAAGTTAAACACATGTACCAGAAACAAGTCATTGGTTTAAGAATTACAGCATAATAAAACATGCAGAAGCTAACTTTGAATTTGGCTAAAGATTCATCTAATTAGAAAACAAGATTTTTATACATATGCACAGCAAAAAAGAGACATTCATGTTTGTTTATATCACTCAATAAGTTTATGAAGAAATAAATTAAAATGTTATTTAGTGCTAAAGCAATGCCTATATCCTAGAACAGGGGTGGCGAACACGCGGCTCTTGAGCCGCATGCGGCTCCCGGCCAAAATGAATGCGGCTCTTTGCCTCTTATCATTATTTTGTATACTGTGGCTCTTTGCCAAGTTTGGATTTTGTTATGCTGCTTCTGAGGAGGGATCTCTGAGGAGAGATTTCCGAGCGCGTAGTCCCACCCCCGGCTGCGTCATCCCGTCTCCCATCCCTCGGAAACAACTGCACGGGCCAGCGAGCGTGGTGTGGCTCTCTGACTCTCACAGTTTAAAATTGTGGCTCTTTGTGTCAAACTTGTTCGCCACCCCTGTCCTAGAATATATGTTCTAGATACAAAGGGCTATCTGAAAAACTCTCAGCCTAGTCTAGGCCGGGGTACTTAGAATTAGGACTTCACAGTCAAATTTTTATTTGCAGAAAATCTTTTTTTTTTAAATCTTTATAGTAGATACTTGGCCTCAATAAGTCTACAGAACAAGATTAAAAAGTCAAGTTTATTTGTTAATTTTTAACCAACATATTAACATCGGCTTTCATTATTTTCTCAGTTTGTCCTGCTGGCTGGAAACCAGGCAGTGAAACCGTAAGTTGTATTTTTTAAGCATTATCATTTGAAAAATGCCTATTAACACACACAGTCCTAACAGAAAATGTCACATGGGGAAATGTCACCCATATGCCAAAAATAGAATGAAAGTTTGCTGCAATACTACTGTGACATTTTACGCGCTTTAGGTACATCTCATTACCCTGTCATCTTGCTTGGCATAGTGGCATTTAGGGCCTATGCCAGACCTGAACTACTAATTATTTACATCTGTTCAAATGCTGAACTTTCTCTCAGGTATGCTTGAAGCATGTAGCAATAATTCCATCACCACATGCAAATGTTATAATATCAAGAAATTATTGCAGTTTTCAGTTCAGTCAGTCAAGATAGAAATTCAGAGTGAGCAAACTTTATTTATTTCTAAAGCTTTATTTTTCATTTTTTGAATTCTTTGGAAAAATACATTTCAAAAGGAAGTATGCCACTTATATAAATATTTTCTTAAGAGTTGATATTGTAGATTGAATTAATATCCATTTTTTTTTATAGAATTCTATAGCACTTCAACAGAAAATGATTATTTGAGTTAGATGTAGATTGCGAAAACACCTGAGCCAGTATGTTTTAGGCATTTTTTTTCTGCCACTATCAGCATGCCTTCCTCAAATCTAAAAACAACCCTATGTTATCATTTCTTATTTTTACAAAACTCCTTAACTGGCATTGGCCATCACCATTTTTAAAGACAATATTGTAAGTATACTTGCAGATACTTATACTTAGGCTGGATGGGACTAAATAAAGCGAAGAGCCAAAATAGCCATTAAAGAATTTCTAACTAAGCGACTTCCATTTTTTAAATAAAGTAGAATTTATGTAAGATCAACATAATGTAGAGTGTTGGTATGTTGATAACTGTATCTGTTTTAAATCAATCTGAAGATTCTTTGGAAATATGGTGATAAGGAAAAGAGTTGCAAATGAAGTTTTTTAAATATATAAGAAATAACTTTAGGCTATAGATTAATAATATAGTTTTTCAAAACCAACCATGCATGCACATGTCTTTTGATAGTACTATTTTTTTTTCTTTTGCAGATAATTCCAGATCCTGCTGGAAAATTGAAGTATTTTGGTAAAGTGAACTGACTGCTTTCTTCTAAACAGACAGCTTTCAACTAAAAATTATAAATAAAATTCTATTAATTTTGTTAATTCCCTTTGGATTTGTTGTTCTTTTTTATAGTAATTTTATTAAAATTACAATTAAAAATATAAACTAAAACAAAGAAAAATAAAAGAATAAAAAGAAAAAAGAAAATGCAGTAAAGAAAGCAAATAGAAAAAAGGAAGGAAACAAAATATAGTAAATTTATAAAGTCATATATAAATTACTTCTGTCTTCGTCACATGAACAATTTCAGTAATACCTTCTTTTAAAATAACAATCTTTTTCCCATATCCCATCTTTTAACTATAAACAAATCCTTAAAGCTTGTTCAATCTTGATCAGCAAAGGTTCATTAAATGTTACCGCAAATAATGTACCTATTTTAAACATCAGATAACTATATATTCTTTCCTTTTACTTCTAACCATCTTAATCTTTAGTCCCTTCAAATGATGTCCCAGAACTTAATTTCATTTTTTCTTTGTCCCGTTTAACAAAATTCATCAAAGCTTAAACAAGTATCTTTTGTAAATCCAATATTGGAAAATTTTCCAGATCATTCTTTTGGTTTGTATTTGTATGTCCTCCTTAATTATTAAGACATCAGCCAATTTTATTCCTATGTCCAGTGTGGCAACTTTTTCCATATGATTCTTGTAGCCTGTTATTTTAAAATCCTGACCATTATCAGTCTAAGTATTGTCTGATAAAACCTGTTCCTCTTCCATAATATCTTTAAAATACAATCTATCTATGGAGACAGACATTCTTAAAATCAAATTCTGGATCCATTGTTAAAAATGTCCTTTAATATGTCTAGTATTAAAATATTTTGTTCCATTCTATGTTAATAAATCAAATGTAAGTGTTCTCCTTTAATTGTAAACTTTAGTATCTTCTGTTTCCTTCTACTAGCTAACCTTCAAATTCTCATCCTATAATTTTTTAAAGAGAATTCAAAACAAAAGCACCCTCCCATGGGGAAAGTAAAATAATTAATTTCAAAGTCTTATTTCAGATTCTTAGTTTGCAATTTTCCAAAATCAAAGTTCTAATCACCCTTTTGCTGTTTATTCCCAAAAAAAATTAAAGGTCCTTCAATTTGTATTTAAAACTTCCTTCACTAGAACTGAAGAAAACTCACCCTGTGCTGTAAAACATGTTGATCCAAAGGATCTTAAAACAAAAGATATCTGAAAATGATCAAAAAAGGAAGTATGTGAACCCACGTACTTTAAAAGTACTTGATCACAGTTTGAGCAAAAAGATGGACCAGGAGGGATACAGTGAATTGAAGTTAACTTGACTAAAAGGAAGGCTGTGATTGAATAAAGAGCTGGCAAGTAGACTGGTTTTTCGTAATAACTCTCCTGACAAGATGTCACGTGATCACCTGCAAATAGTCTGTACAGTTGCTCCTTGCAAGGAGACTGCAAGACAGCAGTCTCTGGGGGATTTAGAGCTGTGTATGATGAGGGAAAAGCCATATTTTTTATTTGTTCTGCTACAGTATAAAATGCATTTGTGGAGGGATGATATTGAAATAGTGAAGCACTTTGAAGTGGTGTATTAAGTTAAATCTCATAACTGCTGACCTCGCATTTCTTGATTGGCACCTTCTGTTGACAGGTTGTATAACTGCAGAAGACTATTATAACACTTTTTTGCTTGAAGTCAATAGTGTCATTAATCTATACGTACCTAAAATAACCCTTAAAGCAAACAAAAAAAAATTACCCATAATAATAAGGAAGTTACAATCCAAGAAAAAATTTCTTTGGCGAGAAAAAAAAACCTGGCTATGTAGCTAACTTTAAAAACTGCTACAAAACCTTATGCCGCCATATAAAGGCCGAATATACCAATCACCATTGCAAACAGGAGGAAGAGCTGTTAAATTCGAACGCCTCTCAAGCCTTCTATAATTTAGTAAATGCCAAACTTAAAGACTCAGAAACTATCCCGCCCCCTAAAAGAGCCTATCTGGTAAGACTGTAACAATGAAGCTGTTAAGGCCAACCTCTTTAATACGTTCTTCAGTTCAGTCTTTGTTGACAGCAGTGGCTGCTGCCCCATGTTTCCTAGTCGTACCACAACAAATTGTAATGATTTACTACATACTGATTTTACAGTAGATAACGTTGAAATGGCACTAAGTAACCTAAAGCCAGTTCTATCTATTGGTCCTGATGGAATATGTGCCTACTTTTTGAGAAAGCTTGCCACTGCCCTAGTTGAACCTCTATGCACAATCTATGAAGTATCTTTCAGAAGCAGCTCCTTGCCCAACTTATGGTCATTAGCCATGGTCATAGCTCTTTTTAAAAAGGGAGACCCTAATCTAGTAGAAAATTACAGACCAATCTCACTGTGTTGTGTCACCTGTAAAGTCATGGAATCAATTATAAACCAATCCACCCTCCACTTAGAAACAAATAACCTGCTTTCTAACAAGCAGTTTGGTTTCAGGAAAAATTTGTCCTGAAATCTGCAACTCCTAAACAGCAGAAACATTTGGGCTACATATCTTGACCAGAGTAAAGTAATAGATGCAATTTACATAGACTTCTGCAAAGCCTTTGATTCAGTGGTGCACGACAAACCACTGTTGAAATTAAATTCTTACTGCATCTCCAGATCCCTGCACAAGTGGATAGCTGCGTTCCTGTCAAACAGGCAACAAATAGTCAAAATAGGGAGGGCACCAGTTAACAGCAGTGTCCCCTAAGGCAGTGTTTTAGGACCCGCACTCTTTCTGCTTTACATCAGCAACCAATGCAAACATATTAAAAGCAGCTGTGTCCTCTTTGCCGATGACAAAAAATTATTTAACACCATTGACAATGCTGTTGCCTTACAAAGCGACCTTGACTGTGTGTCAGAATGGTCACGTAATTGGCAACTCCAAATTTCAACTAATAAATGCTCTGTCCTACACACTGGCAATAAAAAACAGAACATCGAATACAAGTTGGGCAGAAATGATTTTGTAGATGACCCTCATTTTGTCAAGGACCTAGGAGTACTCATCTCAAATGATCTAAGCCCCAGAGCTCACTGTAACTGCATTGCCAAAAAGGCATTAAGAGTTGTTAACCTTATTTTGCAAAGCTTCTTCTCCGGTAACATTGAATTGCTAACTAGGGCATACCAAACCTTTGCCAGACCAATTCTTGAATACAGCTCGTCCGTCTGGAATCCACACTGTATATCGGATATTAACACAATTGAGCAGGTTCAGAGGTATTTCTTGAGAAGAGTACGCCACTCCTACTCACAATAGAATTCCCTGTGCCTCCAGGCTTCAAATTTTGGGCTTAGACAATGTGGAACTGTGCTGCCTGCGGTCCGATCTAAGCATAGTACACAAAATTGTCTGCTACAATGTCTTGCCTGTCAACGACTTCTTCAGCTTCAACCATAATAATACATGGGCAAACAACTGATACAAACTCAAGGTAAACTGCTTCAAACTCAATTGCAGAAAATAGGACTTCAGCAACAGAGTGGGTAACGCCTGGAATGTTCTACCCGACTGCATTATTACAGCCTCAAACCCTCACAGCTTCAATCTCAAACTGTCTACCGTGGACCTCACCCCATTCTTAAGAGGTCCTTAAAGGGGGCCTGCATAAGTGCACCAGCGTGCCTACCGTCCCTGTCTTACTGTCCCCATTTATCTGTATTTACTTCCTTTGTTCATGTTTATGTTCATACCTATACTTGTTATCTTGTACATGTTTGACAATAAATCATTTCTACTTAATGAAAAGCCATGTGCAAGGACCAACAAGTACTTAAGGTTGAATCCAAGAGATTATCCAAGTGAAGTAAATTCCAAAGTAAACCCCTGCAGCCCTAATCAGGAGTTCAAAATATATATGTGCGTTAGTTAATCTCTTTCAGCCTCTCAATTTATGTAGACTCTGAATAATCCCCCTTGACAATATACTGTAGAGATATTGGCCACTATAAAGACTCATGTGGAGTGCAAGTATCAGCAGAAATAAAGTCTGCACAAGCATAGCATTCCTGACTAATGGAAAAGGCAATGCACTTTTGTTGTTGCAGTCATCTGTAATGGACAGTCGGATGTCTATAGGACCCAGTATAATCCAGATTTACCACTCCTAACAAAAGCTTTCCAATTTTACTTTTTTTTTAATTCATATTTATATGCCGCCCTTCTCTGGAGACTCAGGGCAGCTTACAATTTTTGGGATACAACCTAATGCGCTCAGCAATAGCCTTCCTTCCATTGTATATGCCTGCTTATTACTAAGCGGCATTTTTACAAAGCCAGCTTATTGCCCCCAACAATCTTGGGTCCTCAATTTACCTACCCCGAGAGGATGGAAGGCTGAGTCAACCTTGAGCCTGGTGGGATTCAAGCCTGCACTAATTGCAGGCAGCTGGAACTAAGTGCTAGGCTATTAACAGCCTGCACCACCAAGGCCCACTACATTCTACTTAGTAGAATGATGCATTTTTAAAAGCTGCAACTGGACTATAGAATATATAATTATTCAAATTATTACTATTCTATAACTAGTGCTTCTTACTGTTCTGAAAACTTTTATTTGTAGTTTGGAGTTTTTTGGTTGGTTTTCCTGTTCTGCATGCCACCCAGGGTTGCTATTTACAGTTTCAGCTGCTATATAAATATTTAAAATAAATAAAATTTGAAGACTTTCATAATAATTATGAACCTGATATTTGAGTTAATACATTTTGAATATTTTTAAGGATCTTACTGTTTCGAGAATTTTGAAAATGTTTAATGCAGTAGTGAGGAGAAAATAAATGTTCAGTTGGAAACCACATACACCTCATATAGGTAGTTTGAGCTTGCAAATACTATAGTACAGAGATATTTCCAAATGATTTCCTGTCAATGCCAAATTTAAATTTAAATTAATCATTTCATAAGGATCATGATTATGGTTTAGAGAATGGAATAGCTAAGTTTCACTATTAGCAAGTGAATAATCAGCATTAATAAATGAAACTAATTCAAACAATTACAGGATAAAAATGGAGATGGATGGATATCTGATTGTTACATATTTATTAGGTTATTATGAAGAGACAGAATATTCAATAGCAGTATTCCAATGTGCAAGATCAGTTTTATTTTCCCAACTGGTTTCTGAAAGCAAGTTTAACTAGAAAGGCCTAATGAAAAAGCTTGTAATAAAAGCAAAAATCTTAAGAAATATCCGGTGTGAGAAATGCTTCTAAAGAAACCAACTATATTAGAGAACCTGAAGGAACAGTAATTTCTTGTTAAGTAATAAACCACCATATAAATTACACAGATGTAACTGTCTGCAGTAGAATTGTTGCTCTTTTACTTATGATCAGTTCTGTCTCTGACACTTTCACTTAAGAGTATAATCTCTTGATTCCAGCTTGTAAAAAGCTACCCCAACTAAACAGTTTTGTAGAGATTTTGGAATTTTTGAAAATTTCCATAGTTGTAGCCAATATTATTTTGAACTTTGCATACATTCTTCATGACCTTAAAATCCAACCAAAAGAAAAATAAACAGAACGTGGTTTCTAAATTATATTAATTCCTAGCAATCTGAATTTTTAAATACCAAATCCATCATCTTGGACCTTTTCATAACATATAATTCTGAGTCTGCCATTGATCTATGGGTTATTATTATTATCTCATTTAGTGAAGAAATGGATCACTGTATTCTGCATTAATTGGAGCTTTCAACTCATAACGAAGACAGAGCATTGTACTTGAACGTGAGATTATGGCATGATTGATCAGTATACTTGATTCGGACAAAAGGTATTTCAGTCATGTCATAAGATCCACTAACTGACATCTTTTGTTTTTAGATATAAATCAATCTTTCCTAAAAATTATTCAAGGAAACATGTAAAAATCTAAGAAGCAGAATTAACAAACTGTGATGACCCAGGGCAAGGCACGGAGGCAACACAACCAGCTGATAGTTCGAACTCCTCTTTATTGCTCCAACTTTCCCCCAAATGTTGCCCTGTTTAAGTCCCAGAGCAAAGCGCTCAGACACACCTCCAGCAGCCTCTGACTGTGAGTAGTCCAGCAAAACACTGTTAGCACAATGGCTTCAAGGCAAGAAGTCCAGTTAGGCAAAGAAACAAAGCAGCAATAAGTCCAGGGAAATCTAGACATCAGCAGTGGCACACAAAACTCCACGAATTCAGCACTTGTTCCCAACAAGGGCCCCTCCTCAGCATCTCAAGTCTCATTCATACGTTCCAGACATACAAGAGGGAAGAACAAGGTCTCAATTCCATGCCCTCTGACAAAGCCAGGTCTTAACAGCTTTGCGGAAAGCAAGTAGATTGGGGATGGTTCCTGTCTCCGCAGGGAGCGTATTCCAAAGGGACGGAGCTGCCACAGAGAAGGCTCTCGCCCGCGGCCCTGCCAGCCGACATTGTCTGGCCGACGGTATCCGGAGCAAGCCCTCCCTGTGGGATCTAACCGGGCTGGGAGGCATCGGTAGCAGTAGGCGGTCTTCGAAGGTATCCCGCTCCTAAGCCATGAAGGGCTTTAAAAGTTGTCACTAGCACCTTGAATTGCAGCCGGAAGACCACCGGCAGCCAATGCAGCTCTCGGAGGATAGGTGTTATATGGCACCTAGGTGCTATAATCACTCGCGCGGCCGCATTTTGCAGCAGCTGAAGTCTCCGAGCGCTCTTCAAGGGCAGCCCCATGTAGAGCGCATTGCAGTAGTCCAATCGGGAGGTGACAAGGGCGTGAGCAACCGTGTGTAGAGCCCCTCGGTCCAGGAAAGGCTAATGCATAGCGGCAATGGACACCTTTCGCTGTCACTTCCCCCTGGCTCCAAAATAGCAGAAAGGGACCAGGTAAGGAGACCAAGCCTCCCCCACCCATCCTCCATAGCATGGCATCCGACTTGGGAGGGGAGTGAAAGGGAAGAGGTGGGCTGTTAGCCAGGTCATTAAATGGGTGGGGCAGGTTGCAGTGGTCTGGCTGCGGGGATCCTGAGGTACGCGGGTCCAGGGCGCATATGGCTGCTCCCCCACCACCTGCCTCGTCTGACCTCGTGGCAGTACCATGCGCCCTCTTGCCATTGCAGCCGCGAGCAACCAGACAGTGGGACAGAGTAGGTGGGGTCTTAACTAGGGCTTATTTTTGGAGTAGGACTTATACTTATTTTTGTTAGTAGGTGCATGCAGAAAAACCAAGCTAGGGCTTATTTTTGGTCTTATTTTTTTTGAAAACGTGGCAATTTTTAAAAACTTTTAAAAAACAACTACCAATCAGCACAATGAGATTTTTTATGGATCCAAAAGGAAAGGGGGAAAATATCTTAATTGGCCCAATATAGTAACCCCACTTTATGTTGCATGCATTTAAATAATGTACAAGTTTTTAAAAATATGAAAGATGTTCAGAAGCATTGTTCTATACTATTTCCTATATGTCCTATTCAATAGTAACTTTTTTCTTTTTGCTACTGGTTATTTTATTACACAATATTTTGCCCATCCCAATAATAATTGGACTCTCAGCAAAATATTCTATATTTGTTTTATGCTTAAACATATGAAGAATATATGCAATGAGAACATTAAAATATTTGTATAAATAGTAACAAAAGTGCTTTGATAGAAATCTAAAACCTTTATAATATTTCTGTACTGTTTGAAGTTTTGGGGGTAAAAATACTTTTCTGTTCTTTCTGATAACCACTATGTTTGAAGTTTCCAAGGTCATCCGAAGCTATAATTCTGTGCAGATCCTATGTTGTGTTTTCTTTCATAACTGAATCAAAGTGCCGTTTTCCATCCAAATACAACATAGATTCTGAAAGAAAAGCAAGAATGTCAAGTTTCATAAGATCACATAATCAGTTGAAAGCTCAGGGCTTTTTTATTTTTCATAATCTTCTTTACATATTAACTTTTTAAGCCTGCTCTTTCCAGTTAGATAAAACAAGTGTTCTCGTTTTCATCATCACAAGAATGCTTAATTAGTTCTTTAATTTAAAATAATTTGTATAATACAAGCTGAAGAAACTGAAGATCAATATAGAGGAAATACTGAAAGTAATCTGAAAGCTGATGGCACAGATTCGTATGCTATAGCACCAGATAAATGAAGCTATGAGAGAGAGAGCAAATAAGCAAGATCATATTTCTAAAGGTCACAACTTTTAAATTCATTCATTATAAATTAATTTTTTATTCACATAGACAATGAGATATTGAGATGACTACTCACCACCATATGTCTTGGGAACAACATCTGGTATTTCCTTCTCTATCATAAATGTGAAATGGAAGACATTGGTTGTATGGTGTACCCTGGTATCTGGATCATAAACTTCACTATGCACCCGAACCTGGATATTATTGTTTTTAGTATAACATACCTTTAAAAATTAAAAATTAGGATCACCTGGTTATTGGGTATAAAATTTCAAAAATGAATAAAGTATGCATGACATTTTATTACAGGTAGTCCTCCTCTACAATTCGTTCAGCAATAGTTCAAAGTTACGAGGATTGGTTACAACTGGTCATTAAAATTCCAGCCATCCCAGCACCTCACTGGTCAAGTGATCACAATCTGGACACTTGGCAACTAGGTTCACACTTCCAACTGGTTGCCAAGCTCCTGCTATTACCGTGTTTCCCCGAAAATAAGACACTGTCTTATATTTTTTTTGGCTCCCAAAAACACACTAGGTCTTATTTTCGGGGTAGGTCTTATATATTTATGGTGCTAAATAGTGGGTGTGAGTGTGTAGGGAGGGTGTTTCGTGGGTGCACGGTTGCTCCCTGAAAAGTCTTCCTGGAACTGGAGATTTACACTAGGTCTTATTTTCAGGGTAGGTCTTATATTAGGGCAGGTTTAGAAAATAGTGCTAGGACTTACTTTCGGGGTAGGTCTTATTTTCGGGGAAACACAGTACATAACCACCATCTGCAACAAAGGTGCTTTTTCAAGAAGCAACTGGACTTTCTGGTTTTTCTTTGAAGACATTTTACTTCCCATCCAAGAAACTTCTTCAGCTTCGACTGGATGGTGGGGAATGAGAACGATCCACCAGTGGAATAGCTTGCCTTCAGAAGTTGTGGGAGCTTCATCACTGGAAACTTTCAAGACAAGACTGGACTGCCATTTGTCAGAAATGGTGTAGGATCTCCTGCTTGGGCAGGGGGTTGGACCAGAAGACCTACAAAATCCCCTCAAACTCTGAATGGAAGGATTTGTACTCCTTGTAGACAGGTGGTCATTTGCATTCTTTTAGAGAGTCATTAAGGCCTGGAGATTTATCTGCGTTATCAGGATCACCTGAATGGTGCAAATGGGTGTGGAGCCTTCTTGGAACTGTTGAAAGGACTGTGTTGTAAACTGGAGGTAGATGATGTCATATCCCTCCCCCTCTGTTGAGAGAGGACTGTTCAATTTTGACATAGATGGCCTCTTTGACCCCTCTTTCCTCTCTGTCCAAAATGTGGACTTTGCTGTCTTCAAAAAAGTGGCCTTTGTTTTTTTTAAATGCAGATGCACTGCTGAATCTACTCCTGATGGGTTTGTTCTCCTATGTTGTGCCATGTGTTTATGAAGTGGTTGTTTCCCCAATGTACAGATCTGCACATGGCTCACTGTATTATACTGCATATAGCACGTTGCTAAGTTTGTGTCTGCGTATTTTATCCTTGGGGCGGACAAGCTTCTGCCTTAGTGTATTTTGGGGGTTGAGGTGTGCACATTTTTTTTTTAAATTACATTTATATGCCACCCTTCTCCGAAGACTCAGGGCAGCTTACAATTTTTTGGGATACAATCCAATGCGCTCAGCAATAGCCTTCATTCCATTGTATATGCCTGCTTATTACTAAGCGGCATTTTTACAAAATCAGCTAATTGCCCCCAACAATCTTGGGTCCTCAATTTACCGACCCCGAGAGGATGGAAGGCTGAGTCAACCTTGAGCCTGGTGGGATTCGAGCCTACAGTAATTGTAGACAGCTGGATCTTAAGTGCAGGCATTTAACATATGTTGTGTTGGCTGAAGATCCTCCTGAGCGTTTCTGATATTCCTGCAATGTATGGAATGACATTGCTTTGTTTATTATTCTCTTCACTGTCTGTTACAGAAGACCTCCTGTAGAGTCTTTTTTGAGATTTGTTGAAAGCCCACTTGGGATAGCCATACATTCTGTGGGCTTCCTTCAGTGGTGGGATTCAAATAATTTAACAACCGGTTCTCTTCCCTAATGACTGGCTGGGTAGGTGTGGCTGGGTGGTCATGTGACTGGGTGGGCGTAGGCAACTTGACCTCACTCACATGAGTGGTGCCTGCTTGGGCCAGGCGGGGTTGGGGAGGGAATCCAGGGGTCTCCAGTGGCTGGGGCAGGAGGAAAGGAAGAGGGAAAGCGCCCTGCCGGCCAGGCAATGAAGCACCATCAAAGACGAGGTTTTTGTGGGCAGAAGAGCCTGCTCCACCCACCACCACCCAGATGCCCTTGCTTCCTCCAAGCATTTCTTTGCCTGCCTGATTTCCAGCTCCGTCGCATTTCTTGCAGTCATATGCAGGGAAACAAAAGTTTGTGGGACTAAAAAAACTTCTATCAGTCAAATCCAACTTCTCGCAACAACAACAACAACAAGAAAAAGATCTTGCGAACAGTGAACTTATTTTTTAGTCCCACAAACTTGTTTCCCTGCAGATGACATGAGAAACACAACAGAGCTGGAAATCAGGTAGGCGAAGAAATGGGGGAAGCAAGGGCATCTGGGCGGTGGGGGGGGGAGAGCAAGATCCATGGTGCTGTGCTGCAATGGGAAAATAGGCAACGGAGCGGCTGATGCAAGGGAAGGAAGAGGCTGCTTTCCCTCTTTCCCTGTTCCTCCTCCTTCCCTTGTGCCGACCGCTACATTTCCCATTTCTCAATTGCAGCACGGTGCCCAGGATTCACTTTGATAGCCGGGGGGGGGGGGGAGGGAATAATTTTCCTGGCCAAACTAACCCCGCAATCTCTCCTATATTGGGCCCAACTTCGATCGTGCTGACAACTTAATTCCTCGCCCTTCTCACTTTTGCCCGCAGACTGACCAACATCCCCTGTATGCAGCTCCACGGGGAGGGGGGAATCCCTCCAATTCTTCACCTTCCCATGCGAGCTCTTGGGAGCATCAACTCCTTGTCTCTATGGTAAACCCCTCCCTCGTTCCTCGGAAACCTTGCCTCTTAAAGGAGCCATGTCCAGAAGGCTGAAACAGCTGTGAGACCAACGTGAAGACAAGCACCCTCAGAAACAGCCTTTTGGCAAAAGGTGGGAAAGCCAGCCATGCAAGGAGTGGCTGGGAGGAGAGGGGTGCGGTAGGGCCAGCCAATGGTGGGATCAGCCAGCAGAAACCATTAGCAACCGGCTGAATCCCATCACTGGCTTCCTTGATATGTATTAGTTCTTTTAGCAAAACGTCGTCAAAGAAAAACCAGAAAGTCCAATTGCCTCTTGAAAAGGCACCTTTGGGACAACCATGACCTGGATGACTGAGAATCCCCACAGACAGCATCTGCAACCTTTCTTATTGGCTTCCCCAGAAAGTCAATGGAGAAGACATCAGGGAAGGTTGCAAGTCACTGGGGAATTCTTCCCCACCCTTATACTCTCTGCCAGCATCTCTGTGCTTGCATTGTGCTGGCCATTTGCACACACCTTGTACCCTCACACACCCACTCCCATAATTCTGCACACCCCCTTCCTCCCTCCCCAACCACCCCCCAATCATTTACCTTACAAGCCAGCCTGGGATTTGCAGCTTCCTGCTGGCTTCCCCAATGACTTTGGTTATAGGAAGTCAGCAGGAAGTTGCCTTACCTAACAATCATGTGTGGCTTAGTTAACAACAGCAACCATGATTGCAGAGATTGCTAGTGAAGCTGTCACACAAATTCCAATTCCCATTTCAAGTGAAGGACTTCTCATATTTAAAGAAGATCAGTATTTATCCAACTTCTTAATGTACAAAGATGGAGTAATCCAAATATTTCAAAGTAGTTTGATCTATTAATATGTTTAGTCTATTACCTGGGAAGAAAGTAATAGTAAGGATCCAATTTCAACTGGTTTTTGAAACATAATATCATCTACAGCTACCACATAAGGTCTGGAGTTTCTGGTGTATGAAAAAAACAATGTAATCATGCATATTTACACATACACATATTTTTAAAAGATGTACATGTATTGCTTTATATTTTAAATTATATTCCATGTTAGAAACTTATTATGATCCTGGAATGTAGTAATAAATAATATAAAACATTAGTACAGTATATAAAATAGACATTAATTATACATATTTTCCAAACTCTTTGGACTACAGATTCCCAGGTGTACATGTCAATCCAGTAAAGAAAATCTGAAGGAATCCTCAATTACTACTCAAATTCGTAACTGCTTACTGTAGTATACTATACACCCAGTAGCAAGTATAAAGACTTCATTATTTCCTTTGGGAGTTGGGCGGCATATAAATTTAATTGAATAAATAAATAAATTTCACTAAGCTATAATCAGCTTAAGCATCCAAGGAGCTGATTTCACAGTTCATAAGCTATTATTCAATAAACTATTTTACGGCGAGTAAAAATAACAACAGATATATGTTATTTAAAAACAAGGTGAACTATTAGGTGGAATTCCAACAACCATTCAAATATAACATGATTTTCTAATAAAAAATTACTTGATTTATACTGCATTTGTTTTCCTTTCCACCAATGCCAAGAGCATACATCCCTACATTTGAATGTAAAAATACATAATTGGTAACATCAGATATGATCTTAATAATTTCCTTTGTAAATGAAACTTGATCAAATGCTAAAGGCTACACCTAAAAAAGAATGCTTCCAGGGAGCACAAGATCTTTGCAACTTTGCAAGATAACATAGACTCAAATTAAATTTTCCATCAACATAATCTACTAATTATCTGCAAATTATCCTTTCTCCCGTCTTTTCTCTACTGCAGCTCCCTATAGCTAGCAATAACTCTTAACTTTCTTCTTCCTGTTTCTCTGCACTGGTGATATTTGTTCCTTACACACCGTCTAGTAATATCATCAATGGCTATTGACTTGAATTTATTGCAATGATACTTGTTTATTTATTAAATAAATATTGTTTCTTACAGCTGCCACAATCCTGAATTGGTAATATTGACTGCTCTGTGAACCCAATACAGGTAGTTTTTGACTTACAGCCATTCATTTAGTGACCAAAGTTACAACAGCATTGAAAAAAGTTATTCATGTCTGTTTTTCACATGATCATTGCAGCATCCCCTCTGGTCATATGATCAAAATTTGGATACTTGGCAACTGGCATATATTTATGTCCCAGGGTCATGTGATCATCCTTTACAACCTTCTGACAAGCAAAGTCAGTGGGGAATCCAGATTCACTTAACAACCGTGCTACTAGCTTAACTGCAATAATTCGCTTAACAGCTGTGGCAAGAAAGGTCATTAAATGGGGCAAAACTCACTTAACAAATGTCTCATTTAGCGACAGAAATTTTGGGCTCAATTGTGGTCGTAAGTCAAGGACTACTTGTAACATTTTAAACCATGTACATTCTAGTCAATTCAGTTCAGTTGGAGAATGAGAAAAGATGAGACGTGACTTAAAGGGGAAAAGAGAACCCCTTATCCCAAAAGCCTGGGAAGAGATGCTAACGAGAAAGGAGATTGACATCGCTCTTCCCTAATATTCTGGCAATATTATATTTCAAGTGAGAGGAAGAGAGACATAGGCTAACACTTACCCATAGCTGTAGGCAGTAGCCCATCCAAGTTCATATGCTTTTCTCATGAGGAAGCCTCCAAAGATTCTGTTGAAAATGTTACGTTCCTATATTCACAAATATCCATAGGACAAATGAATTTTGAGCATTTACACAGACATTACTAAAGACAGTGGTTATCAGACCCTCTACTGTAGTACAGTTACTTCCTAAAATGATAAATAGATTTCTTAACGATTTCATTGGGGTTAGAGTTGGGCAAGAAATAAATTTACCAATTATTTAAATAATTAAAATTTAAGTATCAAAGGGATTTTTAAACTTTATAAAACTGCAATTGCCCACAGGATGCAGACACAGCCCAGGGGAGACTGACAGAATTCCCGTTCTCTTTGTGAAAATAGGTTAAGTTTTTTTTAAAAAAGTGACACCCTCCCCCACAGCTATTACAACTAACACATGCACACACACAGAATCCCAAGACACAGTTTGAAAAATCCAGACAGTGTACACCTACATACAGCTCTCTAAAATTAAGAGCAATTTGTATGATTAGAATATTCCAATAAAAAATTCAAAGTGCAGAATCATGGACCTTCTGAAAACACAGAACCACAATAACCTAGTCAGTTGTATATTATAAAACAAGATGAAGTAAACAAGTATTTATTCCTTCTATCAACTGAAATGCTACTTTGGTTCTAGAAGAATTACATACCTGTCATTACTCTATGCAGAATGCCAAAATCAGCAGACACAGAGCATATAATAACAAGCTAGAAGCTATTTAGTCAAATTTCCAGAAAGTTCTGCTAAAACCAATGTGGAAGCATATGAAGTACATAATTATGTTCTGGAAGGGAGAAGAATCACTGGTAAGATCCATAGAGCTATCTTTGCATAATTTCCAGTAACTGTAGTTAATTCAAGTGGCTTATTTTTTAACCAATAAACAAGTTATTGCTTAAGAATCAGTTTGGTATAGTGGTTAAAACATCCAGTTAAAAACTGGATGACTGTGAAGTCTAGTCCTGTCTTAGGCGTGAAGCCAGCTGGGTGACCTTGGGACAGTCACTCTCAGCCCTGGGAATGGCAAACTACTTCCGAGAAGCCTGCCAAGAAAACCCACAGAGTCTTGTCCACTCAGTCACCAGGAATCAACTCTAATTTAAAGGCACGCACAGAAAAGCTATTGCTTAACAGTGCTGCTTGCTCCAAATAAGTTGTAGTATACAAGAAGTGATGCATATAATGTACGTCTTTATGTTTTATAAAAAGTGCTAGTCTACTTTCTTGCAAACTTTTGTTACATTCTAAAACAGAATGCCTCAGGGCCATGGATTAATAAAACTACAGAACTGGCTTTGTTGCAGTTAATTGGAATGAAGGAAAATACCCTCCAAATTGCTACCAGTCAGAGTTACAAGCACAAACTGGCAATACTCACATTATATATTTGGTGTTCATTTCTTGAGTAATATAGCTACAAAGTTTCTTTAAATATTAAGGGCAGAGAGAAATTAATGAAGATTAATTTAGTCTGAAGGTTTTTCATGACTTTATGGTTATGAATATTTTTCAAGGAATCAAATTGCCAAATAGCTATTACAGAAAGTGCCACATCATGTACCAATTAGAAGCAACAGTCAAACACAAGGATTAGTCTATATCAGCTATAGCTCAGTAAATACCTGTGGATGGCAGATCTCCAAACCCTTTAATTTTGTGTCTTGCATCCATACAGAATTGGGTAGCAATATCCGACTACGAAAACTTACTGTCCTAAAAGATGGAGGATATGTAAATTTGTAAAGAACACCGTTCTATCCCAATATTGTGAATTTCAATCTTTATCTAGATAAAGACTAAATGGATACCACTTCATCCACATGCTGAGAATGGGAATAGGACCTTAGGTTCACCTACATATTTTACCTTGTCTTCTCTGATACCTAAGCAAGATGGTCAACAATAAGGATTGATGGCACTGCAGTACAATATCTGGAGACCCCATATTTGACATAGATGTTGGCGAATCCAAGTACATCTTGTTATTCTTTCCCATCATATGCTATAAACATATTCTGCTTTCAAACTGTCCCTTCTCCAATTCTTCTCTATAACAACCATCTTGTGAAGTAGGTTAGGCTGAGAGACTGGATCAAAGTTACACAATGTGCCCTTAAAAAGTAAAGATAAAGGTTCTCCTCACACATACATGCTAGTCATTTCCGGCTCTAGTGTCCGGTGCTCATCTCTGTTACAAAGCCGAAGAGCCAACGCTGTCCGACGATGTCTCCATAGTTATATGGCCGGCATGACTAAACGCCTAAGGAGCATGGAACACTGTTACCTTCCCACCAAAGTGGTCCCTATTTTTCTACTTGCATTTTTACATGCTTTCGAACTGCTAGGCTCAGTGGCTAAGACACTGAGCTTGTCGATCAGAAAGGTGGGCAGTTCAGCGGTTCGAATCCCTAGCACCACATAACGGAGTGAGCTCCCGTTACTTGTCCCAGCTTCTGCCAACTGTGCACTTATAACCAAATAAATTTAAACCTGACTCTGCCTAATCACACTCTAGCAGATAACTGCTGCACCATGCTTTTTGGGAGTCCTCCAAATTGTAATTCTAATATACATGGAATGCATCGAGTTTGGACAACTGCAATAAATGCTTATAAATGAACTCCGTACCTTGAATCCAGAGTATTCAGGAACATATTGTGGATAATATTTCTTTCATCTGCAGTAGGAGCAACCTTCAATAAAGAAGCCCTACTAGATTCAAGTCGCCTGATCTTGTTCTCTGATTAATGGAATGAAACATGTAAAATGAATGACAATTGGCTTCCAACAGCTTTATTTCATGCCTTTTTCAAAAATGATGAATAATACTTTTCTGAAATCTGTGTGCTTTAAGACTGCTGTAGGTACCAAACTATTTCACTCCCAAAGAACCTATGTTCCCCCCTATTATTTAGGAATGGCCACAAAACAAAATTTCTCCATGCCCCCCTCCAAAAAAACTCAGGCTAAGAGTGTACTTACTTTCTCCTTCATTGAAGATTTTTTGCTCCTCTGGGGTTTCAACAATTAATGGATTGACAAATGCTGGTCTGAGGATATATTTGAAAAAATCAAAACAATATGCATTACTGGAGGGAAATGAAATGTTTTGGCTGCAATCTAGCATACAGGTGAAACTCAAAAAATTAGAATATCGTGCAAAAGTTCATTTATTTTAGTAATGCAACTTAAAAGGTGAAACTAATATATGAGATAGACTCATTACATGCAAAGCAAGATAGTTCAAGCTGTGATTTGCCATAATTGTGATGATTATGGTTTACAGCTCATGAAAACCCCAAATCCACAATCTCAGAAAATTAGAATATTACACGCAATCAATAAAACAAGGATTGTACATAGAACAATATCGGACCTCTGAAAAGTATAAGCATGCATATGTACTCAGTACTTGGTTTGGGCCCCTTTTGCAGCAATTACTGCCTCAGTGCGGTATGGCGTGGAAGCTATCAGCCTGTGGCACTGCTGAGGTGTTATGGAAGACCAGGATGCTTCAATAGCAGCCTTCAGCTCTTCTGCATTGTTCGGTCTCATGTCTCTCATCTTTCTCTTGGCAATGTCCCATAGATTCTCTATGGGGTTCAGGTCAGGCGAGTTTGCTGGCCAATCAAGCACAGTAATCTCACAGTCATTGAACCAGGTTTTGGTGCTTTTGGCAGTGTGGGCAGGTGCCAAATCCTGCTAGAAAATGAAGTCAGCATCCCCATAAAGCTCGTCTGCGGAAGGAAGCATGAAGTGCTCCAAAATCTCCTGGTAGACGGCTGCATTGACCCTGGACTTAATGAAGCACAGTGGACCAACACCAGCAGATGACATGGCTCCCCAAATCAACAGACTGTGGAAACTTCACACTGGACTTCAAGCATCTTGCAGTGTGTGCCTCTCCATTCTTCCTCCAGGCTCTGGGTCCTTGGTTTCCAAATGAGATGCAAAAGTTGCTCTCATCAGAAAGGAGGACTTTGGACCACTGAGCAACAGATCAGGTCTGTTTTTCTTTAGCCCAGGTAAGACACTTCTGCTGTTGTTTGTTGTTCAGGAGCGGCTTGACAAGAGGAATATGACATTTGAAGCCCATGTCCAGGATCCGTCTGTGTGTGGTGGCTCTTGATGCACTGACTCCAGCCTCAGTCCACTCCTTGTGAAAGTCCCGAACAGTTTTGAATGGCCTTTTCCTGACAATCCTCTCCAGGCTGCGGTCATCCCTGCTGCTTGTGCACCTTTTTCTTCCACACTTTTCCCTTCCACATAACTTTCTATTAATGAGCTTTGATACAGTACTTTGGGAACATCCAACTTCTTTTGCAATTACCTTTTGAGGCTTTCCCTCCTTATGGAGGGTGTCAATGATGGTTTTCTGCACAACTGTCAGGTCAGCAGTCTTTCCCATGATTGTGATTTATTTATTTATTTATTTATTTATTTATTTATTTATTTATTTATTTTATTTGACTTGTATGCCACCCTCTCTCCAAAAAGGACTCAGGGCGGCTCACAACTAAAAACAGCACAATAAGTTAATTAACTAAAATAAGATTAAATTAAAACAAGCCAAATTCATCTAAAAACCCAGAAACTAATTTGAAATATTAAAAAAAAAACACCACCACCCCCCGAGAGGTCAGCACAGCCCAGTCTGTTCAAACAACCAGGTTTTTAAATCATGGCGGAAGGTGTGGAGGTCAGGGGCCAAACTGAGCCCCAGGGGTAGTTGATTCCATAAAGTGGGGGCCGCAACAGAGTAGGCCCTCCCCCGGGACACCACCAAATGACACTGAGTCGCAGACGGCACCCTGAAGAGTCCCTGCCTGTGCGCTTGTACAAGGCAGTTGGCATTCGATGCCGGCAGGAAATGCTCCCGTAAATATCCCGGGCCCATGTCTCGTAGGACTTTGAATGTTAATACCAAGATTGAACCAGACTGAGAGACCATTTAAAGGCTCAGGAACCCTTTGCAGGTGTTATGGCTTAATTAGCTGATTAGAGTGGGACACTTTGAGCCTAGAATATTGCATCTTTTCCCAATATTCTAATTTTCTGAGATTGTGGATTTGGGGTTTTCATGAGCTGTAAGCCATAATCATCACAATTTTGGCAAATCACGGCTTGAACTATCTTGCTTTGCATGTAATGAGTCTATCTCATATATTAGTTTCACCTTTTAAGTTGCATTACTGAAATAAATGAACTTTTGCACGATATTCTAATTTTTCGAGTTTCCCCTGTAGTTACTTATGCAGAAGTTCATTTGCAAAAATCTGCATGTCTACTTTAGTGTTTTAAAACAACTTTTTTTCTTATTGTTACTCAACAACACAAATGATTTAACATGAAAAGACAATGATCTAAAGAGGACAGCCAAGGCAGTCCAGTAGGACAGTGTAACATTTCAGATCTGAAGGCAAAACATGCTTCAGAGCATGCAGGGAAATGAAAACGTAACATCTGTCTGGGGTTAAGTATGTCTATGGAGCCTACAATAGCTGAACAGCTGCTGTAAGGAATTGTAAACACTGTGGAAGCTACGTTCATTACCTGTGCACTCTCCTTTTTCCCTTCAATCTAAAATACTGTACAGCTGCATAGTCTGACATAATTTGGAATTTTGCACCATTCATTTTGTTGCTGCCTTATAGTTTTTATTGCCATTAACATTCATGCTCCTGGTTTTTATCTTATATCTAGCTCTGTTCTGCTATTCTACTTTTTTCTTTTTGAATTGATTTGAATTTAAATATTTTGTTTTATACATTTTAACTGGCCAGATGCTACTCAGAGAACTCTAGTTAAGGCAAAATAAACAGTATAAGTAAACAAATAAGTCACCAAAACTAACATAATAGGTCAGCACCCTTAACATATTCTGGAGTCCTTTATAGTCTAGGACTGAAATAAATAAAATAATAAAATAAGCAATGAATTATTTTCAGACATATGTATGTTTAACACCAAAAATACAATCTTACACCTTTAAACATAGTTTTTTGCTACAGCTTTAAGCCAATTTGAAAACTAGCAAATTGAATCAATAACATTATGACTTATTGAATGAAAGGCAAAAATAGGATCTGAGAAGGATAAAGGTTGACACAGAAATCAGAGCTGCACTTTCCAGCTAGCCACAATACGAGTCCTCGCTTAAAAACAACATACTTAGCAACTGTTCAAATTACAATGGGGCTAAAAAAAAACTTATGACCAGTTCTCACAATTACAACAGTTGCAGCATCTCCATGGTCATATGATCACAATTCCAGCTCTTGGCACTTGTTGCATTTACAATTGTTGCAGCATTCCACAGTTAGGTGATCCCCATTTGGAACCTTCCTAGTTGGCTTCCAATAAGCAAGGTCAATGGGGAAGCCAGCAGGAAATTGCAACCCATGGTCACATGATGTCTTGCTTAGCAACCATTTTAGTTAGCAATAGTGCAATGGGAATCATTAAATGAGGACTATCTGTAATTGGAAAGTTACAGATAAAAATGGAAACATCTAGAATCCTCTGCTTCCCACTGGTCATGCAACCGGGAGCTGATGGGGTTTGAAGTTCCACAGTAATTGAAGGTCAACAGGTTCATCACATTTGACCATCACTTGCATTCCTCACTGATTTTTTTAAAATAAACTTCTAGGAACATTACCTTTTATTTTCTGGATCACGGGCCACCATGACAAAAGTTGCATCTAACACGGGGGAATAGATTCCTCCATCAAGTAACTAAAATAAAAGAATATGAGAGAGGGAAAACATGATTAGAATCAGCATCCAGTGATCATTCAATTAAAACTTGATATACTGTTTCAGCTCCTTCATGGATTACTGCCTTGTCATGGCAAAGGGGCTTGCATAGCTCAATGAAGCTATGAGCTATGCCGTGCAGGGCCACCCAAGACAGACAGGTCATAGCAGAGAGCTCTGACAAAATGTGATCCACTGGAGAAGGAAATGGAAACCCACTCCAGTATCTTTGCCATGAAAACCCCATGGACAGTACCAAAAGGCAAAAAGATATGATGCTGGAAGATGAGTTCCTCAGGCCAGAAGGTGTCCAATATGCTACTGGAGAAGAGCAGAGGGCTAATACTAGTAGTGCCAGAAAGAATGAAACAACTGGGCCAAAGCCGAAAGGACACTCAGCTGTGAATGTATCTGGTGGTGAAAGGAAAGTCCGATGCTGTAAAGATCTATATTCCATAGGAACCTGGAATGTAAGATCCATGAATCAAGGCAAGCTGGACATGCTCAAATGAGGTGACAAGACTGAACATCGACATCTTAGGAATCAGCGAACTAAAATGGACAGGAATGGGTGAATGTAATTCAGGTGACCATCAGGTATACTACTACAGGCAAGAATCCCTCAGAAGAAATGTAGTAGCCTTCACAGTCAATAAAAGAGTAGCAAAAGCAGTACTGGGATACAATCTCTAAAATGACAGAATGATCTCAGTTCAAATCCAAGGTAAACCATTCAACATCACAGTAGTCCAAGTCTATGCCCCAACCATTGGTGCTGAAGAGGATGAAATTGACTGGTTCTATGAAGCCCTAACAACATCTTCTAGAATTAACACCAAAAAATGATGTCCTTATCATCATGGGGGATTAGAATGCCAAAGTAGGAAGCCAAAAGATAACCAGAATAACAGGCAGGTTTGGCCTTGAGAGTGCAAAATGAAGCAGGGCACAGGCTGATAGAATTTTGTCAAGAAAATACAATGGTCGTAGCAAACACTCTTTTCCAACAACCCAAGAGATGGCTCTACACATGGACATCACCAGATGGTCAACACAAAAATCAGATTGACTATGTGCTCTGCAGCCAAAGATGGAGAAGCTCTATACAGTCAGTAAAAACAAGACCAGGAGCTGACTGTGGCTCAGATCATGAGCTTCTCTTTGCAAAATTTAGGTTTAAATTGAGAAAGTAGGGAAAAGCACTAGGCCACTCAGGTATGAACTAAATCATATCCCTGATAAATATACAGTAGAGGTGACAAATAGATTTAAGGAATTAGATCTGATAGAGTGCCCGAAGAACTACGAAAAGAGGTTCACAACATTGTACAAGAGGTAGCAACTAAAACCACCCCAAAGAAAAAGAAATGCAAGAAAGCAAAATGGCTGTCTGAGGAAGCTTTGCAAATAGCTGAGGAAAGAAGGGAAGCGAAAGGCAAGGGAGATAGAGAATACACCCAACTGAATGCAGAATTCCAGAGAATAGCTAGAAGGGATAAGAATGCTAGATAAAATAAGATAAGAAGGGATAAAAATAATCAGAAGGGATAAGAATTAACAGTGCAAAGAAATAGAAGAAAACAATAGAATAGGGAGGACCAGAGATCTCTTCAAGAAAATTGGAGATATGAAGGGAACGTTTCATGCAAAAATGGGGATGATAAAGGACCCAAATGGCAGGGACCTAACAGAGGCAGAAGAGATTAAGAAGAGGTGGCAAAATTACACAGGAGAACTATACAAGAACGAGCTTAACGTCCCTGATAACCACAATGGGGTGTCACTGACCTTGAGCCAGCCATCCTAGAATCTGAGGTTAAATGGGCCTTAGGAAATCTGAGCAACAACAAAGCTAGTGGAGGTGACAGTATTCCAGCTGAGCTGTTCAAAATCCTAAAAGAGATACAGTAAAAGATGCCAGCAAATTTGGAAAACTCAACAGTGGCCACAGGATTGGAAAAGGTCAGTTTACATTCCAATTCCAAAGAAGGGCAATGCCTAAGAATGTTCAAGCTACCGCACCATTGCACTCATTTCACATGCTAGTAAAGTTATGCTCAAAATCCTACAAGCTAGGCTCCTGCAGTATGTGGATCAAGAATTACCAGAAGTACAGGCAGGATTTTGAAGAGGCAGAGGAACTAGAGATCAAATTGCCAATATATGCTGGATCATGGAGAAATCTACTTCTGCTTCATTGACTATGCTAAAGCCTTTGATTATGTCAATCACAACAAACTGTGACAAATTCTTAAAGAGATGGGAGTACCAGACCATCTTATTTGTCTTTGAAGAAAACTATATGCGGGTCAAGAAGCAGTGAGAACTGGACATGGAACCACTGATTGGTTCAAATTGGGAAAGGAGGTTGGCAAGGCTGTATACTGTTGCCCTGCCTATTTAACTTATATGCAGAGCACATCATGAGAAAGGTGGAGCTAGATAAATCAGAAGTTGGATTTAAGATTGCCAGGAGAAATATCAACCTCAGATATGCAGATGATACCACTCTAATGGCAGAAAGTGAAGAGGAACTAAAGAGCCTCTTGATGCAGGTGAAAGAGAGTGCAAAAGTTGGCTTGAAACTCAACATTAAGAAAACTAAGATCATGGCATCCGGCCTTCTCCATTCCTGGCAAATAGATGGGGAAGAAATGGAGATCATGACAGATTTTATTTTCCTGGGCTCCAAGATTACCGCAGATGGGGACTACAGCCAAGAAATTAAAAAACGCTTGCTCCTGTGGAGGAAAGCTATGGCAAATCTAGACAGCAAACTAAAAAGCAGAGACATCATCCTGCCAACAAAAGTGCGTATAGTCACGGCTATGGTTTTCCCAGTTGCAATGTATGGCTGTGAAAGTGGGACCATAAGGAAGGCTGAGCGCCAAAGAATTGAGGCCTTTGAACTATGGTGCTGGAGAAGACTCCTACAAGGCCCTCGGACTGCAAGGTGATCAAACCGGTCAGTCCTAGAGAAGATCAACTCTGACTGCTCTTTAGAAGGCCAGATCCTAAAGATGAAACTCAGATACTTTGGCCACCTAATGAGAAGGAAGGACTCACTGGAGAAGAGCCTAATGCTGGGAAAGATTGAGGGCAAAAGAAGAAGGGGATAACAGAAAATGAGGTGGCTGGATGGAGTCAATGAAGCAGTCGGCGTGAGGTTAAATGGACTCCAAAAGACAGTAAAGGACAGGAAGGTCTGGAGGAACGTTGTCCATGGGGTCGCGATGGGTCAGACATGACTTTGCAACTAACAACAACCCTGTTTCAGAACTGAACTATTTTTTTCTATGGATACCAAAAAGAAAAAAAGGCAAGGAAATTTAAGTAGAATACATACTGCCAATATTTATTTAAAAGGGTTTATAAGTAAGATTCTCCTTGTCAATTTAATTGTGCCTGTCAAAAATCACATTCTCTTCAAACAGACCGAAATACACTTTAATAAACAAGGATATTACATTCCAGTTTGTACTTATTCCTTTTGAATACTGTTTTACTATTTGGCTAACCTGCCACAGGATTTTATTAAAGGATGCCGTATAGCTTGCCAAATGGAAGAATCTAAATTCAGACTCTTAGAGCAAATGAAGCTCACTATCATTAACCTGAAGCATGTGTATCTTCACTTCCATTGAAGTTTTTCCAACCCAGGAAACATTCCCGGTGAACTTGATATCACAATCCGGATGAATATGCTGTTTCCATAAACCTAAAAGGATAGAAGAGGGTCAGAGCACAGACTCCAAGGACTGATAACATTTATCTAAGGGAGGACAGTACTAATTTAAGAGATCAATTTGGGGTCAACAACCTTTTCAAGCAGCAGGCAGCTTCATGCAACATTGTAGTATCAATTATTTTCCACTGCACTCCTGCAACTTAAGCAAGAACATTGACCCTCTTGGTAATCTTGCAAGAATTTGGCCTTTGGCCTTTTTAAAATGTTAAACACCATTATTTAAGTTTCCAGAAAAAAGTAACATATCTTTTCTGTTTGTATAATACAATATCTAGCATATGTGATATAATGTCTAGCCTACGGAGTGATATATTTATTCAGTTGGACGTTTGAGTAAAATGGATGGGATACATTCAAAAATGGCATGTTGGCAACAAATATATATTCATCAGAACATGAAATCATTCCTGACTTCCGGTGGCATTGTCGGATGACGGACCAGAGACCGCGATTGTGTGCAGCTTTCATGTGTGCTTGCCCTGTTGGAGGGCTCCTTAAAGGACCGGATTCATCTGACCCACCTTGTAGGGGTGAGGGAAGAGGGGATGACCACCAGCTGGGTTGAGGAGAGCCGCATCTCCCCTCCTTGGCTTGGTAAACTCTCCTAGAAGACAGGGGGAAGCAGCAGTCTTTAATGGCTGCCCTGAAGACAGGAAGCTGCTGGGACACAAGTTTGTGCTGGAGAGTGAAAGTGGTGAGAAGCATGTAACTGGATAAAAGACTTTGAACATTCTTTTTGATAACCCCGAAAAGCGGAAAGAAAGAGCCCTCATTTGGAAGAGTGGTAGCAGCGAATGAGAAATAAGAGAAAAATATAAGGTAAAGAAAAAACCAGAAATAAAAGAATTATATGTAATTAGAGACTAAATTTGGAATAACATACAGAATTGGACATTAATCAGGCATTAGATAAAATGCTGGACTTATTTGGAATTGATAAAATTTAGTATTAATACTACGGAAGAGTGAATTAAAAATAAAAGAATTCTAAGAAGAAAGTGATATAGAGCACCACCTAAGGGTTAAAGATTTCCTTCTTTTATGTTTCTATGGAAAATTACTGGTCATATAAATATTTTGAAAGAGAGAAGAAATGGAATAAAAGATTGTTAATATAATAAGATCCCCAGAAGCTTTATAAAAAAGAAGGGGGAATTACAGTAAAATATAAAAGAATGCAATACTTTGGACTGGGTGGAGATTGACTGTGACAAGAAAACAGAAGAAAGAGAAAATGAGATAAATGGAGACTTTTGACAAGGACAATAATAGAAAAACTTGGCCTTTAATAAAATAAAGAATAACTAGGGACTTCCTGTTTTGAGTTTCCCTGAAGACGGACCGCTGACCACGATTGTGCATGGCTTTGGTTCGTGCTTCGGCGTCAGAGAGCCCCAATCCTTTGGATTCAGGGCAGAAGCCACCTCGTAGGGGTGGTGGAGGAAGAAGAGACCATCAGCTGGTAGAGGGGAGTCGCAAATCCCTTCCCTGGCTTGGCAATTACTCCTTCCCAAAGACGCCTGAAGTGGTGGTCTAAAATGGCCACCCTGAAGGGGAAGATGAGACTGGAATAAGATTGCGCAGGAGGAGAGAAAGAAGTGAACAGCAGGAGGAATGGGACGATATAATTAAATGGAAGTTACCCTCAGGATTAACATTTCAAAGAATCTTTAAGAAAGGATTTACAGCAGCGAACAGAAAGGAGAACAAAAAAGGTGTGAATTGCCTTTGATAGCACAGAGCTTTAGGGAAGGTAGAAGCCGGAGGAGAAAGCACCTAATTAACTTGGATGAGTGTATTTTGACTTTATATAGGCACTAACAAAGCTGAACTATAAAATTCTTAAGGAGAAAATTTAATATCAATTGGATCTGAACTGTTTGGAAGATTGTGGTTTAAAAAAAAAGCTCTGAATAATTGTGAAGGGAAAAGGAAAGAGGAGGTGTGGATTTGTCAGAACAAAGTGTGCCATCTGAGTTAACTTTAATCTGTTTTCTTATAAAAGACTCTGTTTCTTAAAAATACAAGGAAAATTGACACCATAAAACAAAAACCTTGAAACACTGAAATAAAGAAACATGAAGATTCTGCCCTTGGATTAATTGTTGATTCTGATATGGATTTGGCATTGGATTAGCTGAGGACTAAAAGTGGACTGTGGGAAACTAATTTTAAAGATATTATTTGGACCAATTAGAAAGCTGTAAAATGGCGATATCTCTCCAGGCATTAAAGATGGAACTTAGAAACACAAAAGAATCATTACAAGAACGAGGTGAAACTTTAGGCTTTATTTTTAAATTCTTTGAAGAGGCGATTGCAGAGTATGAACAACAAAGACAGAGGACAGAAGAGGAGGAGGAGCAAGGAGCCATCTTTAACTATCACCGAGAACGAAGAACTTTGGAAAGAAAGAGGAAAAGAGTTGGGAATAAATATCAGAGATTTGGGAAATTGAATAAAGAGGGAAATATCTGGAAAATATACGATGAGCCTATTCTGTCGCGGCCCCTGACCTCTGGAACCAGCTCCCCCTGGGGCTCCGCCTGGCCCCTGACCTCCGCACCTTCCACCATGATTTGAAGACCTGGTTGTTTGATCAATCCGGGCTGTGACCTTTTCTTTCCTGGGGGGGTCTTATATTTTTAATGTATTTTAAATTTGTTTGGGCTTGTAATTGGGTTTAATCTCTTTTTAATTATTTATTGCTGTTGTTTCTTAGTTGTGAGCCGCCCTGAGTCTTCGGAGATGGGGCAGCATACAAGTCCCAATAATAAATAAATAAATAAATAAATAAAATTAAAAAAGGGAAAAAGAATCAGCAGAAATTCGAAGGGCAGAAGGGAGTTATAAAGAGAGAGGGGGTTAAAAACTGGAGTGAAAGAAATATTAGGGGAAGGAAGGGAAAAGAAACAGGACTTGGGAATCAAGAAATATGGGAATTCTAAAAAAATGGGGAAATATTTTTTAATTGGACACAGAGATAATGGCTGAATGATATTTGGGGAGGAGATTCTGCAAGGTGCTGGGGAGTAATATAAATGAACTTGTAGTTGTGAAATGGGGACATATAGATTGATAAAATGGAAAATAGAAATTGTTATTTTTTGTTAATGCTCTTTTCCTTTATGTATAGAGATAATGGTAACAAATAATAGGATATGTTAAGGGCCTTGGTGGCTCAGGCTGTTAATTGCCTGCACTTAAGTTCCAGCTGCCTACAACTGCTGTAGGCTCGAATCCCACAGGCTCAAGGTTGACTCAGCCTTCCATCCTCTCGGGGTAGGTAAATTGAGGACCCAAGATTGTTGGGGGCAATTAGCTGACCTTGTAAAAATGCCGCTTAGTAATAAGCAGGCATATACAATGGAATGAAGGCTATTGCTGAGCACACTGGGTTGTATCCCAAAAATTGTAAGCTGCCCTGAGTCTGTGGAGAAGGGCAGCATATAAATGTAATATATATATATATATATATATATATATATATATATATATATATATATATATATTGAGATAAATGGAATGATTTAGGAGAAGAGCTGAAATGGAATTTACATCAGGGTTTAGGATTAAATGAGTAGATTAATATGTCCCTTTGTTCTTTTTGAAAATGTAGATAAATTCTATGAAATCAAAAAGGGGAAACCATGCAGAATCTGATTTATATATCTTATGTAATCTTAATAGGGAATATTATTTTTAATGATTTAGGTAATAAAATGTTAAATACTTAATGGGATTTAAAAGGGGAGATAATTAATGAATATGTAACTTGGAGGTGGTACACTTAAACTGATATTTTAGGGGGGAAACCAATTTATAGAAGGAGTGTTATTAATCAGAATTTAAGAGGACTGTACAAATGTGACAGTTAAAAGTATTAAAGTATAACAATTATGAAGTTAATATATGTGAATTAAAAATGAGATATGCATTGGGAATAATACAGTAAAATAGAAAATGTATAAAAGCATCGTTAAGATAAGAAATTGAATACAAAAATTGAATATGTAACTATGGTCATATTTGTATGTATATGTGAAACCTGTAATCATGCTGTTCTCTAAAATGAGATGTTAAAAGGTGGAAAAATGAATAAAACTTGTTTTAAAAAAATAAAATAAAGAATAACTTAATAGACCAAAGAAATGGGAGAAATAAGCAAAGAATTTAAGTCGGAGCTCCAAACTGTGAGACAGATGTTTAAAGAAAGAATGAGACTGGTAGAGATAATGCTGAGTAAAGTAATGGCATCACAGCTCGCAGAAGAACAAAGGAAACTCAGAGAGGACAAATTAAAAGAGGAAAATAACAGCCTTGATGAGTATGAAGAACAAGGACCATTGTCAAAGGACATAAAAGGACTTAAAACAGAGATATCAACAACAGAAACAACAAATAAAAGAGATAAGACACCCAGGACAACGAAGAAGAAGAAGGGAATATGTAAGAAGAAACCCCAAAAAGAGAACTGAAAAGGGGGGGAACATGGCTGACAGGCAGAGGGAAATAAAAATAAAACTAGAAGTTAAAAAAGAAGACTGGGGAAACTTAGGAAAGGAAAACCTAGCCAAAATTAAAAGCAATGATAAAGTTATGAGATTTAGAGATAAGGGTTAGGGATTGCATAAGGGAGATACCACATGGGTATATTTATATTGGTATCTAGTTTAAAACTTGTTGGAAATTATTCTAGGATTATATAACTATATATATATAACTGTATATTAATTATGCTGTTACGAACCCTTACATTGGAGGATTAAAACGGGAATGGAAATGTATTAAAATATATAGATAAATTTTGGACAAGTGGTAAGGAAGAAAAAATATGATTATTAATTATAAGAAAAGTGAAAGGTATTAAGACATAAATTTTGGCTAAGTAAAAAGGGGAAAAATATGACTATTAATGATTAAAAGAAAAGTGAAGATGAATTGAGACATATTAAGAAGTCATTTTAGCGATTTCAGGGGGGATACCTTAAAATATGTTTTAAAATATACAGTTGATTATTTAATGTTAATATGTTTAAAGTGGGGGAATAAATAATTAAATTAGATAGACTGAGGGGATATACCATGTGGATCCTAAATATATTGGTTTTGTCTTATTTTTATTCTTTTTAGATTGTTTATTATATAATTGGCCTAGGAAAAATTAAGGATAATAATGATGTGTAATGTTAAATAAAATAGGTGGTAAGCTGAAAACGGAAATAATAGGGGATAAAGAACTGGGAATCTATATGTGGATGAAATGATATTGATATTGAATTAATGAATTGAAATATGAAATGGAAACTTATTTAAAGATGAGTGAAATGGGTAATGATATGAGATGATATTATATAAGATTGGTGGAAGTGAAAATATGATTATGTACAAGTGTTATAATCTGGAACCACGTTGCCCACGTAAAGAGATGTGTAAAAATTAAAAAATTAAAAACTTTTTGGAAAAAAAAAAGAACATGAAATCATTCTTTAAAAATGTCATCTAAAAGTGTCAGGATAGCTTTGCCTTCTCTTTTGCAACATTAGAGTTTAAATCTCAGCTGTTTTTCACTGAATAACACAGTGTGAACTTCCCAGACAGATATCAAGCCTTAAATAATTAAACACCTACCAATTTTATCCACAAGTGCTGTAACAATTGATAAAGGAGATCTCGGAGTGGCTTCATTTTTTGTGTGAGTGTAACAAATAAGAACTGTAAACAAATAAATAAACAGAAATGGTCTATTAATTCCTCTCAGAACTTATATATTTCTCCTAAGGACTGGTGGAAAGTTTTCAGTATGATCTTTGTATCATCCAAAGACATTTTTAAATGTACAAAGTTTATAGACTACCTGCCTTATAATATGATTAAACAGAGTTCAGTCTGACAAATTAAGACTAGTAGGGGTAATTTATTTTATTTATTACAGCATGTAATATTGTGCAGTGGCTTGCCCTGTCAGTGTTGTTGGGGCTGTTTTTTTCTCCTTTGTACTTCATTGGCTAGGCTGTTCTTTACTTCTTCGTTGTCTGAAATGGTAGTTCCTCAATTAGGGTATTAGGGTACACTAGGTCAAGCAAACTTTAGAAACAACAAGCAAACCCCACTCCATTCTAGCATTGAAGATGTTACCTAGTTGGGTAATGAAACATCTGCAAATGAACAATCAAGTTCAGAAAGTACCAAGGTCTTGACAGTTCAATCCTAATGTACATGTATATATATTCTCTTCCTTCTATTGGTAAACAACTACTTAGAAATACTTAAAATAACATAGCAGGAAAATAACAAAAACTGCTGCCAAACTTTTAACAGATAATTGATTACACTGTTTTTTAATTTGGATTACACAGAACTTAATATTCTGCTTTCAGTTTATATGTTTGTTATAGAGTTTATACAAATAAAAAGGTGGTATATAAGTAATGAATTAATAAAGCAAAAAATTACATGCTCACTTATTCCAGAAGCATTTTTCACTGCTACAAAAAATACATTAAGCAGGAAGTCACAATAATATTGTCTGCACTTTTAAAGGAGTTCTAAATAATTAACTCAATGTAATTCATTAAGCATAACTGCTTTCAGAATAGATGGGGAGAAAAAAATTCAAAGGTTCAACCAATTTTTCTACCTTCCTTCGCTGATCCCACTGAGACACTTCATTACCAATTTTCGTCTTACCCAAAGAAGCATAGTCATTAAGAACAATGCTAATTGTAATATCAGTTCAGTGGTTCCAAAAGAGAACAGCCAGTTTCAAAGATATTCCTTTGCAGTTTAATTAACAATGACATAGATATTATATAATCCAAATGTGTTCAAATTTTTCCAACCTATCAGATCACTAGAAAAAAATGAAATGATGTAAGTACCACATACCTCCTAAGCTGTCAAGGTCTTCAAGTAATCGACCAAATCTAAAATATTACACAGTAATTAATCTGTATGCATTTTAGAGCACCAACAACCAAATGTATTATTTTATTGAAAAATGAAAGTAGTCTATTTTTACCTGACGGTGTTTTGCATATTGAGATATTTTTCTCTTATTTCGGGCTGACTTCCTAAAGGCAAGATAACTTCTATATAGCTGTCTTTCATTTTCCTAGGAGGAAGGTCACCCTGGGTTTTAGCAAGAAGTGTATGTAAGGCTTTTCTTTCATTCATTGCTTGCACATGGTCTCTGGAGGAAGGGTAAAGCAAAATCAGATTATGCCATGTGGGTAAACACAATCAAATCTCAGTTTATCAGATTTCAGATTCAAATTCCGTTTGTTGGTTTAGGAATGTATAAAATCTCATTTGCACTTAATTGGCATTTGAGTCTCACACACTCTTTCCCCCATTAGTCAGTTAAATCATAGGTTTACTCTATTAAGCAGCTACAGGACATTATTAATCTGCAATAATATATTGTAATGTATTCTTTCACCTCTAAGAAATGCAATTATACCATGAAATAAATAGATAGATAGATAGATAGATAGATAGATAGATAGATAGATAGACAGACAGACAGACAGACAGATAGATAGACGGACAGACAGACAGACAGACAGACAGACAGACAGACAGACAGACACATATTATTTATTTATTTATTTATTTATTTATTATTGGGACTTGTATGCCGCCCCATCTCCGAAGACTCAGGGCGGCTCACAACTAAAAACAGCAACAACAATAAATAGGTTAAGAAAGAGTTAAACTAAACAAGCCCCAAAGAGAATATAATTACAAACATACAAAAAAATACAAAAAATACAAAAAATATATAATATCATACCTCCAATTGGTGGATGCTCCCACTAGCTCTCTCAATTTACTTCGCACTGAAACAAAACCCAGTCAGAAATATTTAATGGGATAAATCTGACCAAGGACCACTACAGTAGTGCACTTTTGAAAAGCAGATATGTAAGCAGAAGTCATGCAAACAATGGCTAAAAATCAAAAGCTGGCCAGGTTCATTGAGATTCCAATGAATGGTATATTTAATAATGAATGGATGCTTTCTCGTTTCTGTAACATTTAATTTTCAAAAAAATCCAGTTGTCAAGAAAACCTATTGGTTTCTTTTGAATTTAAATTTCAGGCCACCTACTCCTTCATAGCCCTGAATGGCATATAGGGGTTAAAAAAGAACAAAACATTATCGTTAAAACCATGAAGGATCATGCAAGAATATTTGGATATTGTGGCCTATTCTTGATTGTTGCCCAGCAAGTAAGGTTTGACATTCCAAAATAAACATTCAAATCACATCACTGCATATACACATCTATACTCATTTATCTGAAACTGCAAGGAAACTTTATAAACAACAGCAGACTTACCTTTACATAGCTAATAGGACACCAATACACATCTGAAAATGCATACCTAGATTCAGTAAATGAATCAAATGCATTTTCTGATACATCTCAGCATTTATGCTTTAGTCAAAATGTTACACTCCAACAGAAAAGGAACATTAAAATTGAAAACTTAGATTCTAAGGAAATATGGGAGAATCAGAAGGGAATAGCATCTATGGAAATGTGGAGTTAGATGAGAGTTGATATCTTTTTTTAAAATTTATATTACAGTCCTTGACTTAATTCAGTTCAGTTAATGACAGCATGAAGTTACAACGGCACTGAAAAAAGTGACTTATAACTATTTTTCACATTTATGGCCATTGCAGCATCCCCATAATCATGACATCAAAATTTGGATGCTGGGCAGCTGACTCATATTTATGACGGTTGCAGTGTCCTGGGATCCTGGGATCTCTTTTGCAACCTTCTGACAAGCAAAGTCAATGGAGAAGCCAGATTCACTTAACAATCATTAACTTAACTGCAGTGATTCACTTAACAAGTATAGCAAGAAAGGTCATAAAATGCGGCAAAAGAATAACAAATGTCTTGCTTAGCAACAGAAATTTTGGGCTTAGCAACAGAAATTTTGGCCGTAAGCAAGGACTACCTGTAGATTGATCCAAGTTGTTTCTTTGTACCTTGAGTCCTATTTCATTCTACCTTCACTGTGTGCCTGTGTGTCCACATGCACATACATGCACACACAAACATCACAAACTAGAAGATAACTGGTTAAACCCAAAGGTTCCGTCAGATTTTCTTTTCTTTTACCCTACTGTCTTCAAGTCTCAATTAACTCCTTAACATTAACTGCATAATTCTTTATTCGAGTCAGAAGCACCTTCAAAGTATAAACATATAGCATTCAGTGCTGAACAAATAAAATAGGTATAAAATAAGTCATAAAAATATAGCAAATGTAAAAAGTATGTAAAATAAGTTAAAACTAAATGCATAGTAAACAACTTATACCGAGTTTCCCCAAAAATAAGACCTACCCCGAAAGTAAGACCTAGCACTATTTTCTAAACCTGCCCTAATATAAGACCTACGCCAAAAATAAGACCTAGTGCAAATCTCCAGTTCCAGGAAGACTTTTCAGGGAGCAACCGTGCACCCGCAAAACACCCCCCCTACACACTCACACCCACTATTTGGCACCATAAATATATAAGACCTACCCCAAAAATAAGACCTAGTGTGTTTTTGGGAGCCAAAAAAAATATAAGACAGTGTCTTATTTTCGGGGAAACACGGTATGTTATTCTAAAATCTACAGTCTGTTTCTGAAAAGGACTGTATCATAGCATCCTGGCCAATCTGTTCACTACAGAATGCTAAAAATAGGTTTCGCCAATCTTATCCAAGTAAATACACACACAAAAATTTTCCCTATTAATTTTCTCTATTAGTGGGGACAGCAACCAGATCCCCTCCTGCCAAGACTGTGGGAGTGAGCAGTAGTGGGGATTGTAGATATGTGGGCAGATGCTTAAAGCAGCTGCATCTTTCCAAGGACTATGCAAGAAGAGAAGCACTGTGTTTAAGGTATTTCTGATAGATGCTACGTGTATATGTGCCAGAAGCACCTATTTTCCTTTCAGTGTGAAGCATTGCACAGCCTTAATATTTTTTTTCTGACAACTTTACTGTGAAGAAATACAAGAAAATTTCAAACGGAAAACGAAATTATCTGATCTCCCCATTAACACTGATGAAGTAAGAGCCTTTTTGGGAAGCACTCTTGGATGCTTTGCTTTAGCCAAAAACATAAATGAAATGCAAGATGTCCTGAGGAAAAGAAATAAAGGAAATAAGACCAAGAATAAATCCTCCAAAGAAGATACAAATAAGATGGATGGATGAAATAATACACTATTGGACCTCACATTTATTTCCAAACCTTTCATACCTGCCAGAGAGGATCTGCCATTTGCTTTGATTGGTCAGCAAAGAAGAGAATGTATTCCACTGGCAGAAAACAGGTAAAGGCATAAGAACTTCTGATGGATGACAAACCAAGGTACTAAGATTTAGAGTTCAAGTTCCGATCTAAATATGATATTTTGGGACAGCCACATTTTTATCCCCCATAAGGAAAAAAGTAGGGAGGACATAGCTTTTGGAGTGTTCAGAGGCAGGGATATAAATGCAATAAATAAATAAATTGCAAGCATAGATCAAGAAGCCAATAGGATATAAAATTGCAGGTGATTAACTCGTTATAGGTTAATTAGTATAAACTCATTTAGTACCATTAAGAGGAATGATTCAAAATTGCCAGAAAATATGAACTTAAGTTTTCATTGAACCTCTAATAAAGAAAGAAGAAGCATAACAGAGCAGACAAACAATTCTAATAAAAAGCATACAACATACCATCATTCACATGAATGGGGACGTGTCCTATGAAAGAAAACAACAATTAGACTATCAGATAATTTTTTAAAAGGGAAAACAGCTGTATTATTTTTCAAGTCAGTCACACAAGATGTATGCTCGAGTACTTATTAAATATATTCTGCAGTACTGATAACTTACTTCTGTCTCAAAGTTAAAATTATTTAATTTTCCAGGCAAATACAGTATGGCAGAAGATCAAACTATAAGAGTTTATTTTTTCCTTCAGTTTCATATTCCCATATTGATTTGTTTGTTTCATCCAAATCTCTGTTAGAAAGAAAAGTTTTTAATTATCTAGTAAGATCTGGACAAAACGTATTTGATATAAAAAGTTTTGTCACTAAAAACTAAAAAAGTACCCTTATTATTCTACTTTTCTAGTTAATTCTATAGCTTCTAAGAAATAGATAAATCACTAAACCCAAATTACTGCATGGCTTGATACCTGAGGAAAAGGAACAGCAACACAGACAATTATAGCTTTCTGAATTTATTATTAGTTATATTACCTTCTTCCACGTCCTTAATAACCTGGGAGCCATTGCTAGATGACATCAGCATCCTAAAGAGAATAGGATGGGCCTTGCTTAATGAAAACCATCTATATCAAAAGGAAAATACAGAATTGTCAATAATGCCAGCTTCATATGACACATGCTTGGAATTAATAACAATCTTTGCATTAAGAGAAAGCTTCCAGAGTACTCCTAGGAATTTGTCCACTACTCTTTCCAGAATTATAAATAAGCCTGCTCTGAGATTTCATCTGACATTAAACTTCATTCCAGTATTTGAGATTGTTAGCCCAGAGCAATTGACATAGCTGAATAGGGCATAAGCTTTGACTATTTATTTCAACTTAGCCATTTTGTATCTATTTCCCACTATTGGATTAAATCTTAGCCTATCTTCCTTGAGTTGGCCAAAAATATTGCCATTCCAAATTTGTCCAAATTATTTCCTCCATCTTGGGCCTGGCTTTGTGCCAAACGCTGTTATCCTCAATAGTCAGAGTGCTTCTATAATCTTCCATTTGCCTCTCTTTCTCTCTGGTGTTGTCATCCATCTTTTCTATTGGCACTGTAGCTTGAGAAAAATAAGTAAAAAATCAGGATTCTATAACAAGGAAAACTAGAGCTGGTTTATTTACTCTGATCCCATATCAGTCTTTAAACAAACCCATTTCTGCCTTCTATTCCTCTCTCCTCTTACTAAGGTCACTTTTGAAGATCACAGTATGAGATATTTTTACAGAGTCTTTAGTTGAAAGTTGAAACTTGCTAAATTGCAACAAAGAAAACTATTAAAATTTACAAAGATGCTTGGGCATTTTTAAACATTTCTCTAAGCCTGTCCCTACATTAATCACTTTGTAAAATCACCGTTTTTTAGAATGTATTATATTGGGCAGTTATGCTCTTATGATCCCTGATGAGTCAACAAGATATTATACTATGTTGATATTATATATTCTAAATATCTTAATAGATAAAAATTAAACAGAATGAAAGTATAACCCTAACTGAGAAGCCAATAATCAGAAAAAAAAATAACAGTATTATAACAGGTTGAACAATAACAGGTTGAACAATGACCAAAAGCATTGTGGCTTGGTCAATCTTCTAAATACATCTGACATTTATGTCAACACCAGAGCCTGGTCACTCCGATACCCTTAAAAAAGGATGCAAGCTAGCAAATATTAATACACTCTGTTGTCTACAATAGGACTCTTCTGAAGTTTCAGTAGGGTAGGAGAGAAGAGAAGAATGATGAAAGCAAACTGGTTCCATATTGAGTTGAGATCTGATTAGGGCTATTTCTGTGTGGTCAAAGTGGGGCACTGGGATTTAGGATGTGAAATTAAACTACAAAGGACCTGTATCTTGTCTGAAACACATCGTTCCTAATTTTCTGCTACCCAGGGGCTTGTACCTCTTTGACCATGTCCCAATGTACAACGAAAGGAAAATTTGCAGCTCATTTCCAAATATGGAAAAATGTTTCTAAATATCTCAGAACACACTAACCTTAAGAAACAAACGGTGCTATTCCAAAATAAACCAACCGCACTGCAGTTTAACATAAACCCTGACTCACACAACACACTAGGACTTTATGTGACTATTTGGTATTGTCTTAACCACGGTGGGTTGTAAAGCCATGGTTTACGGAATTATATCGGATTTCACAAAAACCGTAAAACCTCCTACAACTGAAGGAAGCAAGGTTGGGGGAGACGACATGGCAGAGTACGATCTTCGTGTGCGGAAGGGGCTGCAATAAATCTAATTTGCTAGGATACAGCGAATCCGAGAAGGTGAGCGAAAAGTAAGCGCCGATCCAAAACAGCAACGTTCGCTATTCTTGCGGTGGCTTTCCTCCCCCCCCCCACCCCGTGTTTTGCTCACACTGCGCCAATCGAAAGGCTCTAGGCCCACGGAGCGGGGGTGGATGGGGGGGGGGCTTTGCCGTTAGGAAACGATTCGTTTTGCGATCCGAATGTACGAAGAAAATCGCCGCCTTAAATCGCCTCTCGTACCCTTCTAGCCTAACGGAAGCGTGTTCTGCTCCCGACTCGTTACTCGTTTGTTTCGTTCTGGCCTCACCTAAGCTGGTTGTAAAGGCAGAATCGGGGAATGGTGCTGAAGTTGCTATAAATCGCTTACCTGCGCGATAGCATTTTGCTCCAGAGATCGCTCCCAACGCCCGGGTTTGGCGAAACCGCTGCTTTGGCCTCTCGGCTGGAGCCGCACTGTAAGTCACGGGTGCCGTCCGTCAACGACCACGCCTGGAAACAGGAACTTGGCTGTGCCGGCTAGATTGACTCAGACTTTCCCATTCTTCAAGCTTCCCAAGCTTCCTGCTCTTCCCTCCAAAGATAAGAGCAGGTAACCGCGCTCGGGGCTTACCTGAACTTAGGACTCCAGCTCTTGATTTCATTTGGCCAATTGCCTAACGATCGTTGATCGAGTGGGGAATCACTACCTTTGGGGGGGGCGGAGGAGGAGGACGAGCTGTCGTTTCTGTTTCCTGGCTTCGGTTTACTTTTTGCCCACCACTAGTCTTAAAATCTCCCCCCCCCCTCTCTCTAACCACCAAGCAGGTAAAGCGAAGCTAGGAGTAAGTTAGGAGGAGGAAGAAAAAAAAACAGTTCTGTGAGACTTAAGGACAATGTAAGCAATCTAATACAAAAGAGCGAAAAGAAAGAGATTGGAGGAGCAGGAGGGGTTGATTTGTTTCATTCCCAAACTTGTGGGAGCTACTGGAAGGTCAGAGAAATCTCAGAAAGATTCAAGAATGAACTGAGACGCCTCAAGGGCTATCTACAACACCGACAAAAAGGGCATCGAAAGGAGAGAGTTCTACACTCATCCTATGCCCAACAGTGAGCAAAACAAGAAGGATTTCAAGTGCTGGCAAATGGCCAAGCAGTGGTCAAAGAGCAGAACTTCCACCAGGGCCTTGCGGAGGGTTAAAATGGGTTCTCCATCAATAGGGACCATGAGTGAAAGTTGTCATAGCAGGAGTAATGAGAAAGTCCAAAAAGAAACTGAGAGGAGCTAATGGCCTTAACAGATCCTCAAGTGAGTCCAACACTTGAAATCAGGGGACAGCAACAAATGGGGTGGATGTAGACATAGTGATCTACATCTGAAGGACTTTTGCTGCCAAGGGAATCAGTAGTTGTATTGAAGTATTTAATAGGTGCTACCATCACATCTACATGGTAGTTTATGTAAAATTGTTGTGTACGGGTATCAACCTCCTGGACAGTTCTGTCAGAAGCAGCAGTCAATAATACAAATTAAGGTTAGATAAATTACTTAAAATTAAGGCTGTAACCCTGATTGGATTGATAGTTTCCTATCTAGGCTGTTGGTTTGAGGTCCAAGTATAAAAATTTGGTTGCAAATGTTTCACCGCCATTCAAGAAGACATCATCAGTGCATTTTGAGCTGTGCTGATCTTTCAGAACACAGCTCTTTAAATACCTCTTTTATGACATGCAGATTAGTCTGAATGTTGTTTGTTCGGATATTTCTGAGACCTGGTTTGATTTCAAACTGTTTGATTGGCTGGCTGTTGTTGCTGGGCTGTAGTTAAGTACCATCTGTGTGATGCAGATAAGGATTAGAGTTGTTTTATGGGTGCTTTTGAGTTTTTCAGTTTGTTTGATAGTTTGGGTGGCTGGCTGTTATTATTGAGATGTGGTCCAAATTCTTGTGAGCTGATGGGTGCCTCTAGATGGATGTATCCTAGGGGTCTGCAACTTAAGCACTCAAAGAGCCATTTGGACCTGTTTCCCACAGAAAACACCTGGGTGGGTGTGGCCAACTCATCACTCACTCCCGAGTCACATAATCCCCCCAGCCATGCCTACCCAGGTTTTGTGGCTCCCTGTGTTTTCTTTTCTGTGGGAAACAGGTTTTTCTCTCTCTCTCTCTTTCCTTCTGTCTCTTTCTCCCTGTCTGTCTCCCTCTCTCTCATCTCTGTCTCTGTCTGTCTCTCATCTCTCTCTCTATTTCTTTCTCCCTCCCTCTCTCTCATCTCTGTCTCTCTTTCTCCCTGTCACTTTCTTTCTTTCTCTCTCCTCTCCCTCTGTATCTTTCTATCTCTTTTTCTCTGTCTCTCATCTCTTTCATCTCTGTGTCTTTCTCTCATCTGTCTTTCATCTTTCTCCATCTGTCTATCTCTCTGATCTCTCTTTATCTCTCATCTCTTTCTCCTTGTCTCTCTCTTTTTCTCTCTCTCCCTCTTTCATCTCTCTCTCTCTCTTTCTCTCATCTCTCTCTCTCTCTTGTGTGTGTGTTCCCTCTTGAACCATTTCCAAAAACAGGCGAGGGTTGGGGTTTTTTGCCCCCCTGCTGTGGCTCCCTGTTGGATGAACCCACCACTGGCTGGCCCCACCCCTCGCCCTTCCCTCCCAGTCACTCCTCGCCTGGCCTCAGAAGGTAAGGGCAATGGCAGGGGATGGAGACACACTCCATGTTCCAAAACGGGAGTAAAGTGCCACTTGCCTCATCTCACGGGTGCTTCTTCCAGCCCTTGTTGATGTTGCACGGACCTCGGTCTCTTGGGGAGACACGCAACTTGCTCTCCACCCCGAGACACTGGCCCAGCCCAGATGCAGCTGATGCTCCACATCTTAATGGGCTCCAGGAGGAGGAGGGGACGCCATCTCCCCCATTGTGAAGCATGCTAATTTTAACTGTGCTGTGCAAGGTGCTGGCAAGAGCAACAGGTGGAGGTGACGAGAGCAGCGGCATCAGTCACAGCTGGGCCGGGCCAGTGTCTCGGGGCGGAGAGCAAGTTGTACATCTCCCCAAGCGACCAAGATGCATGCAGCACCAATAAGGGCCAGAAGAAGCACCTACAAGATGAGGCAAGTAGGTAAGCGGTGCTACACTCCCGCTCTGGAATATGGAGCAAGTCTCCATCCCTTGCTATCACCCTTACCTTCTCAGGCCAGGTGAGGAGTTACTGGGAGGGGAGGGTGAGGGAAGGGGCCAGCCAGTGGTGGGTTCAGCCGACAGGGAGCCACAGCAGGGGGATGAAAGAGCCGCATGCAGCTCTGGAGCCATGGGTTGCTGACACACAAAGTATCCTGTAGGAGTTGCTTGACTTTTTATATGTAGTCAGACTTGTCTAGTAAGATTATCATTCGACTTTTGTCGTCTGATAAGACAATAATATTGTTATCAGGGTTTTTTTCCCAAAAGTTTTTTATTTTTTATTTGCAATAGATCTTTCCTTTCAACAGTGTGTCGACTGGTACATATATCTTGTGCTAACAATTATAGTTCAGTACTTTTCTTACCAATATAATAATAATACTCACATTTCCTTTATAAATCATTATCTCTTACATTTGTTATCTCTATATCAATATTCACTTACTTTATGTATTCATCTGCTCAGTTTTAGCTGGTTTTATTTTCCAACCATTGATAAAATGTATCCCATATCATATAATATTCGGTTTCTTCTTTTTCTTTAATTGCCAATGTTAATCTATTCATCTCTGCACATTCAAATATTTTCTCAATCACTTTTTCCTCTGCCTGAATTTTATTGCTTTTCCAATTCTGAGCAAATACAATCCTGGCTGCTGTTAATATATGGATAATCAAGTATATTTTTTCTTTACTGTAACATTCAGGTACATGCCTAGTAAAAATATTTCAGGTTTCAAATCTATATTTTGCTTTATCAAAAATACACAATGTGTATATTTTTGTCCAACATCTTTTTGCTTCTACGCATGTCCACCTCATATGGTAATATCATCCGGGTGTCCGGTGGCACTTCCAGCATTTAGCTGATTTATCTTTAAACATCTTTGCCAGTTTTACTAGTGCAAAGTGCCATCTATAAAACATACAGATTCTTTGTATGCTGTCGATATTGTTAATTTACAGTTTCTTTCTCATAGCTTCTGCCATTTATCTAGTACTATAGTATACCTGAAATTTTTTGTCCATGCTATCATCGTTTCCTTTACTTGCTCTTCTAATTTAACACCTGGTAAGTAACAATACAATTTTTGATCAGCTTATCTTCTGTTCCTGTTAATATTTTATCCAGCTCTGTCAATTCCTTATGAATACCTTCAACTTTAACATCTTTTTCATATGTTGATTGTATCTGCATATATGAATACCAATTCATATCAATCCCTTGTTCATTCAATTCTTGTTTTGTTTTGAGCTCACCCTTTTCATTCAGCATATCCTTATATCTAACAATAGTTCCCATTTTACAAACATTTGGGTGTGTAAGTGTTTCTGTTGTCGATAACCAGACTGGAATTTTCAAATAATGTTGCTCTCTAGTTTTTTCCCATGTTAACAATAAAGCATTCCTAATAAAATGCTTTGAAAGTAACCATGTATTTTGCTTCTCCCATACCATAAAAAGGTGTGCCAGCCCAATTGCAAATCATGCTCCTCCAACATCAATAACGTTGTATTTCTTAAGGTAATCCATTCTTTCATCCATGTTAGTACCGTAGCTTGTTGATATAATTCCAAATTAGGTAACCCAAACCCTCCTCTAGTTCCTGCATCCTGCAGCATTTTAAAGTTAATTCTTGCTTTTTTCCCTTGCCATATATATTTCAATACTATTCTGTTAATGTCATCAAAATATTTTTTCTCCAGTTTTATTGGAATTGTTTGAAACAGATGCAATAGTTTCGGTAGTATATTCATCTTTATTGTTGCTATTCTTCCTGTTAATGATAACTGCATATTTCCCCATTTTTCCAATTGTCTTGATTTATTGTTTCAATTTGTAATAGTTATTTTCCTTAATCGTTCTACATCTGGCTGTTAACTGAATCCGCAGATATTTTACTTTCTTTGTAATCTGAATATCTAATATCTTCATTAACTCTCTTTTCTGTTTCTCTGTCATATTTTTTACCAATATTTTAATTTTCCCTTTGTTTATTTTGAATCCTGCCATTTCCATATTCCTCTATCTTATTTATCAACTTAGGTCCTATTCCTAGTGGTTCTTCTAATATAAAAACCAAATCACCTGCAAATGCCTGTAATTTGTATTCTTTTCTTATTTCCATCCCTTTTATCTCCTTGTCTTTCCTAATATTTCTATTTAACACTTCTAAAGTTAATACAAAAAGTAATGGTGAGAAGGGGCACCCTTCCCTTCTTAATTTTTCCAATCATTTAACATCACCTTTGCATATTGTTTGTAATATATTATCTTAATCATTTTAATAAACCTTTCCCCAAAGTCTATTTCTTCCATTTGTGCCAGCATAAACTGCCAGTTCACGTTATCAAAAGCCATCTGTGCATCTAGAAATATTAATGCCATCTGTTTTTCTGGATGTGCTTCATAATACTCCAGAGTGTTCATGATTATTCTCATATTATCCTAGGTAAAAGAGTTTATGCCACTTCTAACAGGTTTATTTGCATTTTCAAAAAAGTTTTGTTTGGAACTTTTTACTTCTTGTGCTAATTCTTCTTTGTCTATTATTTCCATTTTGTGCTTTATTACAGTGGTCGCCAACTGATGGGCTGCAGACTACTGATGGTCCCCGAGAAAATTTTGGTGGTCCGCAGAGAAATGTTACCCCCAAAGCACCCCCCAAAGCAATTAATCCAGAATGTGTGGGAACACAAGGCTGCACCGCCCACATGGTCTGCGGGAACACAAGGCTTGCATCGCTTGCATTGCGAACAACACAAAGTAGTGAGGGGAGGGGGAAAAGGGCAGAGGGGGGAACTTGCCCCATGCGCCTCTCCTGGCCACCGGGCTGCTTCTTTCCGCTTCTTTCTTCTTCTGCTTTTGGCTGCACACAAGGAAAGCAGCAAAAGTCTTTCTTTCTCTCCCCCAAACTCCACCAGAAATGAGTCTTTGGGACCCTGCAAGGCATCCTGCTCCAAGAGGCTGCGCTGGCAAAGACTAGTTTCTGGCAGAGTTTGGGGAGAGAAAGACTTCTGTTGCTTCTGCTGCTTTCCTTGCATGAAGCCAAAAGTCTCTCTCTCCCCCTGAGAACGGAGCTGGAGATGGTATCCTGAAATCCCAAATAAAGAATGATTGATTGGTAGGAAAACGGGGTGGGGAGTTTTCCTGCAGACTTTTAAAAAGATTTTCACAGGGTCTCTGCAGGCAGTGACCTGGGAAAATCCCAAAAAAAAGTCTGCAGGAAAAGATATTTTATTTGTTGTCTCTTTATAATCTCTTTGTAGTCCATCTTGTAATAATCCGAGCAAGTCAAAACCAAATTTTAATCCACAATGAGGTTGCTATGTCTTCTCCTAAAGTTCCTTCTTCAGGTTCTTCTACAGCCTAATCCAAGTCATATTTATTGTGCTTTCCAAAAAGAAGACAGTATACAAAAAACAATAAAAATATGGTATACCAGCGTTATAGCAAAAAAAGATAAAATATTAAAAAATTAAAAATTAAAAAAACTAAGCAGGAAAAGGAGCAAGAAAAAGGAAAAAAATCCCTTGAAAATTTAGTTAAAAATTTAAAAAAGTAAAGAAGAAAAAAATTGTAAAATGGTAACATAAAATAATGTCCAAAAATTAATATGGTAGTATTATAATAAGTAAAAAGTAAAATCCACATTAGGCCACAGCTTTCAAACTCCAACCATCAGTTTTTCCCCAACAATAAATTCCACAGTGCAGACTTGCAGTTGTTAGACAAAACCGTCCAGGAGAAAGGGATTTAGTCTTCTATTTCTTTGTGTCTCTTTGTTCTTTTAGTTTCCTAGAGTTCCACTGTTTATGATTAAAGTTGTATGTCATTATCTGTCTATTCACATAGTATCAAGATCATGTAGTCTTTCCCTTTCTCCCTCTGTCTTCTATTTTCCTCTTTCGTCTTTAGATGGCACTGTTACACTGCTTTCTTTTTCTCTTTGCTGTAAGATTCCTTTTTATTTTAGGTCCTTCAAAGTTTATGTTCAGATGCAGTAAATTAAAAAGTCACAAGAAACAAAAAGGGAAAATCCAAATGTCTCTTCTTATTTCCCTTAGCTTAATCCAATAATTTCAACAAGTCCAGTCCAGTTTTAAAATTACTCTCCATTCACAAATCCTTGATTAATGACTTCCTTTCTCTATTTGCGCTGGAAACCACTTTCCTCATGGTTTTCTTCTGGGGGGGATTAACCCATCTCCACCTTTATCTTTGGCTTTCCCCTTCACCCTTTTCTTCCTGGGGGCTCTTTCTTTAAAGAATTTTTAAAAATTTCTTTCTCACCCAGTTCGATCACACTTTCTAGTTCTTCTTTCCATCGGCAGCTGCCCCAGCCTCGTAGTAGCTCACAATGGCCACTTTCCTTTCCAGTCAGCTGGAGAGGCTGTCTCTGGATCAACCAGGGATATTGCAGTATCCCTGGGATCGACAGAGTGTCCCCTCCTTGATTATCGCTCCTCCAAGGCGATTTAGGTCCAAAATGGATCACCAGCTGTCGGAATTTTGATGGCACCCCAGGAGCTCTGAGAAACTCCGTCGTATCACCACAACGTCAGCTCTGCCCCAATATTGTTATCAGTTTTGACGGACTTCATTGCTGTTGTTCCTGTTTTATAAAGATGCTGAAATTTTGTTTGTATCTCAGCATCAGGACAATGGTCTGACATATTTGTTGTTAGGCTTCTTCACTGAGATCTTTAGATTTTAAGGCGTTTTCTAGGCTTGCTAGGAATTCTGTTTTTGATGCATCTTTGTGGTTGAAGTTGAATCCCTTTATCAGGACTTGTTGTTCCTCATCTTTGAGTTGTCAGTTGGATAGGTTTTTGATCCAGGCTTGTTCGTTGTGAGAGTTGTAACCATTAGTCTGGATAGCTTGCTTTGCAGGGCAGTGTGCTTCTTTTCTCTTGTATTTATTGTTCTGTGCTCGATTGCTGCATTCAAACTTTGCATAAGCTGTGGTCATGCAGTGGTGGTATTCAGCTGGTTCAGCCCATTTCAGCCGAACCGGTTGTTAACTTTGTGTGCAGTTTGGAGAACTGGCTGATCCCACCACTGCCTGGCCCCTCCCCACCCCTCTCCAGCATTCCTTGCCTAGGCCAGCCTCTCCTGAGGCCATTTTGGCATCTCGGTGCTCCTTCATGGGTGGCAGCCTGCAGATGGAGGCAACAGCGGGGCAGCCCTCCTTCTGTGGGCCTGGCCCAGTGCCCTTTCTCCTCCTCAGAGCTGCTGCCATTCCTGCATCCAAGTGAGGCTGCCCCCATGGCCTGCATCTGCTCTCTGGGTGCACTCTACATCAGCCTGCACAGGTTCATCAAGCAGTTCACCGATCACACCCTGCTGCCGCCTGCCGTTCAACCACAGGTGTACCCTTCCCAGCCTGCGTGGTGGACTGTGGCACCGGGTGAGGCCAGAGACACAGAAAGAGTGAGGTCTGAATAGGTGATTGAGACTGGGTATGTGGCTAACACTTGGCTTCCAGCACCAGAGGGGGCAGGGAGGGGAAGCGGCCAGGCTGCCACTGCCTTTCATTAGGGCGCAGGTAGCGAGACGGGATTCCTCTTGCCATCTCTTTTCCTCCCCTCGCTGGGCATGGCAGCACTTCCTGCCCTTCACTTAGCCACCCACCCGCTTTATCAATGCAATTTGGGGTTGGCAAGTGGGGAGAAGTGGGGAGAAAGGGGGAGGAAGGGTATTCCCAACTCCCGGGCCGACTGGCTTCTTCCTAGCAGCTGTTTCTCTGCCTTTCAGCATCAGCCACCAAAAGACGAGGCTTTTGTGGGCAGAAGAGCTGTGTTGCAATGGAGAAATGGGAAATAGAGCGGCCAGCATGAGGGAAAGATGAGGAACACAGAAAGAAGAGAAACAGCCTCCTCCTCCTTTCATGCTGGCCACTCAGTTGCCCATTTCCCCATTACAGCACAGTCCCATGGAGCTTGTCCCACCCACCACCACCCACATGCTCTTGCTTCCTCCAAACAGTTCTTTGCCTGCCTGATTTCCAGCTCCATTGTGTTCTTCTGTCGCGTTTCTCACCATTATGTACAGGGAAACAAAAGTTTGTGGGACTTTTGTGCGTTTCCTTTTTCCCCGCTCCTCATCTTTCCCTTGTGCCGGCCTCTCCATTGCAGCACAGCACCCAGGATCCGCTTTGATAGTGAGGGGGGTGGGCTCAGGCTGTTAAATGCCTGCTCTTAAGATCCAGCTGTCTACAATTACTGTAGGCTCGAATCCCACCAGGGATTCCATCCTCTCGGGGTAGGTAAATTGAGGACCCAAGATTGTTGGGGGTAGTAAACTGACTTTGTAAAAATGCTGCTTAGTAATAAGCAGGCATATACAATGGAAGGAAGGCTATTGCTGAGCGCATTGGGTTGTGCTCCAAAAATTGTAAGCCGCCCTGAGTCTTCGGAGAAGGGCGGCATATAAATGTAACTAAAAAAAAAATGGAGCAGCCAGCTTGAAGAAAGGAGACCGCTTTTCCTCTTTCCCTGCTCTTCTTTCCCTCATGCAGGCCTCTCCATTGCAGCGCAGCACCCAGGATCCACTTTGATAGCAGGGCTCCCCTAGGCCTACGGTGCCCCAATCTTTACACTGGAGGAAGGGAAGGGAAGGTTTCTTGGTGCAGGAGCATTGCTCAGGCACCCCCTCGCTGCCCATCTCCACCAGTTGATGGCAGAGCAACTTCTCCATCGCTGGGTGTTAGACAAGGGAAGCAACTGGCGCAGGGTGCAGTGGGGAAGCCTTGGGTGAAAACGCACGAGCTGCGGAGGCAAATTGGAGACAGAAGAGGGGCGACTGGAGAGGGCCTCTCTCTCTCTCCCCGATCCCTGGTTTATTGGGGAGATGGAAGGGGCAAGAAGCAGGGTGGGGAAGGGAGCAGGGCAGCCGTCTCCTTTTCTGTGGTTGGAAGCAGCCAAAGTCTGCCCAAGAGAGCTTGGCGGTGACCCAGAGCACAAAATCAGTGGGGGGGTTTTTTGCACAGAAGGAGGGGGGAGAGCGCACAGGATGTGAACCTGCTAATGTGTGATCCCCAAAGTGGTCATAATGTGGGGCAGTGCAGCCCTCTAAGCCAAAATGGCTGGTTTCCCCACTTGTTTGAGCTTAGCCTAACACGTGAATAGAGGCACGAAGCTGGACTGGCTGCATATCGTGCTGGCTGTGGTTAGGAACCCAGGTAGGGCTAGCTGTCAGTCCCCAACGGGGTGGTCTCCAGCGGTGTCAGCCTTAACTTCTCATGCCAGGCGAGGAGTGGCTGGGAGGGAAAGGACAGGGCCAGTGCGGTAAGAGGCAGGGCGAGGCGAGGCACCCCTTAATGTGAGTCATGTCGATGTAAGTGATTAGGGCAGAGAACCAATTGTTAAATTATTTGAATCCCACCACTGGTCCAGTAGTATTGTTGCATAAGAGCTTTTGCTCATTGAAGCATTTTATGTATTTGTTGAGACAGTTGTGAGCATCTGTTATCATCAGTCAGATCATGCATTTACCATTCTGTTTTGCTACCGTGTTTCCCCGAAAATAAGACCTACCCCGAAAGTAAGACCTAGCACTATTTTCTAAACCTGCCCTAATATAAGACCTACCCCGAAAATAAGACCTAGTGTAAATCTCCAGTTCCAGGAAGACTTTTCAGGGAGCAACCGTGCACCCGCGAAACACCCCCCACACACACTCACACCCACTATTTGGCACCATAAATATATAAGACCTACCCCGAAAATAAGACCTAGTGTGTTTTTGGGAGCCAAAAAAAATATAAGACAGTGTCTTATTTTCGGGGAAACACGGTATTGTCTATGCTGCTGGATGATTGATTGGAGGTCTGTAGTTAATGCTTTGAGGAAGTATGTTTTGTTGTCGGCATTCATGAAGGAAGAATAGTTGCTAAAGTGTGGAAGCTTCTCTGCAAGTGAAGGTCTCCCAAGGACAAGTGGCGTTGAGCATTGGATGCCCAAAGGTGGCTGCAATGTGTTTGAATATTAGTAGCTCAGGTTGGTAGGCTGTTGATTTGAGCTCCAAGCTTGGCAATTTGGATGCAAACGTTGCATCCAAATTCGAGGAGTGCATTTTGAATTGTGCTCATCTGTCAGAATACAGCTCTTTAAATACCTTTTTATGAGATGTAAATTAGTCTGAATGATATGCTAATTACCAGTGAACAGTAGTAACAGTAAAGAACGGTGAAAACAAAAGACCAATTGTTAATATTTGACTAGGGCAGGTATACCTGATTCAAATCCCAATTAAACATAAAAGTTGATTGATACTTCTTAGTCAATCATTGTTTCTTAGTCTAACCTACCAACAAGATTGTCACAAGGTCACCGTGCAAGTAGCTTTCTAACTAATAATCTTTATTATATTAGATACCAATATATCAAATGTATTTCTAATTTTGTTTACTAGCTATCTATAATGGAAATATACAAATAATAATTGTAATAATAGTTTGTTGGGGTATTTCTGAGTCATGGTCTGATTTTGGACTGTTTTGCTGGCTGTTCCTGGGCTGTAGCTAAATACTGTCTGTGTGGTGCAGATTAGGATTACAGTTGTTATCTGGGTGTTTCTGAGTTATGGACATGCTCCGATCATGACTCAGAAGCACCCAGATGACTAATCCTAATGTGGCATATGGAGTGGGGGTGAATATGCAAACCTCTTCCACAATAGCCTCATATTGATGCTGCAGAGCAAAAACTACCTGCGGTTGTTCTAAATATGGGGACCTTTTGAAAGGGCATCCGCTGCAGAATTGAAAGGGATTGTTTGAAAGAGGGTTAGAGTAGAAGGATTTACGGTGGAGATAAGCAGTCTGGTTTCCCTCCAGATGTTTCCAGCTCGGAACGAACTGATCGGAACTAAACTCCAAAGCATCTGGGTATCCTAGCTGCCCGTCCCCACGCTTCAAGCGCTCCCGCGGAAAATGAGCTGCTCCATAAGGTGGTGCTGTCCGCGCAACCCAAAGCCTGCCTGAGTCACTTTTTTAGGCAGCCTCAGGGCGTCATTTCCTAGAAAGATGAGGTAATCGGTAGGAGAATGAAAGTGGGGGGAGGGAAGGATTTGTGATTGGCCGAGAGGACCGTGTAGGTAGGACTATAAATAAAGGCTCTAGCGGGAGCTATTTAGGCAGTTAAGCGTTACCGGCGCTCGTGGATCGGCTTTGGTTTTGTTCTCGGTGCTCGAGGGAATGCTGGCTGTTTGACTGCTGTCTGGGTGCCTGTGCCGCCAACGCCGCGCCCGGGACGCGAATGAAGAAACTCCTTCTATTGCTCTTCAACTATCGGGGACTCGCGAGAGGGGGGGGACGCAAAGGAAAACGCCGCCGAAAATGGCCGCCTTCCATATCAGAGCCGCGCGGCCCGAGGACTGCGCAGATATTCTGCGCCTCATAAAGGTATATACCTCGCTTCGTGTCGGTCTGGGAGCCTCGGCCGGCCGCCGCACGCAACTCCGACTGCTGGGGAAAAGCTTAATAAAGTTAAGCCCGACGCCGTCCGGTTCGCCTCCGTTTGTTCTTATCAGAATAGATAACCATTTTTGCGTAATATAAAATGCGGGGCTTTGGAGACATCGGGGGAAGGGAGTGGGAAAGCGACGGTTTATCCCAGGAAGCAGAAAAGCGGTGCGATCCCCCCGCACGGGTTCGGCTGCTTTTCTCAACAGCCCTCCAGAGAGCACGAGACTCTCGGGAGACACCAGCGCGGCCGACAGCAAGAGGCACTGCTACAGTTAACATTAATACCCAAGGTCCAGACTGCCATGTTTCGTGCTAATCTTCATATACAGTTTCTCCTTTAAGAAAACAAAGGTTTCCTGGCATTTTTAAGAATCAGCATTTTGTTGGTGCGATACGTTTCCGTGTGCCGAACTCTGCAAAAGCGTCTTTACAAAAGCTGCCCTTTAATCTGTTAGAAAATTAAGTAGTTGCGATTAATTCTAGATAACGTGCATTGTATTTATATTGTTTAATTTCCCTCCGACTTTTGCTGTTCTTTTTTCTCCTGTTCAAACTATAAATTAGATACATTTTATCATAATATTACCTTGTTTATTATGTAGAATGTAACAAAAACTTAAGCAATTATAGATGTATTTGTTTAAAATGAGCTCAAACTGATGTTTTTACTGCAATAAAGTAGCAGCAGACAATATTTTACTGCCAAATATTGAAACTCCTCCACCCGAAGTTTTACCTTTGTCCTAAAGTACTATGCTATGCTACGCTACTTGTTTAATTTTCTTGTTTTGAAAAAGATAAGTTAAATCTAACATTTCACTTAGGGGCAAAGGTAAAAGTCCTGGGGTGGGGTAGTGGGTGGAGATGGTTTTGTCAACCCTGAAACGAACGACCTTCCCTCCTTTGGGAAACACATCTTTGCCCTCATAAGTTGGCAAAGAATTCTTTCCTCTTGGGAGGAGGAGTCTTTATGATCACTAACCTCTGTGATACTATTAGAAGAAGATTATAATTATATTTAATTATAATTTAATTATAATATTACTATTATAATAAGAAAGTGGGTTAAAGCATAACTTTCCAAATAAAAATAAATGACCTTGTGGCTCTTTATGTCTAATGGAAGAGAAAATGAGCCATAATATTTTGTTTTGGACAGGAGCTTGCTAAATACGAAGATATGAAAGATCAAGTAATGCTGACTGAAAAAGGTAATGGTATACTTTAAAATAAATCGAGTTAATTTATATGGGAGATTGGGAAATTAGTTAAATCATCCATATGTTCTCATTCTGCAGATCTTCTGGAGGATGGGTTTGGAGAACACCCTTTCTACCACTGCCTTATTGCAGAAGTGCCAAAAGAACACTGGACACCTGAAGGTGAAACAAACATTGTAATGTTTAGAAAAAAGATAAGATTTAAACATCTTTAATAGAATTATACATAAATATTCCCAGGTTAATACTGAAAACATGAAAATATACATTGGATTCAGATCTTGTCTTCCATGAATGGAAGGGTTTTTTAAAAAATCTAATTGATCAATTCTGCCCGCGGGGAATGGGAGGAGACATTTTTAATGATTCCTTCCTTCCCATCCGCATAAATACCTACTCTGGAGAATCTGAGGACCATCCAGAATAGCATAATAGCTGACAGTGCAGGGAGATCTTGAGGGGAGAGTTAGAGAATCATCTCTCCTGTTCCCTGCTGGCTGGATTCTACTGAGCATTTCATTTAAGGAATGCTCCTATTGGCAAGAGCAAATTCTGAATCCAACTTGATGTCTTTTTTGTTTTTGCTTTTTTTTAAAAAAAAAATTGCTTTGTTATCCTGAAGACCACGGAGAACCAGGTATCCAGGTATAACAGTAGAAGAGAAAGTGTAATTCCACTTCATTTCATGGTTATTGTTTGACCCTAACTTATCGCAATGCAAATCTGTTAAATCTCATTTTCTTTAATTTGTCCCAATCTTCAGGTTACAGTCTCTAGCTTCGCCATGTACATGGCCCTTCCGTGTACATGGATGGGCGGGGAGGTAACTAAAAGATCCGTTACACAATAAAGTAGATGATCATGATATATGAGGTAAGGTCTCCAGGGTCAAATACTATTCCCAAACATTTACCTCAAGTAAGAAGAAAGTATAAAAACACTCGGTAGATCAGAAATCACACATGCAATTTCTGTTTTTAGAAGTCTATAAAGCATACTAGACTATAAAATCAAATTGGAGTCAGTAATGTCTTATGCAGATGTAACTGGAAAAGGCCAAAAATTGAAAAGTGAACACTTGCTCCTTTTTAAAAGTAGTAGTGAGAAACACTGGTAGCAATTAACATGGCTACTGCAATTCAGCTGGAGATTCAGCTGCTCTTAATAATGTTTAGATGTCACAGATGCAACAAATGCTGTTGCCTCCTTTAAAGCATCTTTGCATTGTAAATAAAACTTCAGAATTTATTTAGAAGATAAATACCAAGGACTTTGATTTGGGAAAAGTCCTGATATCTAAATGTAAGAACAGTCAATTACCCACAGCATTCTGATCTGCCGTTGTGAATTTGTTGAAGTTTGTATTGATCCAACATGGTATAACTAGGATATGGAAGGAGTATTTTTAACAAAAAAAAAAATGTAATTTTAACGGCAAACTGACACAACTGGCTGTATATTTCAGTTGTACAGTTACTGGCATGTGCAAGTTCAGTTAACTGCATCTTATTAATACGACATTTTCTTCTACCAGTTTTTAATTGATAGGGATCTGTACTCTAACTGCTGCTACTTATTGCATTTATTGAATTTCAAATGTTTACTTCTGCAGCATAACAGATTACTGTATTTTCCACTCTATAAGACGCACTTTCCCCCCCAAAAAAGTAGGTGGAAATGTCTGTGCACTGGTTGCCAAGTCAGTTGCCAGGCCACGTCGGTTGCCAGGTGGGGTCCTTTTACTGTGCTGAACCCCGCCTCCTCTGTCTCTTTTCTGCAGTGGAGGAGTCAATAGGCAGAACTGGCACATGAGACGACACTTATCTGTGGTCCTCTCAGGTTTCGCCTGATTTTTTTTCCTCCTCTAAACCTAGGTGCATCTTATGGTCAGGTGCGTCTTATAGTGCAAAAGATATGGTAATTTTGCATGATTACAATATCTATTTTGACAAATGCATGTAAAGTTTGAAATACACTTAGTTCTGTTTTAATGATGTTCTTTCTACCTATGTAAAATAAAAAATACCTTTCATTGCAGGTTATGGTATTGTGGGCTTTGCCATGTATTATTTCACTTATGATCCATGGATTGGAAAATTGCTGTATCTTGAGGATTTCTTTGTGATGAATGAATTCAGAGGTATCTTAGATATTAAACATTAATATTTTAGAATCATGTTATAAGCCGTATACAAATCTGATTTATAAAATTAAAATTTTCCCATCTATAGGCTCGGGCATTGGTTCAGAAATTCTGAGGAATCTAAGTCAGGTAAGTAGATGATTATGACTTTCCATTGTATAGGGGAAAAAGCAACTGATCAATTAAAGTTATTTCCAGTACAAATGGAAATTTCATCTGATCCATTCATACTTTGTTTTATTGATGACTATCTAGTGGGTCTCTTAGAACAATTTTCAAAGATCTTTATGTTTCCAGGAAATAATTTTAGAAGATATATATAAATACTGATCATGTAATTCCCTTCTGGTTCTAAGCCAAGTTATATAAAACATAGAAATTAGAAAAAGTAAGCCAACAAATATTAAAGGCACGAAATAAGAAAAACATACTTAAAATTACTTTACCCCAAACCATTTAATTAATTCTCCATATTTTGCAACCTTGTAAACCATGCTTACTTCCCACACATGTACACTTAATTTGATATATTACTTTTTGTTCAGTTATTCAAAAACAGTTTAATGATAAATCTGTTACCCATTTTAAAGGCTCATTTTGATTAGGATTCTTTCACATAATCATTTATATTTTTAAAAAGTACATTTTTTGTTCATGCCAGGATAACTAACGACAGGATGCTATATTCAAAATATATTTGTGCATTGAAGTGTGATACTCTTTCCTCAGCCAAAAAAGTATTGCATGATCTTAATTCAATCTACATTTGAGCTCTTCGTGATAGCACATTGAATCATAGTTCTAAAACCTGTTCAAAAAAAATTTTTTTTAAATACAATCGAAGCAGTAAGGAATTCTTAGTCCCATAAAGCCAATATTATTGAAATGCTATTGTTGAAATAGTATATGTAGTTCTTACTTAACTGTGGCTATTGGGACTAGAATTCCCATTGCTAAGTGATGCAGCTATAAAACACCACATGACTATGCTGCTTAATAATGGAAATTCTGGCCCCAGTTGTCATTCTTCAGCAAATCATTGCATGTTGTTAACCAGGAAAGTCACGTAATTGCCATTTGCCTGCTTCCTCATTGATACTGCTTATAGGAAGCCAACGAAGGCTGTGACGTTGTAATTATGAACTAGGTGCGAAGTCCTGATGGTTATCATGTGGGTAGGGACATTGCACCAGCTGTAAGTACAAGGATCGGTCTTAACTACCACTTGTTCAGCACTCTTTAAGATTGAACAGTGGCTGAGCAAAGGTTCATTAAAAGAGGAACACATGTATGTTAAATGTATGTATTGCAGCATTCATCCAGTTTTTCCAGTGACTTTACACTATGTTGTGAAAGCTTTTAAAAATTGTTATTGAGGTTAACCTATAAAACATTCATCTTGGGTTGCAAAGCAATCAAAAATACATTTGGAATTATTATTTTTTGTAGCTGTCTGGGAACCTGTAATTTTTGAGGCATTCTTAATGCAATTCAAATGAGCACACAAGGAATATTTTAAATTGGCACTAATTTTAATATATATATATATGTAGATATATACATTTACAGGTACCATGTCTTGAGACCACAAATATGCCACTACTATTACCCCATGTCCATGTTCTTTATTTCTTTCTCCAGATTGCGGTCAAATGCCGTTGCAGCAGTATGCACTTCTTAGTAGCAGAATGGAATGAACCTTCCATTAATTTTTACAAAAGACGTGGCGCTTCTGATCTATCATCTGAGGAAGGATGGAGACTCTTCAAAATAGACAAAGAGTATTTGATGAAGATGGCAACTGAAGAATAAGTGTTGTCAACCCAATAACCCAAATACAAATTAAATGTGTAATTTCTCAGTTTGCTAGCCCTGTATTACTTGTCTTTCATTTTAATATTGAAATAGTTAATATATATCTTAAACCTAAAGCTCTAATACTAATAGTGTAGATGTTACTGTATTGTGGACTTCTGAGACTCCAACATAGCAACAGTTTACTGTCAGTACATCTCTGATCCTAAAATGTCTATTATGTGTAACTTCATTGTAAGTATCCTTCAAATGTGTACAGTGTACACTACGGTATTTTTTTTGTTTTCAATTATTTACATTTATGAGAAAATAAATGTTTTCTTATTAGTGATCACAAATGCTTATGCCAACTTTTATTTACTGGCCTTCTCCAATCGTTTATATCCATTGGTGTCTTTTTGCAATCTCATATCTCACACTTTATCACTACCTTGTATCCCTTTTAATCCATCACCAATTTGAAGAGCACTCAAGATATTACTAGACATTTAATTCATTGGGAAGTTTCACACAGATTTAAGATAAGGCAACCAAGGAAAAGTAAACTATTAGGGTGCTAGTAGGGTGCTATGATTTTTAAGGATCTTCAATATTGACACTACAGTACACAAAGGGGAAAAAGTAGTGAAATAGGGAAGAAGAAGTCTTTCCACTGATTTCCTTCTGTTCAAAAAATATTTTAGTCACATTGCAGATAAGCATATGATTCATTGGTTCAACTATTGTAGGCAATCCACTACAACATTTTTCCCTATCATAATGCCCAGCAGTAAACTGCTTTGATAGTTCCCCTTCTACATTATTTTCCATTATTATTCAAAATACACAGTAACCTGCAATCCTATAATGCACATAATCTTTCTTGCCTGTTAATATATTCTGGATATAGCTAATTAAAGTTCTGCTTTCCTATGGACATGCAAATGTATGTGATCTGAAGTGGGCCACAACTCTAAAAGGTTTTGGCATATGACTCTGTTCAGTTTTGTTTGATTTATATTCTGCCATCTTTAATACCCCTATTGCAATACACTTGTAACTAGACTTTTGGAAAGTATTTTCATATACAGGTGAAACTCGAAAAATTAGAATATCGTGCAAAAGTTCATTTATTTCAGTAATGCAACTTAAAAGGTGAAAGTAATATATGAGGTAGACTCATTACATGCAAAGCAAGATAGTTCAAGCTGTGATTTGTCATAATTGTGATGATTATGGCTTACAGCTCATGAAAACCCCAAATCCACAATCTCAGAAAATCAGAATATTACATGCAATCAATAAAACAAGGATTGTACATAGAACAATATTGGACCTCTGAAAAGTATAAGCATGCATATGTACTCAGTACTTGGTTTGGGCCCCTTTTGCAGCAATTACTGCCTCAATGCGGTGTGGCATGGAAGCTATCAGCCTGTGGCACTGCTGAGGTGTTATGGAAGACCAGGATGCTTCAATAGCGCCTTCAGCTCTTCTGCATTGTTCGGTCTCATGTCTCTCATCTTTCTCTTGGCAATACCCCATAGATTCTCTATGGGGTTCAGGTCAGGCGAGTTTGCTGGCCAATCAAGCACAGTAATCCCACGGTCATTGAACCAGGTTTTGGTGCTTTTGGCAGTGTGGGCAGGTGCCAAGTCCTGCTGGAAAATGAAGTCAGCATCCCCATAAAGCTCGTCTGCGGAAGGAAGCATGAAGTGCTCCAAAATCTCCTGGTAGATGGCTTCATTGACCCTGGACTTAATGAACCAACACCAGTGGACCAACACCAGCAGATGACATGGCTCCCCAAATCAACACAGACTCTGGAAACTTCACACTGGACTTCAAGCATCTTGCAGTGTGTGCCACTCCATTCTTCCTCCAGACTCTGGGTCCTTGGTTTCCAAAAGTTGCTCTCATCAGAAAAGAGGACTTTGGACCACTGAGCAACAGACCAGATCTGTTTTTCTTTAGCCCAGGTAAGACGCTTCTGACATTTGTTGTTCAGGAGCGGCTTGACAAGAGGAATATGACATTTGAAGCCCATGTCCAGGATCCGTCTGTGTGTGGTGGCTCTTGATGCACTGACTCCAGCCTCAGTCCACTCCTTGTCAAAAGTCCAACACTTTTGAATGGCCTTTTCCTGACAATCCTCCAGGCTGTGGTCATCCCTGCTGCTTGTGCACCTTTTTCTTCCACACTTTTCCCTTCCACATAACTTTCTATTAATGTGCTTTGATACAGCACTTTGGGATCATCCAACTTATTTTGCAATTACCTGTTGGGGCTTTCCCTCCTTATGGAGGGTGTCAGTGATGGTTTTCTGCACAACTGTCGGGTCAGCAGTCTTTCCCATGATTGTGATTCCTACTGAACCAGACAGAGACCATTTAAAGGCTCAGGAACCCTTTGCAGGTGTTATGGCTTAATTAGCTGATTAGAGTGGGACAATTTGAGCCTAGAATATTGCACCTTTTCACAATATTCTAATTTTCTGAGATTGTGGAGCTTTTTAAAAGTTTTTTGTGTTGTCATTTCTCCCCTAAAGTTAAAAAGCTCCTTTATAAGCATCACTACAGACTAGTTCTATTATGATTTATCTTTCCCTTTGTATATACGCATAGATGCTGAGAAGTTATGAAGGCACACAGAAAATTAAATAGTAATAATCTCTCCAACTAGTTTCATACAGAATTACATTCATACAAGACCTCATTTTCTTTACAACCTCTTGATGAATTCTAAAAGAAATTCCACATAATTGTCAAAGATATTGTACAAGATTTGAAAATGAAATGTCTTAAAGAAAATGTCTCTGGTTTGAGTGTTTAATATCCTTAACATATGTAAATGCTCAGTGTTTATTTTGTCTACTTGTTTCAATTCATTTGTAAATGTTTATATTTGACTCTGAAATTGATAAAATAATTGTATTTTATTATTGTGCTAACCTTTTTTTCCCCATCAGAGACATTTCATGCAAATAGCTGTAAGCACTTCACATTTTATCTGTCATTCCCAATCTAGGGTTGCATATTTGGATTTCTATGCTGCATAATTTTTCTTTATGGATGCCCAAGAATAAATCATTAGTTACACTGTAATTAGTTCCAACCAGTTGAACATTCTAATCTATACTCAATGGTGCATTCAAACAAGAAAAAAAACGCTAAAGGAGAGTTTTGTTCCCATCAGTCTATGCAAGCAAGCGCACAGATGCTCTGTTATATACTTCCCATTGACTTCTGTTACCCAGAAGAATTTAATTTGCATAGGAAAGGGAAAATTCAGACAACCTATTGTATTTTTTGATATTTTTTACCCCTACCCACTTTGACGTTAGCTTTGTTATTTCTTACCAAAAATGTTATTCATTTTCTCTTAACTTGCTATACAAATGCTGGAAAGATAGCACAATGTAATTAATAGAAGAAAAACAAAGAGATCAATGTTGTTTTTAATATTCATTTTAATTAAGTCTATAAACAGTGACAAGGGACTAAGAAGTTTTAACGTTAATTTGCAGCCTAATCTTAAACATTTATGTAGCATTATATCTCATTAAATTTAATTAAACATACTTCTTTGCAAGTACTGCTCAGGAATTCAGAGAGAGACTCAGGCCTTGAAGGAGTTCAAGATGATCATGCACAAATTTGACCGAAAGTCCAAAGCTGGCAGAATACAATCATAGTATTTCTTATTCAGACAGATTTCAAGCCAATCTTTCCAAAGCAAAGGCAGTGGCAAACCATGTTCAATCTTCATAGATTCTGAAATTTTAAAAAAGTGTTAATTTCTGTATGTTATTTATCCATCTATATTCAAAAGAATAATGATGTAAGTTAAGATTATCTTGAAGTACATCCTCACCATCCCTGTTCTAGGATATTCAAATACGGCTTATAGTGATCTGGAATGCAGTGAATCTTTTATATCTTTATTCATTCACAGAAATGAGATTGGCAAAAGTTCAATTCTGACTTAATACCGTATTTCCCTGAACAGAAGACCTACCCCGAAAAGAAGCCCTAGCCTGATTTTCATGCTTGTGCCTAAAACAAGCCCGACCCCGCAAAATAAGCCCTATTTAAGCCTCACCCACCATCTGGTTGTATGGGAAGGGATGAGGCGCAGGCTTAAAAATCAAGCTAGGGCAGGGGTAGGGTGGAAGAAGCTGCTCCACGTGCCCCACATCCACTTTCCTTAGGAATGCTGTGGCCAGGCCTCCTATGCTCCAACCTGGGTCATGTCACTACCCAACTTGTTCTGCAGCCACCTGTGGCCGCTCGCAACAGGATGTGAGTGTCTGCTTCTTCCTGCTTTAGCTTTACCCTCATTCAGGAACTTGGCATTTCGCCTGCCTGCCTTTTGCAAACTTTTGGCTCCACACAAGGAAAGCAGAAGCAGCAGAGACCCTGGCTTGTTTCTCTCCTTCAAACTCCGCCAGAATGAGTCTTTGTGAGGCCTCTTGCACCAGCTCTTTGTGCAGCCTCTTGGAGCATGACGCTACAAAGCTGGTTGTGGCATTGCACAAGCTTCATCACACCAGCACAGCTGGTGTCCTGCCATGAGCATCTGTGTCGGTATGTCGAACCTCGTGGCAATGCAGCCGTTCCCGCACGTAATGGCACAAACAAGCCTTGCAGCGTCCTGCTCCAAGTCTGAAGGGTCCATGCCCGGATGTGCGGAGGACCAAAGCAAACACGGGCCCTTCCCGCCCCCCCCCCGCAGGTATGGCGAGCTCCAGATTGTGGCTCAACACCAAGAGGCTGGGCCAGTATGACAGACCTCATGATGGTGCTACCGTTCACACGTGCAACGGCACAAGCTTTGCAGCATCCTGGCGTGAGAGGTTGTGCAAGGGGACGGCATGATGAACCTCACAAAGGCTCATTATAGCAGAGTTTAATGGAAAGAAACAAGCAGGACACCCACTGTGCTGGTATGATGAAGCTTGTGGTGGTGCTGCTGCTCACGCACGCAACAAGCCGCAAGTGATGCACCTGAGGAGCGCTTTTGGGAGAGGGCAAAGGGAAAGTGATTGGCTTGGCTTCGCCCCTTGCCCTCAGCCCCCACCTTCGGCTCTCCAAGGGTCTCTCCCAGAACCAAGTGCTGGTGGAGCTCAACCAGAGAAGTGACCCGCAGGCTTTCAGGAGGAAAGTTGAGGCTGAGAGGAGCCAGGGCGGGGGGAGAGAAGGCAAAGGGGAAGCCATCAGTCCAGTGCCACCTCAGGCAGGGTTGCTCGGGTGAGTCAGTGGAATGGCTTGGGAGGTCGCTTCGCACCTGGGACATTGGAAGGAGCCCTGCAAGGGGACAATGACAACGCCCACAGAGACACAGAGCGAAGTTCATTGAAGACACTCCCTCTCTGGCCCACACAAGGCTCACCCCTGGGGATGAATCAGACACTTCGCTGGAGAAACCGCCCTGCGCCAGCCCAGGCTTTCTAAATCTGTCACTCCCCAGATTGTCCCCCTTGCGAAGCCCACCCTGACGCAAATGCTGCCTCCAGCCACCTCTTCATCGTGGTGAAACTCCTCTTTGAAAGGGCGATCTGCAAGTTGGGGGGGGGGGAGATTTCCTGCACATCGTCTTTTCAAAGAGGAGCCCTTCAACACACACACACATCCAAAAATGCTCCTTCCATGGCTTCAGAGCCTCCAGTCTTGCAATCCTGTGCAGGGAAGGCAGAAGTTTGCTCCGAAGCTGTGGCAGAGCGTTGCACAAGGAGACTTGCACAGTAATATTTCATTTGCTGGAGGCAGTGGGTAGAGGGGCACCTACGAGACAGCTGTTCCATGGACGGAATGGCCTGCTGCATCCGTCACCATTAGGAAGGAGGGTGCTAAGCACCTGGGGCGCTTCACTTGGCCTCCTGCCGCTTTTGCAGCCACAAAAGCCACCATGCTTGCTAAAGGAGGCAGCCTGAGCAGCACCCACAAAGCAGCTGTTTTGTGGATGGTGGGATAGCCTGCTGCAACCCTTCAGGCAGCTGGTGCAAGGGGCCGCTTGCCCCTGCCTTAATATTGGTACATGGGGGGGGGAGAAATAAGACCCCCACGGAAAGAAGCCCCAGCCATTTTTTCGGGGGTCAAAAGAAAATAAGACCCGGTCTTATTTGACCCGGTCTTATTTTGGGGGAAACACAGCAGAAAAATGTGACAGAATTATCAGGAGCAGTCTTTGCTTTTCTGTACTGTTTTCCAATTAATTGATACAAAGCCCTAGTTTCAGATTGATTGAGGCCTGTATTATTTTAATTACTCAGAATACTTCTGGGCACATGGGAAGTAAAGGTACAGTTTCATATGGGAAAAAAAAAAGCCCATCACTGCTTCTTAGAAAAGAGTAAGGTGAGTAAGTCAGCAGAACAACTAGAGTGGCTAATTCTATAAGCAGAAATGAAGGAAGTGGGCTGAGAAAGTGGATTGTGATACAGAACACATAGAATAGAAATGAACTCGAGAAATATGGCCATGTCATGTACAAGGAGTACAGATGAAAACGTTTTCCTAAATTATGTAAATCAAGAGTTAAATAAATGGGTTTTTTTTTAGTGTTCTTGCTGCTTGTTTGCTTTGTATTTAGACTCTGGAGCAGCTTTTTTGTCTGCTAGCCTCAAAGGTTTGATCTTTAGATATACAGTAGTATCCTTCAGACTTTCTGAGTGTACCAGCTCAAAAGAGCAGGACAAGATTCCTATTTGATGTTAAAGAGACACACATTGGCATTTTGAGTAATCTGGAAATGTTCATTATCCCATGGGTAGAAATTTTTCTGTTTGTTTACAATAACAAGAATTATGAATTGAATGGACAGGAACATAGGAAACATATGTTGGATTTGCTTCTTCTCCAAGTTGTTCAATGTATCTTTTCCAACTGGCATCAGCTAGTTCTCTACTTTCTGTCTGAAAGATATTTTTGCTAGAGAAGCCAAAGTATGATTTCTCTTATTGAACAGCATAGCAGAATTTATATCCTGATTCCTATTTTAAAAGCCTTTAAAGAGTTAAAGTTATCATTGTAATTTAAAAAGCTGTGCATGTTATCATATCTTAGGAATTATCAGAAAAGATACCTTCAGTAATAAAATACAGTTAATGGTTTTTAAAGTATCCCTATTGGCATGTTTGCTTTCTCAGCATGCTTAAAAATAAATAAAATCTAATCTAATTTTATTGAATATTTAAAATAAACATTTTTTTTCTAAAATCCAATCAAACAAACAAGGCAAACAATGGGCATTAAGTGTTTAAAAGTTAGTAGTAAGAAAACAAACCTAACCACCAACCTCACCCTGAGTTTGCATATTTCTTCACTTTCTTCCTAGCAAATTTGCATATTTCTTCACTTTTTTTTCTTAGCAAGGTTGTCAAGGAGAATCTAAAAGCTCTTGCTTCAACTTTACATGAATCATAGCATACCATGCTGTCTATTATAATGCACTGTGATATATTGGTTTAGAACTAAATCTATTTGATTACAGAGAGTCAGGTTCAAGTTTGCTCTCAGCCATGGAAGCTTTTCAGGTGACTTGAAGCAGTCACTTCCTCTCTTTCATCCCAATCTGGCTCACACAGCAGTTTTTATAGGGGGAAATTGGAGGAGGAAATGATAGGGACACCACGTTGAGCTCCTGACAGAAAGGCAGGATATGCATTTAATAATTTAAGTGAATATGATGGCCAAATCTGAAAAGCTTATTCTCAATTACTGAATCCATAGTTTCTAAAGTTGTTAGGAGGGCAACATATTTAACAATGGCCATTAAGTGGAAAATTTTAAACTGTTAACAGCTATCGTGGAAAAAATGGAGGGGGAGGGAATTATTTATTTACTTAAATGATTTATAGAGCAACACATTCACAGCAATTATTCTGGACAGCATACAAAGATTAAAACCTTTGTAACACTATAACCCCATGGTGCTTTGGTTAAATAATAACCCTCCATTACAACAGCCAGATCACCATCAAAGATCACTGAACTACCTGGCCCAAATGTATATGCAAGAAGAATTCAGCATGTTTAAATGTATTCTACTTAGCCTAGTTTCATCTATTCTAATCGTTCATAGGTTTTATTGTTGCTGTACTAATATTATAAAGCACCTCAAATAATTTATTTTAACTAGATTTAGTTTATTTATTTATTATTTTATTTTATTAATGGGACTTATATGCCGCCCCATCTCCGAAGACTCGGGGCAGCTTACAAATAAAACAACAGCAACAATAAATAATTTAAAAGCAGATTAAACTAAATAAGCCCCATTACAATTACAAGTACACCCATAAAAATATCCCTTAAAACTATCCCATAAAAACCATCCCGTCCCAGAAAATCACAACCCGGATTGGTTAAACAACCAGGTCTTCAAGCCATGGCGGAAGGTGCGGAGGTCAGGGGCCAGACGGAGCTCCAGGGGAAGTTGGTTCCAGAGGTCTGGGGCCGCTATAGAATAGGCTCGTCGTCGGGGGACCGCCAGCTGGCATTGGCCAGCCGATGGGACCCCAAGGAGTCCTTGCCTATGTGCTCGCACAGGGCGGTTGGCATTTGATGTCGGCAGGAGCCGCTCCCTTAAATATTGGGGACCCATGTCTTGAAGGACTTTGAATGTTAACACTAAAACCTTGAATCTCACCCAGAGCGCAACCGGCAGCCAATGAAGGCAGCGCAGGAGGGGGGTAACATGGGAGAACCGGGAAACTCCCATCACACCCGCATACTTTCTGTATGCAAAGTGGGTAGTTTCTGTTCAACTAAAATTGCTCATCTTCATATAGTGGATTAGTTGATTTGGCATATGCGTTAAATTATTCCACCTGTTAATTAGAATATTATTGGAATAATTTGGAGCAGAATTCAGAAATATTTATTTTTATTCTGTTTCTGATTAATTGTTAGAATAAAAATAAATATTTCTGAATTTTGCTCCAAATTGTTCGAATAATGTTCTAATTAACAAGTGAAAAGATAGCAGTAAATGGATCTTTATTCTATCACTGGTATTCCTCATAAAGAGTACAATTTTAACACTACAATTTTATCCTAAGAACACTACATGCTTGCTTTTCTTACCTGTTCAACAAGCAGTAATGGAGTATTTTATTTTACTGCTCTTTCTTCTTGTACTTTCAATTCTTTATCACTTTCTGCAGTGGACTTAACAAATAAACAAGAAAATAAAAAAATACAGATTGAAGATATTTAGAAACAAAGTGAGAGATAACCAAGAAAGAAAGTCTTGCAAAATTACCTCCTGAAATATTTATAAATATTTAACACCACAAATTCCACATGTTCATGTTAAGATGGTACTTAATTTTTATTTCTCCTAAGCATGCATTTTGGAATATTTGAGAAAAAACTGGTATGTGGGCTTGGATTTGGGGGACGACAACACAAAGTGACTCCTTTGATTATATAACTCTGCCTATGGACAAAAAAATGTTTTGAGATAAATAGTCAAATATCTGAGTAAATGAAATACTTAGTTGAAAAAACAATACATGTGAAACTCGAAAAATTAGAACATGTGCAAAAGTTCATTTATTTCAGTAATGCAACTTAAAAGGTGAAACTAATATATGAAATAGACCCATTACATGCAAAGCAAGATAGTTCAAGCCGTGATTTGCCATAATTGTGATGATTATGGCTGACAGCTCATGAAGCTCATGGGGCTCGACTTTCTTAAAGGGGAAGGGTTGTTTTAAACTTTTTACACTGCTGTTGGGAGGAAATACATCCCTGTTGGAGTGCTTCCAGCCAGGATGCAAGGATAAGCACTTTGAAGAAATAATTGAATAATGAAGCAGAGCTGCCAGAAAGAAGCTTTTAAGGACAAGGAACCAAGAAGAGTGACATTCAGCAAGGCTTCTTGGCTAGTTAGAAAGATTGACATTCAAACACAAGTTTACATACCCTTTCTGAGTTTTGGTTTAAAACTGGTTTTTGGTGAAGTTTAATTCTGTGCTTGGTGACGTTTAATACTGTGTTTATTGATGTGATAATTTTTCCTACTCAGCTTTGTTTGGAAGGGAAAAAATCTCTGTTCCTGAAAAGAAACTGGATTGAGGAATCTGGCTAGTTCCTGTGTCGATTTGTTCTGGTAATTGGTTTAATAAGCAACAGCTACTGTGTTTGCTCTTTTGCTATATTCTAGCACTAATTGCTTTCTTTGTTATTAGGCTTATCTCAAGTACTTACACATGAGCTTGCCTAGGGTGTGAACTCTGGCAATGACCCAGACAAGGCTTGTGTTTTAGTTTTAAAAGCATTTAAACTGTTGTGATTTAATTATTTGTATTGTGTTTGAATTTTTTCCTGCCTCATGGTTTCTTTTTCTATCTGGGGAGGGGGTCTTCCTTCACTGCTTTAATGGTTCCTAGCACTGTCCTTTTGGGGTGTACTTCCAAGAGGCGGGATGCAAGCTTGGCACTGATTTTTTTACTGCCTTTCTGGGGGGCATGTGATCTTTCCTTAAATCTTTAAGTGGCGCAATGGATCTAAGGATTGCTTCTCCTGGGTGTGCTCTTTCTGGAGAGCTTAAATAACCTCTCTGCAAAAGGGTTTCATTTTATGAGCAAGAATTGGCTGCTGATAGTTAACATTGCATTTTAATTATTTTAATTCCTCAAGGTGCTCTGGCACCCTGCCTAATTTGTAACTCCGGCTTGCAGGTCTTTTTAATCTAATGATTGGTATTTAGAGCAGCTTTTTGCAAGCAAAGAAGCTTTTTGTATTTTTGTACAGGTAATCCTTGACTTACAGCGGTTCATTTAGTGACCACTCAAAGTTACAATGGCACTGGAAAAAAGTGACTTATGACCGTTTTTCACACTTATGACCCTTGCAGCACCCCCACGGTCACAAGAGGCCAGGCGAGGAGAAGCACCCCACAATGTGAGTGATGTCAAGTTGGCAATGCCCACCCAGTCACATGACTACCCATCTGGTTATTAGGGCAGAGAACAGGTTGTTAAATTATTTGAATCCCACCACTGGAACCAGCTGTCTGAAGACCAGACACTCAATCTAAAGAGATATGTTGTCTCCCTGGAGCTAAAATCAAAGATGTGGGTAAGAAAATAATAAAACCCACAGATTGCTACCTTTTCTACTACACATAGAGACAAATGACACGAAAATGGACCTGAAAACAATATTGAGTAATTAAGAGCAGCTAGCCAAGAAAGTTAAGGAGTTTAGGTGCACAAGTAGTTTTTTCATCTGTACTGCCAATGGAAGGTTGAATAAAAGATTCTAGAAGTGAACCACTGGCTAAAAGATTGGTATTGCCAAAATAACTTTAGATTCCTGGACCATGGTCTGCACTACCACCACGATGGGCTTCTGGCAAGGGATGGGTTGCACATCACAAAAACTGGGAAGAATGTTTTCAGAAAACAACTGGCTCAACTTATCAGGAGAGCTTTAAACTAAAATTGAGAGGGGAGGGTGTCCAAACTTTAGGATTTTCAGGACCTAATTCTAAGCAAAAACCCCTAGAAAACAAATCAAATAATGAGGTAAGAAGGGATGGGAAGGAAGAGAAACTCAACCATCAAATAGGAGCAGAGTCAGACATAAAGATCTCAAATGCCTGTAGACAAATGCACAAAGTTTGGAGAACAAACAAGTGAACTTGAATTATTAAGAAATGAAGGTAGATATGATATAGTTGGAATCACTGAAACGTGGTGGGATGACACCCAATTACTGGAACATAGTAATAGAAGGATACAAACTGTTCAAAAAACCCAGACCCCATAAAAGAGGAGGTGGATTTGCACTCTATATGAAAGACATTGCTACAAAAATGTATGAACCCAAAGATAAAAATCTCCTAGAATATATATGGGTCAATATGTCAGCTGCGTGACAACGGCCCTGCCCGAGCTGCTCAACGCGCCATCCGGGCTGGTGGTGGAGTTCCCCAGACTTATGGTTCTGGGGGATTTTAACCTGCCTTCTCTGGGTGGGGCATCGGGGATGGCTCGGGAGTTCATGGACACCATGACGGCCATGGACCTGACCCAATTAATTCAGGGCCCGACTCATGGTGGAGGACACACGCTCGACCTTGTTTTTATCTCTGGACAGTGGTTTAGTGATCTGGGTGGGGGATCACCAACTATTCAGCCCCTGTCATGGACCGATCATTATCTCCTCCAATATGCCATTCCCTGTTGCTGGGAGGCAGAACCGACTAGGTGGTTCTGCCCCAGGCGCCTAATGGACCCAGAAAGGTTTCAGGCGGAGCTTGGGATGATTCCTGCCTAGTTGTCTGTTCTAGTTATCTAGAAGTTTATCTTTATCCTAAAGTATATTTTGTTTGTTTGTTAAATTTATCTGCTGCCCATCTCACCATGGGGCTTCTCTGGGAGGCTTACAATAAAATGGAAAAAAAATGTAAACACAACATTTTTATGTTATGCAAAGGAATAAAATAATAAAAACAAACAATGGAAGTACAATAATATGAAGTTTAAAATGATGGGAAGAGAGGGAGCAGGTAGCAGAGGGGGGAGGGGGGGTCAGTTAATTAGTTTGATAGCCAACTCCAGTGATGTACTCCCCTAATGCAGCAGTCCTTTCTGTCTTGGTAGGCCAGTGGGCAGGGGGAGCAGACAGGATGGTTCTATGTGACAAGCAACGAGCATGTGAGTGCCCACCAGTGGTGGGACTCAAATTTTTTTAGTACTGGTTCTGTGGGTGTGGCTTTGTGGGCGTGGCAGGGGAAGGATACTGTAAAATCTCCAGTCAGAGGTGGGATTTGCCAGTTCTCCGAACTACTCAAACTTTTCGGTACTGGTTCTCCAGAACTGGTCAGAACTACTGAATACCACTTTTGCTGCCCACCACTCACAAAATGGAGCTGTATGCGAACACAGGCTCGCTCACGGCTCATGTGGCCCGGTTCCAAACAGGCCGGAGTTCAATTTTGGGCCGAGGCCAAGGGGTTGGGGACCCCTCCCCAAATGGATCTCCAGACCAAGGTCTTCAGGCCTTTCCTAATTATTAGTGAAGTTAGTGGAACCAGCATATGATAGATTGTGTATATCCATAGCATTTATAACTATAATACAATATAAGAACAAATCAGCAGAAATGAAGAAGTACATGCCAAATCAAAACAAAAAAGCCAAGAACCACCAAAACAAACTCATCAGGAAAGAAACATTTCAGATAACATACCTTGCTACTTGCTTTTGCAGACTTTTTCTTTTTTGAACTATCTTTCCAAAGAGATTCTAGGCTTATATATGCTTGTAGACTCCAGTCGTATAGGCGAAAGCCAGTTACCTTTCAAAACCAGCGATATGATGATAGTCATATTAAGAGGTATACTTTGGCTTTATCAATTTCAATAAATAGTACATTTCTAAGTTTAGGTAAGTAGTAGAGCAAATCATGACACTGAGAGAAAAAGCTATAATTATAATGTAAACCAGACAGCAAGAAATAACTATTCAACTTATACTAAAATACCTTGACCATATACAAACACTGATATTCCCATTATACAACATTTTCAATTTCTCCAGTGCCACCATAAAAGTGAATTTATAGGTCAGCCACAAGTATTGCTCAGTATGACTTTGTTACAATATAAATAAAGTATATAGTTGACATTTATTTGGAAAAGGCAACACAAAACAAAAAAAAACATCTGATTTTCTTACCACATTTGAAATAAACTGTAAGTAGAAATCTTGCTTTAAATTACTGCTTACAGAAACAAGAAGAAATTCCTGTGCCTATTTTACACAGCAACATCTTGCACTTAACCCCATATTGACCAGAAGTATTTCCAGAAAGCCTCAAATCTATATAGAGGACAATTTTTTTCTGCTTGTGTAAACACCCTTAAATTTCCATGCTATGATTCAGTAGAAAACAAATTATAGAGTTACAAAATGTGAACAGATGGAGCTAAAACTATGATTTAGAAAAGTGTGAGACTTGACAGAAACAAATGAAGACATTTTTCTCTGAGAACATTTACAGTTTAAAAACTGAAATTCTGAATTTCAGCTGCAAAAGCAGGTATGCATTAGTTCTGTGCATTCATTAACAGAACGGAAAACTCCCACCCTATAAACAACTTCAGCTACCATCATTACACATTAAAAAATATTACACTTTCAGGACTCATTTAATAGATGTCAAGAGTGATTTGCTCTTTCACCTAGTTACTTCTTTGCTCTCAGCTTGCCTACAACTGGGAGGGGGGTGGTTGGAAAGTCTGCAGTGGGAATGGAATGCCAAGACTCTGTCTACAGATCCCAAGACCCTGCTGCCAATCCCAAGATCATGCTGCGCAGGTATGATACAGGCCGTTCTCATAACAAAAGTAGCTGATTTAACTGGATAACACAATGAACTAAGGGGGATGGCCAAAGGGGAAAAGCAAGCTTAATTCTGTGGGCTTTTGAGTGGGAAACTCAGCTAGTTTCGTTTCTTCTGTGCCAATGTAGTATATTCAATAAAGTTTTACTTTTTGGGAAGAATAACGTCCCAGGGGTTCTTTTTTGGGGGGGGGGGGTTTGCTAGCTGGACAGCTAACACTAGATAGCTTTGTTGGTTCAGTATTTACCATGTTTCCCTGAAAATAAGACCCGGTCTCATACTTGTTTTGCCTCTAAAAGAGGCACCAGGTCTTATTTTGGGGGGATGTCTTCCACTGTTTCACCTCACGGTGGCACTGACAGCCCTGCCCAGCAGCAGCCCATGTGGTCGCTGCTGGCCCACTTCAGGAAAGTCCTCTGCAGTCAAGAAACAAGTTCTGACAGTGCCTCTGACAGTGAAACGGAGGCCATAGGGTGCTGCACACGTCAATCTGGAGCTCTTTTATGGGCTGCAAAACAGATGGGGGGCAATGTAGTGGCAGCAGAACAAGTGGGCCGGCAAGGCGAGGCTTGGCTGCAACTGAAGATAAAGCAGTTCCCCATCCCAGCTTGATTTTTACCTGTGTGCCTCACCCCACCCTGTGCAACCAGGTACAATGGAGTGGGCAGGGTCTTAATTGAGGGTAGGGCTTATATTGGGTGCACATGCAAAAATCAAGCTAAGGCTTATTTTCGGGATAGGTATTGTTTTCGGGGAAGCACAGTATCATTGGAAAATATTGCACTGTCTCAAATTATATTCAAGAAAGGATGGCTATACGGTTCTAACATACTTTTTTAGCTGCAACTGGTTAAGTAGACACACTTTATAAAATAAAATAAAGAAATAAATTTTTATAACTGAATGTAAAAATAAGCTGTCTTCAACATTACTAAGAAGAGGAAAACGTAACTGACAAGAAAGGAAACTACAGGAACCCACAATTTTTTTTTCATAAGAGGCTCTGCAGAAAAAATAGTGATATTAAGTATGTGCTAATGAGAACATTTTGTCTCCTGGATTATTCATTCAGGAAGTAGAATTAGACTTGCAAATCCCTAAGATCTCCCTAACTGATATACTGGGATAAATAAAAAATCATGATGGACTGGGACTAACTAGACTCAACTATGTTTGTATGTGTGTGCACCCAGACATATTAACTCATGTCTATATTTACACTGTATTTATCCAACACTTTGGACTAAATATATTATTTAAGTAAAATTACAAGATTACAAGAAATATAAGGGTACATAAATAAGAAAGATAATTACCTTGGCAACGGCAACAGTTTGCTGTGGATAGTAGACAGCAGTACCAATCCCCATGAAGCTTATTGGATACACCAATCTTTTAATTTTGGAACCTATTCCATAGAAGAAATGTTACTTCTGGTGTATGATATACTGAGTAAGATGAAATTAAAAGGGCTTACTTAAGAGTACAGCATACAATGTCAGGGAAATCTACAAATGCTACACACAATGCAGTCCTGATAGCCTAAATTGTTAGTTCATTCTGTGTAGTGCTTGCGTGCCTATCCTTGGTGCACCACAGGGGACAAACTATTTTACACTAGCTGACTAGCAGTGTTCAGGTTGCTGACTCTTCCAGGCTCCTCTGCTGATCTCGCCTCGCCTTATGTTGTGTTGTCTCACATCCAGCTAGGTCCAGAGCCGGCTTCCCCTCACCTCACACACAAACACAGCTACGTTTTTCCTGTCAAAGTGGTATCCATTTATCTACTTGCAATGTTGCATGCTTTCAAATTGCTGGGTGGGTAGGATCTGGGGAGTGAGCGATGGGAGCTCATTCTGTCTCACAGAGCTGGGCTCGAACCATGTGCAGACCATTCCTGGCCAGCAGTTCCAGTGTCATTAAGCCACTGCACCATGTCCCCAAAAGGGCAGATTCTCAGCCAGACAAATTATGTTGGCAATAAGTAGGCAGGGAAAAGTATGTTAAATGATGACAATTAGATATAAAGAGGTAGGAAAACAGGATAGTGAAGAGCAAAGGAATACTAAGCACTGTAGCAAGATGATGCAAGCCTGCTTTGGTCATTGAAAGACCCTACCCACATATTCTTAATTTATAATTCAATCTCCAAATTCTAAAACACTTGAAAAAGTACATATTGTCTAGCCAAATAGATAGATACAAGAAATGATAAAGACTAGCTCTGGTAATTAAATGCGGTTTATAAATAACTAGTGTTTATACAGAGTCAGGTTATTCATTTATCAATCTAGCCTGGAAAAGGATCTCTGATTAATAGCAGGGATAAGGTTTAGTCAGGAGTTTTTTCTACCTGCACTTCATCTACCAGAGACTGAGAACTTATACCATATACAAGGCATACCTTATAGCTATGATCTTTAACATATGAATTCAGCAATAAGATGAAGACAATACTTATTTGTGATGTCTGTCATATCTATATCTATAGCTATAGCTCTAGCTCTATATCTATCTATCTATCTATCTATCTATCTATCTATCTATCTATCTAATTTGATGGCTTTAAAAGCGGGTCATGATTTATGTAATGTTATTCTGTACAAGAATATGTACGTTCTCACTGTATAAAAATGAGCCATTAAATGCATAATCATCATGTTCTTTAATGGAATTTACTTTTGAATTAGTTGGTACAATTGTTGGTTTGTAATAAGTATTTTTACACCTGTATTATACATGGTCCTCTTGTCCGAAGCATGTTCAGCTTATTCCAAATAAATTCTAATGCTGATGTATTGAATTTAATGATGGTTTAATGTAGTTTAATGATGGTAACACTCTGGTTGAGCATCACAGTAACAATTAATTGTACATCACAGTTTAAATTCTACCTTGCTTAAAGAGAAAATGGACACCAAAATTTGAAGAAACATTGAAAACATACCTCTTGCCAAGAATAATCCAACAATACCAGCAAAACCTATAACACCAAGCCTTGGATAAAATCCTGGAGGTGGAGCTTTGATGATTTCATAACTCTCTTTAAAAAAAAACAGTATTACATTACCTATTGATACCTATTTACTAGAGTATTTAAATAGTATTCCAGAGTATTAAATTATTATTTGTATATTTCCATTATAAATAGCTAGTTACAAAATTAGAAATACATTTGATATATTGGTATCTAATATAATAAAAATTATTAGTTAGAAAGATATTTGCACGGTGTCCTTGTGACAATCTTGTTGGTAGGTTAGGCTAAGAAACAATGATTGACTAAGAAGTATCAATCAACTTTTATATTTAATTAGGATTTGAATCAGGTATGCCTGCCGTAGTCAAATATTAACAATTGGTCTTTTGTTTTCACCGTTCTTTACTGTTGCTACTGTTCCCTGGTAATTAGCATATCAAGATCAAGCATTAAATTTGAAATGTAATTGTATCATATTTCTTTTCTTTATTATTTATAAAGCTCTTGGAATTTCTAGACTGGAAATTTTTTAAAAATATAATTTAAATGTTGTTTATTTATTTATTTTGCATTCAGATGAAGACATTTAAAATTTTGATCAAGTTTTAGACTTTTTACTAGATTGACATACTTTATCATACAAATAAATACATTACTTTCCTGAAATCCCTTCCTCTTCAATCTGTGTTCTGTGAGAGGAGGAAGGATAAGAAATAGGACATTGCTTAAAGAAATTGTGCTTTTTTTAAAACTGCACCCTCTCAGAGTGGCAAGATCGGAGAGGAAAGCATTTAAAGAGAGTAAGGTAGTTGCATAGTGTGCCCGTTTTAGGCTGTCAGTGCAATTTACTGCTTTTGATGTGTGGAAGAGCAAATAGCTTACTCTCTTGTAAACCCCTTCCTCTTCAATCTCTCCACTTTTGAAGGAGAAAATAACACAGATCAGGCATAGGGCAATGCATATTGCCTGTAATGGCAATCGTGGATTAAGGGACACTATAAAGGTCATAAATTGTCTTAAAGTGGCTATAAAATTATTTTTTCAGCCGTTATAATTTTGAATGGTTGCTGAATAAGTAATTGATAAGCAAGGCCTATCTGTGTTTGCTAAAATGCATGAAAGCGCCTGTAGAATACTAACTTCTCTGTTAAAACAGTTGCAAATAGTAACTGAAACAAATGGATGTTAAGCAAGGACTACCTATATCATGGAATTCATAAGAATTGTACCTTATTGCTCACCTTCAACCCTCATGTTATTAAAGCAGCCTAAACATATTTTTGCTCAAAAAGTAACTTAATGAAATTATCTGAAAGGATGTTATGGCCTGTTATAATTAGGCAACAGGAAAATATATGCCAGGGGAATGTTAAAAGAAGAGAGAGAGAGAAAGAGAGGTATTGGGTTCTGGAACTGTTCAAGTAGACATTAAATAGCATTTATTAAAGATGCTTTGGTTTGGATTTCTAAACAGAGCACAGGGTTTGTACTCTGGATCCCAAATGGTATTTTCAACTATATAAACTTTAACTTACTTTCACTATGAATGCCTATATCTAAACCAAATTTAGATATTTGAAGTCTATTTATATAAAATATCTTCCAAATAATCTTTTTAAGTATCCTTCTCCTGTTGTCAGAAGGGTGGTATATGACCTTATTCATAAAACAATCATAGGCAGCAGGAATGTAAGCAGATTGTATAATGAAGTTACAGTACTTTAAAAATATGTACAGTAACACAAGAACATAACAGTGTATTGTAATATTTCCACAATGTGTATAGTTTAATTTCTGGAAACATGCTCTCACCTTTAACATACTCACAGGCCTTTTCTACCTTAGGCATAGCTTTCCCAGTACAGTCCTAAAGAAGGCAAAGTTGAAACAACTGTTAGTATACTAAAAGATTGCAGCATTTCTTCCAAAGCAATTTAAGTATGAGATATTCCTTGGTCTTCCCAGTGTAAACCACAGGCCCTGGCATTTTTAATTTAAATTTTTAATTTAAAAACCCTGATTAAATTTGTGAGATCAGACAAGATTGGCTACCACCAAAATAACTGAGTTGACAAAGTAATAACCCTGAAATTATTGTGTTTACAGTTTACATTGCAAAAGAAACAGATTCTACTCATATAATTTGTGCAATAAAAGCTACATGCTTATACAAATTATTCAGTTATTGGGATGGTAACAAAATTAAATGCTGTACCTGAACCCAAGCTGCATATGGCTCCAAAGAATGCCGCAGATGAGAAATAGTTTGTTCCAGTTGTGACTCTGGATCTGCCACATACTTTGATTTTGGTAATGGACTGGTATAGAGTGAAAGCTGTAAATACCAGTAAATACAGTTACTACTTATGTTCTAATAAGTGTTTATTGGGGGGTTCTCCACATGGGAAATTCTTCTACATTAACCAGAATGAGGCAGCACTGCAACACTGCAATGCACCTTCATAAAAAAGAAAAACTTATTGGCAAAAATGTATAAGGACAGATCTGCTAAATGTTGGAAATGTAATCAAACACCTGGTTCATATTACCATATGTGGTGGACATGTCCACAGGCTAAAAATATTGGATGACAATACATACCTGGTTGGAAAAAATGATAAAACAGCATATAGACATGAAACCAGAAATATTCTTATTGGGCATTCTACCAGAAAAATATGATAAAAACACTATATACTTGATTATAAGTGTATTAACTGCAGCTTGAATTGTATATGCTTAACAATGGAAGTGTGATGAGATCCCGAGAGATGAGAATGTAATTAAGAAAATACTATGTACAGAAATGGATAGACTAACACTTCTAATTAAGGACAAAGAAGAAACTAAATACTTTTTGACGTGGGACATTTTATTGATTGTTAGACAATAAAAACAGAAGTTAGAAAGGGACATAAAAAGGATAAATGTTAAAATGAAAATGTGTTAAAATGGACAAACAAAATGTTGTTACTACAGTATTAATATTACTGTGATTAATTTTATTGTGAACATTTTGATTATGATTGCCTAAAACAACTGTACAATCAGACAACACACTGTTTGATTGAAATGGAATTTTTTATATTAATAAAACAAATAAAACTTGAAAAAAATAAAATAAGAATAACTTCATTAGAAGAGAAGAAATCTAAATTATGAATCTACATACTAAAATTCGATAAAGGCTAAATAAGAAAATCATTTAGAGAAAAGATAGACTCATACCTCATCAATTTTTAGTAGGTTCTTTTCGGATGATTTATTCTCAGCAGAATCAGCATATACATGTACAGCAAGCAAGCTTAAGGTAGCAGGTGTAGCAATCAACTGCCTTATCTAAATATAATAAAAATGGAGATATTTCATATGTACCAATGGAATTGAATATATATTTTCGCAATTCAGACATGAATTTAAGCAAAGTTACTGTCAAGCGTCTGCACAGTTTTAGTAAAGTAGAAACTTAAAGGTACATATAAATCCACAAAAGCATATTCTTGAGTCTCACTAAGTCTGTTCCTTGTATCTCCTGTACTTGATGTGTATTACCATATTTCCCCCAAAATAAGACACGGTCTTATTTTCTTTTGGGCTTGAAAATAAACACTAGGGCTTATTTTCAGGGAGGTCTTATTTTTTTTAAGTGCAGGAGGCAGCAAGTGCTGGGGCGAACAGGAGTGGGAGAACAACTGCTGTTGGCCCCACCCTCTCCATCCCACTGTCTGCTTGTCCATGGCTGAAATGGGCCAAGCTCTCGGCATGCCCTGGCCTCCACTGCCCTGCCTGCTGGCCCAGCTGCTGCTGGGAAACTTCTTGGCCATGGCACCTCGCGGGGGCTCTTTGCCGTCCTGGCAGGTTGGGTGGAGCTCAGGGTGGCCTGAGAACTTGGCCCTGATTGAGGCTGCCGGCAAGTAGACAATGCGACAGAGAGGGCAGGCCCAGCAGTAGTTAGGGCATGTTTCTGGGGTGGGTCTTATTTTCAGGCAAACACGGTATGTAAGTTTCTATTTAAGATAGTTGAAACCTGTGTTATTGGAAGAAAAAATTCTGCAGGAGCCAGGAACTTAAAACAAAGCACTGGGCTGATTGTGGGGGGAAAGCCAATGACATTTTTCAAGAAGAGATGTAAACATGTTTTTGAAAAGAATTCATTCTCTTGATCAAATTACAAGGTCAGGTCTTTATGATCAATTAGTATTTGCTTTGGACACCATGACCTAATTCTAGAAACAAGGGAGTGGCATATGTTTCTTGTACAGCAAAGTTTACTTTTGTTCAAATGGTTCATCAAGGATAACTCTCCTTTTGGAAGTACAATGCTTCTACAACTCCCTCAAAAATATCAGAAACTTAAAACAAACTCAAAACTTGAATGCATACAACTAAGTCCTAGTATTTCTTGCCATTAACATGTAGAGTTCAAAACTCAAAAACAATCACATAACAAATAGATCTGTGCAGGTCCTTGTGCAATAAACACAGGATGGTTTCAAAGCAGCCACAATGAGCTTTCAAGGGAATTCAGTTACTCTGTAAGATGTTTTATTTGGGTGTTAATCAGCAAAAGCAATAGTGATTTGCCATAGCTACAAATCATACAGTTTGGAAGGGAAGGTATATGTTCTTCCAGAATAAAAGTAGGTAAGCCTACTTTAAAAAATAAAATTGCTTATGTCAGCTCCCAGTCTGCCAGCCAGCCCGGGGCTGCCCGGGAGAGGAACGGCATGGGACACGCGCGCATGGCCACTGATGGCTATGCCAGGCTGCCTTTCGGGCGGAAGAGGAGCTGCCAGCTGGGATGCCCACACCAGTTGCATGCCTGCCTACCTTACATCAGGCATGTCGCAGGGATCCTACAGAATGCCTGCTGCATCCATGGAGCCAGTGGACGGTCAGCAGAGGCAGGGACTTTGAATAAAGCTGATTCGTGGCAGAACAGCTAATTATCGGTGCATGCAGGTGCAGGGAGCTGGACTTGCTGGCCCAGGATGAGCAGCTGGGATGCTTCAGGAACACAAAGAGCATATTGGCAGTGAGTGATAGGTGCGAAAGGGAAGGGTGGAACCGCAGGGCAGGCCCAGAGCAGAATGTAAGGGATGGAGGTGTAAATCATGGTAGCACTGATTTTGATTACTTTGTTGTTGGTCACTCCGTGTGGGGTTCACATTTACAAGATAACGGTAACCACACTGAACTGTGTTGCTGGACTTTCTTGAAACGGGACACCAAAATGACTTTCTTGATGTGGGACACCAGAACGTGATGGGAAGTCAGTGCTACCTTTATTTTTAATTCACCTCAGCTAATACCTCTTCCCTTGGAGGGGGAGCTGTAGGAGATGGCAGAGGGAACAGAGGCCGGGGCAGAGGCTGCAGTACGAGAGGAGCCATCCACCTTGGAAGCCCTGACAGCACCACAAGACGCCTCTGCCCTGGATGTGTATCCCAAGGAGTGGGCTGGCTCAGGTATTCTGACAGCCAGCCAGGAGTCATATACGTCCATGAGGGATGCAGGTCAGAGGGATGTTCCAGCAGGGGAGTGGTGGAAGAGTTTGTCAGTGACTGCAGGTACTGGGGAGTCGTTGCCCACATTGACCCTGTCTGGCAGCCATTTAACAAAGTGGCGGGAGAGGCACCTGACTGAGGACGATGAAGGGGAGTGGAGCTACTCCAATGCACTTGGCAGCCAAACCAAGGACTGGTTGAGGGAGAGGTTTGGAGAGGCCAGTTTTCAGGACATTGGGTCCTGGTACAGCGGGGACCAGGGGGAAGAGGCTTGGCACCATCGCTATCAATCCAACAAGCGACAGTTCCTTCTGGGCATTTCTGCTTAGCCAGACCGAAGTTGCAACTGCAGGCAGATCAAGGGCATGCTAGGGAGCCCATGAGGGGACCAGAGCCTGTCTTCACTGTTGGACATCCAAGTTACTACCTAGAGGGGAGTGGTCATCAGTGGGTACCTGCTAGTGTTGCCAGCCCACCCCTGGCACATGCTTGGCTGGCGGGTATCAGCCAAGAGCAAGGGGTCCAGCAATTGTGGGGCCCATCAGCACTGCGAGTAATATTTGATGGCAGTCCAGGTAAGGTGGCTCTTCTCTTAGGCCAGGTGATAGACACACACCTTTACACCTCCCAGTGGGCCATGGTAATGGCCATAGCGGCAGTGAAGGATGAGGCAGCTGACTGGGTGACTGATCTGTATAGCGAATATGGCTAGGAATTAGGAAATGCCAGCCTGTTCTTGGAGGCACTGTGTGAAAGGTTTGAAGACAACACCAGGGCCCAGAGGGCAGAGGAAGAAATGCTGGCATTATGGCAATAAGGTAGGCCAGTTGTGGACTACATCTGTGAATTCCGGAGACTGAGGGGCTGGCCAGAACGACTGCTGGTGCACCAGTTTAAGACAGGCCTTGACTGCTTGTTGCACCAGGGCTGTGTCTACTGGGGCTTACCTCCATGCTTGGGTGCCTGGTATCCAACAGCTATGGAACTGGAGACAAAGCTGCAAGAATATAGACCAAAAGGAGACGTGCCTGTGCGGCCACAACAATTTCTGGACTGAACCCCAAGCAGTGCCCCAAGGGCACTGGGCCCTCAGGTGGCCCACCTGAAGGCCACACCAGGCCGGCCATCTATGTTATGTTTTAGGTGCAAGAAATTGGGTCACCGGGCAGCTGAATGCACCACCTTCACTCCAAAAGCAAAGGTGGGGACATGAACTCTGAGGAAGACAGCCAAGAAAACTCTGGCGAAGTCCCGAGGGGTCCAACAGGTGGAGGCAGTGACCCCGGTGGCCACAGCAGATGAGTCTTGGTTGATGGTAGAAGGGGGACCCCTGCTCAACAGTTGTGACAGTGATGAGGGGGAAGCTGACCCCATGATAAGTAGGGCAGTCTGACCCTTCTGGCTTCCAGTGGTACTAACAGGCTGGAGGAGTCAAGCCTGCGATGCGCTTATCAATTCAGGGTGTACCCGGTGCCTTATGAGCTTAGTGACAGCTGCCAAGTTGGAAGTGAAGGTGAAAAAACTGACAAGACCCAGTTTTAGCAAGTGGATGGCTCGCTATTGGGTGGGGCACCAGTTACCCATATCACGGAATGGCTGAAGCAGGAGTTTGGCCAGCACCAGGAACCAATCTATTTTATCGTAGTCCCAAAAATCATGGAGGAAATAATTCTGGGGCTTGCATGGCTGGATAAGTGGGGTCCAAGCATATGGTGGGTGGGTGTTATGGCCCGCCAGCGGCCAGCAGAGCTGGTGGCAGACTCGGACAGTGAGGAGGTTGGGGAGGAACATGGGCCACTCCTGGAGTCTGGGGAAGGCTCTGATGAGTGCTCTGCATTGGAGGCAGAGATAGGGCCAGGGCCATCTGACAGTTATCAGCTGCCTTTGGAATTGGAGATCAGTGGGGCAGAAGAACAGCTGGAGCCTGTTCCCAGTGTGTGCATATGCAGACGGAAGGGAACAGTTAAGGAACAAGGGTCAACTTGGCAGTAAAGGCTCTGGGGGACGGTGAATGGCCCCTCCCTTAGGGAATAAAGAGGAGCAAAAGGGGAGTGGTGTTTGCAGGACACAATTAGTTCAATTCATTAGAGTGATCAGTTCATGACTTCTTGCCAAGTAATTGCTGCTACAGCATGGTGTTTGGAAGATATTGGTCTGGCAATTCTCCAAGCCTGATCAAAGTCTGTAGTTGTGAAATTTAATGAGATGTTTGCCGGGACTTTGCTGGAGAGAAATTCCCTTTAACATAAATAAACGGGGGTTTTATTGGGACAAGGAGTCTGCTTCATGATCTTGGGAAGCCTAGGTCAGAACAGTGGGTGGTTGTAGGCACCTCTGTATTGGGGTTGGGCCCCACCCACCAACACATGAACAACTGCGGTCCAGGAAATTCAGGGAGGGATCAAACCCAGGTCCTGAGGTTGTAGAGGCCAAAACTGTGGGGGAGAGTATGACCTTCCCAGCATCATATAGCGATCTTGCAGATGTTTTTAGCGAGGAGTGTGAGGTCCTTCCTCCCCACCGTCCAATAGACTGTGCTGTGGAAATACAACCGGGGGCCAGGTTACCAAAAGCAAAGATGTATTCTATGACCCCCAAGGAGTTGGAGGAAATGAGACACTATATAGAAAAGAACCTTGCAAGGGAATGCATACAACCAGCTATGTCCCATATCACAACCTCAGTCCTGTTTAGGAGAAAAAAAATGGGGCCTGCAATTATGCATAGACTTCCTGGGAATCAATGGGGTGTGTGTGGAGCACACATACTCCCTTCCCCTTATGAAGGACATGCTGGCCTGCTCGGCTGAATGACAGATATTCACCAAGCTAGACCTCAGAGAAGCCTATTACCGGATTCGGATAAAAAAGGGGGATGCATGGAAGACAGCTTTTAATTGCCCATTGAGGAGCTGCCAATTCAAGGTAATGCCCTTTGGGTTACAAGAGGTCCCAGCAGTGTTCATGCAGTTGATTAATGAAGTCCTGCATGAACATCTATATAAAGGGGTGCTCGTTTATTTAGATGACATCTTAATTTACACCAAGTCCATGGATGAGCGCATCCAACTAATGCACCAGGTCCTGAGAAAATTGCTGGCGGCGCATTTACATGTCAAATTGTCTAAATGCCAGTTCCACAAGACCCGGTTAGACTACCTGGGTTACCGAGTATCACAGGAGGGGTTGAAAATAGACTCAGCCAAGGTGCAGACGGTGCTGGACTGGCAGGCCCCGAAAACTCAGAAATAATTGCAAAGCTTCTTAGGCTTTGCAAACTTCTACCGCCAATTCATCCCATCTTTCACAAGAGTGGCCCTCCCACTGATGGACCTCCTGAAAACCAAGCACATAGCTGGGAAGCCTCAGCTGGGTCACCCGTTAAAATGAACAATGGCAAGTCAGCAAGCCTTTGAAAACCTGAAGATGTTGTTTGCTAGGGAGCTGATACTGAGACACCCAGATCCCACAAAACCTTTCGTGTTTCAGGCCGATTCCAGCAATGCGGCTGTGGGGGCTGTTCTCTTACAAACCAACGAGGGGGGCAAACTACAACCCTGTGCCTACACCTGTCACAAACTTACTGAAACTGAACGAAGATGGGCTATATGGGAAAAAGAGGCATTCGTAGTCTGGTGGGCCCTTATGACATGGAAGCATCTCTTAGAGGGCGGTGAGGTTCTATTCGAGATGTGGACTGATCATAAAAACCTCGAGGCCCGGGAGGACGAGGCTGATGCTGCAGCATTACGACATGTCTCTCAGAGAGCTCTGTGGGGACCGTCGATATCCAGCTGTTAGAGGGGTCCTAACAGACCTAAATCGCCTTGGAAGAGCGATGATTGTAGAGAGCACACTCCGTTGATTGCAGGGAGCCTGCAAATTTCCTGATCGGTCTGGAGAAGGCTCTCCAATCTGACAGCAAAGAAGACAGCCATTGCGAGCCGTTCCGAAGCTGGGGTAGCCACTGGAATGAAAGTGAAAGCTGTGTGATCAGACTGAGTGAGATACTTTTGAATTGAATTGAATATTTAAGAACAGAGAGAAGAAAGAGCTCTCTGGAATATAATTAAGGGGAAGCGAGACCTAAAGGAGGAGGTGGGATTGTTTATTTTTTCTTTCACCTCCAGAAGAAAAGCTGTTAGGAGAGTTGTTAAGAGTCATAATTAGAACAGGAAAGGGCTTAAAGGAGTTTGTTGAAAGAATCTATTTAAGAAGCTGGACTGGGTATTTCAAAAAGAATATAACACCAACTTTGACCTTCTGGATAACATAAAAGACTATATGGAACGTTTTAAAAATATATTTAAACATTTTATTATCTTACTTTACAATTTGAAAACTTTTACTGGATATACAGCATACAAAAGAGAAAGAAGGGAAAAGCAGAGCAACAGTGTCACCTAATGGCAGAAGTGAAAATTGAAGGGGAAAATATTCTGACTGATAAACATAACCTTGCAGCATGACAATAAAATAAGAGGCTGTTTTGACTGAAGAATTAAAATAGAGAGCGGAACACTGAGACTTTGCTTTTTTTAAAAAAAAAAGTGTAGCTCTTGGAATTTAAATGAAAGCATCCTCCTTCTCCTTTTTTTTCCCTGCTCTGTGAACTCTCCCTTTGGACATAAACCTGCTGGTGGTGGAATTCTTGGGCGTGGTGGGCCTACTTGGATTACAAATTATTGCTATATTAATTTTTTTCCTATGACTAAACGGATTAGGGTTTGAAGAGCCCAAAGAAAAGAAAAAGCTCTAAAGCGTGATAAAACCTGGTTTTGGATTATAACTTTCTGGGATAACAAAGGAAATATTTTTTAACTGTTGGGGACTATAAATACTGAAATAATTTAAAATAAAGAAAACAACACCAACACCATCCTCAGCATCTTCTTTGGCAGCCTCCAGCTCTGCAGGCCAAAGAACCTTGAACGCCCTACTTCAGCAAGAAAAAGCAAATGTGCAACAAGCATAATTGAAAGCCATGATACAAATGCTTCATGAGGACATGAAAGAATGGAGAAAAGGGAAGAGAAAATAGAAGGGAAAATAGAGAAAGTAGAAGGGAAAATAGAGACCTTCCAACAAATGGTGGCAAAAAATGAACAATGTATACAAAAAGTAGAAGAGAGAGCCGAATCAACAGAAAAAGAGTGGGATAACTTGACTATAAATTGACACAAGCAGAGAGGAGCAAAGGAAGGACAGTAATGATGTTAGAGATGGACAAGGCAGATTTTTATTTGAGATTTCAAAATATGGAAGAAGAAAAGAGAGAAAACCTAGCAGAGATAATGGCAGAGTTGTTGGCAGGGGCTTTGGAGGTAACCAAGGATTTTTTTTTGACAGAGATGGACAAAGTGTTTAGAGTGCAATGAGAAATAGGCTCCCCATAGAAGTTCATGAGAGGTTTACAAAAAAAGCACTAAAAACAGAGATTATGCGGAGAGTGAGAGATGGTCCCTTAAAATATAAAGGAAAAGAGATAATGGTCCTAAAACAAATTCTGAGAAGAGTTAGAGATTTAAGGAAGGAGTATCAGTTTTCTCCTATCTCTCTCATTTGAGGGAGAAGGGGTCCTGGCCTTTGCAAATGCTAAATAAACAAGCTTTAATATTCCTGATCTTCTGTTGCTTTTTTGATTATTATCACACTACATAATCTAACCTAGAGTCATGGAATTTGCTGGTCATCTCCCAACCAAGTATTAATGAAGAATGATCTTGTTTAACACCTGTGGCCAGAGGAAATCAGGCAAAGCCACCTCTGAAACGTCATTACTGTATTTCCCCCCAAATAAGACCCACCCAAAAAACAAGCCTGATTTTTTTGGGTGGGCTTAATATAAGTCCTACACAGAAAATAAGCCAGGGGGGATGGCCGTGGCCAGCATGAGAGGTGGTAAACACCTGGAGGCCTATGGTGTCTGGCAGCAGCCACAGCCTGCCGGCACCTTGGCACAAGGTAAATACTGATAACTCCAAGTGTGGAGGCAGAGGCAGCAGGTGGAGAAGACAGGAAATCCAGACATGCTACATGGCTGCCTGACTCACAGGGGCTCGCAGGAGGCTTGTGTGGCAGCACCAGCAGCAGGTGGAGACAGAGGCATAGGGGATGAAGAGGCAGGCAATCCTGACGTCCTGTGCAGGTGTTTGTCTGGCGCAGCTGCAGGCAAGCCAAGAGACAGTGGGACTGAGTGGGTGGGACATTGGGATTGCCTCTCCCCAGCAGCAGCTGGTCGAGCAGGCAGAGTGGGTGGAGGCCAAGGCATGCCAAGAGCTTGGCCCATTGCAGCCATGGGCAAGCAGAGGGCAGGGCCAGCAATAACTGTGCTCTCACTAACGTTGGCCCCCACACTCGCCTCCTCCTGCACTTAAAAAAAATAAGGCTTCCCTGAAAATAAGCCCAAGTGCTTATTTTCAAGCCCAAAAGAAAATAAGACCGGCTCTTATTTTTGGGAAAACACGGTATTAATTTATTACAAGTAACGAGATTCCCTTAGTGAATGTTCAAAGTTACACGATAAGTGCCCCCTAGCGTTTACAAACAAGTCTTGAAATTATGAATATTGCAGCACCATGGCAGTTGTTCCTTCTTATGAATGAATAGAACAGAATAACAGAGTTGGAAAGGACCTTGGAGGTCTTCTAGTCCAACACCCTGCCTAGGCAGGAAACCCTACACCACTTCAGACAAATGGCTATCCAACATCTTTTTTAAAACTTCCAGTGTTGGAGCAGTCACAACTTTTGGAGGCAAGTTGTCCCACTGGTTAATTGTTCTGACTGTCAGGACATTTCTCCTTAGTTCTAAGTTGCTTCTCTCCTTCATTAGTTTCCACCCATTGCTTCTTGCCCTGCCCTCTGGTGCTTTGGAAAATAGCTTGACTCCCTCTTCTTTGTGGCAGCCCCTGAGATATTGGAACACTGTTATGTCTCCCCTAGTCCTTCTTCTCATTAAACTAGACATACCCAATTCCTGCAACTGTTCTTCATGAATGATTGCAGAGGTTCTGTAACATTTGCCCCTCCTATTCCCCACCCCCCAGCCGGGTCTTCAAAGGCACTCCGCCTGTGGAAACTCAGTTAACTTGCAAAGATCTCCTCTCTGTTGTGCTTTCTTTGCCTGCATCATTGCTTCAGGCTTTCAGTGCATTCGCAGAGAACAGAGGCCTAATGTACCATGAGATCATGCAAGATCAGTAGCGCAAGATCTCACACTACTGATTTCATGTGATCTCACACTTTAGGCATCTATTCTCTGAATTGAGGCCTGGATGTTTGCAAATAGAGTTTGCCATTTCCTTGCTGAAGCCTGCAGGGAGATTGCGTTCCTGTAGGCTTTGGCAACCATTGCAAAAAGCTTTTGTTGGCACTAGCGGAACTTGGGAGGTGCGGGCACATCCCTCTGAAGCTCTGTTCCTACCGGCAAAGGCTTTTTCAAAAGTGCTGTCAAAGCCTAAAGGAACAGAATCCTCAAGCGCTTTGCTGACAAGAAAGGAGGCCTGGAGGGCCACATGCATGCCCTCCCGAACCTCTTTTCTCACAGAGATCTGCTTGATGAGTCCTCCAGTGATGAAAAAAGAGGCCCAGAAGGTTGTGCACCTCCTTTTTTTGTTGCCGGAGGCTTGTCAAGTGGATCTCTGGTGAGAAAGGAGCAAGCAGGCAAAGAAGCAGGCTGCAGAGGAGACAGATCTTTATAAGGTAAGTCAACCAGTGCAACAGGATTGGGGGGAAAATAATTGTGGGGACCCCAGAGGAGGGAGAATGAGGTAGCTGTGGCTCAGGGTAAGCCTTGGGTGGTCTGAAATAGGTGGCTTGATCCATCACTAGCCCCCCCATCTCCTTCCCCACCCCAATACCTCATGTGTACTTAATGAGCCGCATATTTGATTATCGAATGCGTGGACGAAAGCAGGGAGTGATCTTGTTCAAGGTAAGAGATTCACTCCCATGAATCCTTGGGTTACAAATGGAATTGGGCAAGCTCAATTACATTTGTAACTTGAGGACTACCTGTATTAGAAATGTTCCTTTCTTTTTGAATTACTATTCTCTGCCTCAGAGGCTAATTAGACAGAATGTGTACTACAGATAAACAGCAAAATTATAGAGACAACTTTTTGTTTTCAAATAGAAGGGTTGGACAATACTTTATTAGAATTCTAGTTACTTAAATTGGAGTTAGGAAAAAAGTATCAATAAAAACAATTCTGGGATTACATAAAACCACATAGCCTAAAAGACACTATAGTAAGAGAACATTTATTCTGCCAGATCTGTAGATTGATTCAATGTTTTTTTAAGTTATCATTGATAATTAGTATGTGAGGAAAACAGTAAACACTGAGGAAGGAAAGGCAGTTAGGAGGCAACAGAAGGTGGGTATGTCGATTTGGATTAGGATGTACTATGAAGATGGAGAAATGAAGACAAAGAGGCCTGAGGAGACTGAGAAAATACTGGAGAAAGTTATGTTCATTATATTCGTTTAGGCTGAACTGGCAGTATGGAGCAGCAACACCTTGGGCCTTGGTGGCTCAGGCTGTTAAATGCCTGCATTTAAGTTCCAGCTGCCTACAATTACTGTAGGCTCGAATCCCACCAGGCTCAAGGTTGACTCAGCCTTCCATCCTCTCGGGATAGGTAAATTGAGGACCCAAGATTGTTGGGGGCAATAAGCTGACTTTGTAAAAATGCCACTTAGGAATAAGCAGGCATATACAATGGAATGAAGGCTATTGCTGAGCACACTGGGTTGTATCCCAAAAAATTGTAAGCCGCCCTGAGTCTTCAGAGAAGGGCGGCATATAAATGTAATTTAAAAAAAAAATACTGATTAAAGCGATCTGAACCACTACTGGACTTTTTGTGAGAAACTGAAATTAAAAGTTGATCTGGGACTTTGAGGATTAGATATGGGATTAGGGAAATAATCAGGGGTGGGATTCTACTGGTTCTGTCCGGTTCTATAGAACCAGATGTTAGGGCTCCCGGTAGTTCAGAGAACCGGTAAAATGGCCCCCCCGGCTGGCCCTGCTCCTCTCCGCCTGCTTCTCCGCTTCCCTCCCTCTTGTGCGCATGTGCGACATGCCTGAAGCCTGCTTTTGCCCACCAGGTCAGCCATTGCTGCCTGCCTTTCACTCCTGGGCAGTAGAGAAGCAGCCTGGTTGAATCCCATTTTTCTCTGCTGCCCAGGAGCCGTTTCCCGAAGGGAAGGGCCTTGTAAGCTTTTCACTCTGCCGGGAGAGGCTCTCCCAGAAAGAGCAGGTGAAAGAAGCAGCACAGAGCCGATCTGCCTGCTCACAGGTAAGCCTGCCCTTCCCCTACTGTCCCCGGGACTCCCCGGGCCTTGCCCAGCCTACCTAGCTGCCCCCCCCTGCAACATCCCCGGGCTTAGCTGGCTGGCTAAGCTGCCATGGAGTGCTCTCCCAGCTCTCCTTACCACATGGCAGGCGGCGGACCCAGCTGCCACCCATAAGCAGCGCCGTCAAATGGGAGGCAGCCAGGTCCGCTGCCTCTGCCACCCACAGAGGTGCTTTGGGAGGGCTGGGGTGTGTGTGTGTATGTGTGTGCTCATGGTCCTGCTTTAAGCACATGGAGGTGCTTAAAGCAGCAGGGCCATGAGCACCCGCTGCCCCAGATGTCGCTGCACACGGAGGTGCTTTGGGAGCACTGGGGCAGGTGTGTGTGTGTGTGTGTGTGTGTGTGCGCTCATGGCCCTGCTTTAAGCACGTGGAGGTGCTTAAAGCAGGAGGGCCATGAGCACCCGCTGCCCCAGCCATCAAACGGGAGGCAGCCAGGTCCGCCACCTCTGCCGCCTGCAGAGGTGCTTTGGGAGGGCTGGGGTGGGTATGTGTGTGTGTTATACATGGAATTTATACGTGGAATTCTTAGCCTTCACCTTGGTCTTCCCTGGCGACCCACTCAGAGCGATGGTTTTTTGCTGATGCTAGCGATGGTCAGGAAAATGACCTGACCATCACTCCAAGTGGGTCGCCAGGGAAGACCAAGGCAAAGGCTAAGAATTCCACATAGGTGGAGCATCGCATCCCAGAAGCGCCAACAGAGCAGGGGAATGAGGATGTGTGCGGTTGGAGCTGGCTCGCAGGAGAAGAGTTTGTTTTGGTGGGATGCTGGTGCTTGAAGCAGCCCGCTGACCCATCTCCTCCGCTATAGTCTGGCACTCCATGTGGGCGTAGAGAGCCGTCCTTGCCCTCCCTCTTCCCAGGCTCCCTTCCCTGTTTCACCTGCCCGCTCTCCCTCGTGTCCTTTCTTCCCCCACCCCCCCAGCAATGGCTTCTTCGGTGCCTCCGGGTTCCAACTGGGGCCTGATCATGAACATTGTGAACAGCATCGTCGGGGTTAGCATGCTGACGATGCCCTTCTGTTTCCGACAGGCATTAATGGTTATTATATAAAATATATAGGTTGAATATCCACCTTAGGAGCAGTAGCATGGATTGCTTGTTATATTGCTGAAGGTTTATGTTTCATTTTTTCATTCTTATTTCGTATTCTTTTTAAATTGAGTTATATTGTCTGTTCTTAGAGCATCTATCCTGCATTATTGATATAAAAGAGGATAGCATATGTAAGAGTTCTCTTGATACATGAATTTCAAGGTTCATTATTTCTTTAATGCTTTCTCTCTCTTATATTGTCTGGTCATGTTTGTTATAATCTGGTGCTTAGACATCTGTTCACCTGTGTGACTTGTCTGACAGGCACAAAAATATAGAATTTGGGTTAAACTTTGTTTTATAAATTGAGAAATTATAAACTATTTCTGTTCATCATTAAAGTAACCTTGGTGGTGCAGGCTGTTAATAGCCTAGCACTTAGTTCCAGCTGCCTGTAATTATTGCAGGCTCGAATCCCACCAGGCTCAAGGTTGACTCAGCCTTCCATTCTCTCGGGGTAGGTAAATTGAGGACCCAAGATTGTTGGGGGCAATAAGCTGACTTTGTAAAAATGCCGCTTAGTAATAAGCAGGCATATACAATGGAATGAGCACGTTGGGTTGTGCTCCAAACATTGTAAGCTGCCCTGAGTCTCCAGAGAAGGGCGGGATATAAGTATGAATAATAAAAAAAAAGTAACCTTATATCTATATGAGAGTCATATAAATCTTGTTTCTTTTTTTCTGTTTTTCCTTCCCGCCCTCACAATTGCCATGGATGTTGAGAGGCTTTCAGATTGTGGAATCCAATGTAAAGTAGATTTTAGAAACATACTCCTCAGGTTGTTTCATATTAAGAAATTATCTGTGTGTTTAAGCTCCAGATACATTCCTTAGGAGCCATTTTGGTGTAGTGGTTAAGGCATCAGGCTTGAAACAAGGAGGCTGAATTGTAGTCCCACCTTATCCTAGTGTCTAGTCCCACCTTAGGCCCAAAGCCAGCTGGGTGACCTTGGGCCACTCACTGTTTCACTAGCCCTAGGAAGAAGGCAGTGGCAAATCCCTTCTGAAATCTTGCCAAGAAAACTGCAGGGATGTTTCAGGATTGACTTGAAGGCACACACAAAAGACAAAGTTTGCATTACATGGCTTTACAGAATAAAGAGCCCTGGAATATGTTTTTTGCAGAAATTAAGAAAAAAGTGAAGTGAAATTGCCTGTCCAATGAATAAGTGGCATATATATTATAATAAATGAATATGCAGCTTCCTGAAATTCCTAGCCATTGCAACCATTGTTTAAAAGTTGCTTTTTAATAAAAAATCAATATTTACATATTTATATTTACATACAAGCCACGCCCAGCCACTCATGTGACCAAGTCACACTTAGTCAGCAAGCCACACCCACCCAGTCACATGACCACCAAGCCACACCCACAAATTAGGCCACACCCACAGAACTGTTAAGAAATTTGAAGCCCACCCCTGGAAATAATGTAGACAAACTGAATTGCAAATAATTAAAACCATTGGAACTGTTCACCGGAAGGTGGATTTGAAAGATTTGAGGAAATTTGGTGGGCCAATTTGGATTTGGATTACTAATACTATTTGACAGAACATCCTACAAGGCGAAAGAAGAAAAAGAAAAAAGAAGAAAAGATACATAAGACTTTAAAATTTGGACAACTGGGAAGGTGTAAACTGGAAAACTATAAAGACTGTTAATTATCAATTTATAGTTTTTAAGGACTATGAACTATAAATTTAGGGGACTTGGAGGTATAATTCTGGGACTGACTAAATCTTATTAATAATTGGCTTCTTTGGAATTTTTAGATATTGGGACCACTGGAATCTTAGTGGTATATTGAGTTTTTTAATATCTTAAACTATTACAAAATGACTCAACAGGAGACAATAAAGGTGTATGAAGAAATGTCAGTGATGCTTAAAAGTATTTATGAAAATGTGACAAAGAATCATAAGGAGATAATGGAATTGTTCAAAGATAAAGATGTGAGTGTAGAAGATCCTCAACAAATGGGGGAAAAGATGAACATAATTTTCAGAAGACAGATGAGAAATTAGAAGGAGTGGTGGAGCAGACAAATCAAAATAAGTTACAGGAAGACAAAGACGCTGAAGAGACAGTAACAATAAGTACTAAGAATCAAATAGATAATCCTTTAAGAGTTTACAATAGAACAGAGGGGGAAAAAGAAAGATTTCCCCCAAAAATAATGATGGTTATTCAAAAGATGAGGAAGGAGATAAGGGGAAAAGCAGAGCGAACATTCAGTTTGTATAAAAATGTTAGAGAGATATAAGATTCCAAGACAGAAATATAAAAGAGTTATCCAAAAGTCAATAAATGATGAAATCTTAAAAAGACTAAGAGATGATGAAAAGAGGTAAAATATCTGTAATACGGTCACTGTATTAAAAACTAATAGAAAGAAGTAGAAAGAACAAATTGGGAAACAGTAGTATATATATTGACATACAATAGAATTTATTATAACTATAAATATATGAAGGTTAGAAGGTGGAAGACTATGATTACGTATACTTAATTCTATTATTATTATTATTATTATTATTATTATTATTAACAGTTTGGAAAAATATGTTGAAATTTGTAGCTTTCAAGGACTATAAATTCAGGGAACTTAGGGGAAGAAGATGGCGGTGCCCAACTAGGAAGGTGAGTGTCTTACTCCTGCTGGTCAATAGATCGCCAGTGAGGCTCTTACCATTTCCCTACCTGATTGAAGAAGATAATCGATCGAAAATCGATAAACAGATCATCCCCAAACAAAATCACCCTGTAAAGCTGCTGCCTGCACCAGAGATTGCCCGATCCCGTGACGGAGGGCCGGATCCCGGAGTGCTGACCAACCATAAAAACCACTGCTTGCACCAGAGACTGCCTGAGATTGTCCGATCTCATGACGGAGGGCCTGATCCCACAGAGCCAGAGTTCCTAATTCCCCGAAAAGCGCTGGCTTCCCGTGAGTAACCCAGAGCCCGTCGGAGCTCTATAACCCCTGCAAGTAACAAACATTCCTTTAAGCCCTGATCCTCAATCCAAGAGCAGAGCTTCCAACGGCAGAGCGCCTTCCCCGCTTTCCTAAAGATCACGCCGCAGCTCAGATCCCTAAGATCGCCGGACCCACTCAGGATCCCCATCACTAAATGAGAATCCCCATCAGAAAATCTCCACCTATATCCTCTACCTCACCAGGAAACAATCTGATATCCATCCACACTCCAAGCTTACAATCCCTGTGAGAAGATCCAAGAGAAGAGAGACCTTCTGCCATAAGACCTTCATCCACACTTCCACCCTAACACATGCTCTCTTCCTACAACCCCCCAGGAGCCACCCAAACCAAATCTTCTCCTCTTTCTGCCTTACACCAACTTCCTGCCCTAATTTTCTTTCTCTACCTTATAGGATTGTTCTTGTGGGGAAAATAGAAGGGAGCGTTGTGTATATTCACTGCTTTGAGTTACTTACAAAGTAACGAAGGTGGGATATTTATCCATCTAATAAATAGATTGAAATTATGTATTATTTATTTATCTAAAAATTCAACAGTAAAATAAACTACCTGAAGAAGTGAAGTCTCTAGATTTTAGCATATGTGCAAGCAGGAGTTAGACTGCCATCTGTTGGATATATTTAACTACATTTGAGTAGGGAAGCTGAACTCAATGGTCTCTCTTTTATTATTCTATTTTAATTAATAGGTATTAAAAGCTATTAACTGACAGCACAAGTAGTTAATATGTTAGAATTAATTAATTAACCAACATGTCCAAACTATACTATGAATGAACATTCAGCCTGGACTCTGAAAACAGATTTCCCATTCAATAGTGGACATGAATTCTCTTTTACAGATTAGTTGACAATATGAATTTGAATGACATATCGCCGCAATGGCGAACCTATGGCACGCATGCCAAAGGTGGCACACAGAGCCCTCTCTGTGGGCACGCAAGCTGTCGCCCCAGCTCAGATGTACGTGCATGCACACGCACCTCCCGTCTGCTAGCTGGTCTTCAGCTCTCTGCTGTGCATGCGCAGAGGGCGGGGTGCATACACGGGGCACATTTGTGCATGCCCGGGGCATGTTTGTGCATGCATGCACGGGGGATGGGGCACATGCACGGGAGGCGGGGTACATGCACGGGGAACATGCACATAATGCATTTTGAAGATGCACACGCACGTGCATGCTTTGGGTACTCGGTGCCAAAAAGGTTAGCCATCACTGACATATAGATTATGAACTGGATTATTTCTATGCCATTACTTGTTGGTGTAATTCCTCCACTTTTAGCTTTGTTAATTGTTGTACTTTATTCTTTTTAATATCTGCTCTACAAGACAAACATGTTTTCAAAATAAGAAGTTCCTTTTACCTTAGGTTCGCCATCGCGGCTATATGTCATTCAAATTCATATTGTCAACTAATCTGTAAAAGAGAATTCATGTCCACTATTGAATGGGAAATCTGTTTTCAGACTCCAGGCTGAATGTTCATTTATAGTATAGTTTGGACATGTTGGTTAATTAATTAATTCTAACATATTAACTACTTGTGCTGTCAGTTAATAGCTTTTAATACCTATTAATTAAAATAGAATAATAAAAGAGAGACCATTGAGTTCAGCTTCCCTACTCAAATGTAGTTAAATATATCCAACAGATGGCATCTTTCTCCAAATCTATGTCCTCTAGATATGCAAACGTAATACTGGCTAGGAACCACGGAAGTTATGGTTCAGGACTTCTGGAGGCATTCATTCAATCGTCTGGCTCAATCTTGCGATCAACTTTAAATACAGCAGCTGAACTAACTTTTTTTTTTTATTTTTTTATTTTTAATTACATTTATATGCCGCCCTTCTCCGAAGACTCAGGGCGGCTTACAATTTTTGGAGCGCAACCCAATGTGCTCAGCAATAGCCTTCCTTCCATTGTATATGCCTGCTTATTACTAAGCGGCATTTTTGCAAAGTCATCTTATTGCCCCCAACAATCTTGGGTCCTCAATTTACCTACCCCGAGAGGATGGAAGGCTGAGTCAACCTTGAGCCTGGTGGGATTCAAGCCTACAGCAATTGTAGACAGCTGGATCTTAAGAGCAGGCATTTAACAGCCTGAGCCACCAAGGCTTTTTAAAAAATGTAGGCGGTTTAGTCTTTTTTTCCATTTCATTTTTGCATCGTTTAACATGAGAAAGAATTAATATTCTGTGACTATTTCCTAATTCTAATAAAGATAATACTCAACCATACATTCGGAAGTGTTACTTTAGTTTTATCGATCATCGCTTTATTAGTCACTGAGCAGTTCATATCTCATTACGCGCTCGTCTTTTCTCCTCTCTTACCGTTCCTTATTTATTTATTCGGTTAACAAAATGTTGGCGTTCGAGGCTGGATAAACTGGCCCGAGTGCAATACCGTCCCTCTTCACCTAGCCTATCTCCAACGAACACGCAAAAGCCCAAGAGAGGAAGTATTGCTCTACAGTTGATTTCAGACAGCTCAAAACACGCACGTTGCGCGGGCAGCACCAAAGATGGAGAAGACTATGTCGCCAACGTTGTTCCTGAAAGTACTAAGGAAACTTTCTCACCTTGAACATAGCGGTGAAAATGTATTCTCCTGCTGGGTGGCCAGGGCTGATGACGTAAAAACCTATGCGCTTGACATACGGGTACTGTAACGGTAAAAGCCGGCGGACGTTACGTGCCGCTTTAAAAAAAAAAGCACTATTCAGAGGCGGGTTTTGCTTGTCCTGCTTGCTGTTTAAGTAGAGCGTCTCGTATCTAGGCAACCGCTAAAAGCGGTTGAACTGGAGCTGCTGAGAAAACGAGTCTTCCCAGCCAAAGGTGCGGGATGATGTGGAGCGATACACCCATATCGTCTTTCGTCCTAAACGAAAAGGCAAAGGAAAAAGAAGGGGAAAAACAGAGGTAAACCTTCCACCCTCTTATTCCCGGAGTTTGACTGTAACATGACACCGGGATAGCATAAGCCAGGTTTTGAACTCTGTGGTGAACGACAATGTGTTCTCTTTGTAGTTTACAAAATCAGATAAGCTATATGTTAGATCTAGCATACCTGCCTAAAATGAAAATCAATAATCACTTTCCAGCGTGGAAACTTTGTTGCCTCCAAACTCAGGGAACCCGAATGTGGCGCAGAATTGGTAAGAAATTGATGCCTGAATCTGAGAGGCTTCTTTGCCCACCTGAAAATAGGAATCACCAAGTAATTCAGGCAAAGCAAAAGAATTGGTTATTCGAATAAACCGGCCTGGACTGAGGGGGTGGGTGGGTTTAGTTTTAAATGTCATGTGATTGGGGTTTAAATACTTTACTTGGTCGAATTAGGTTTAATAATTTTTTTAATTCTTTCTTAACTTTTGTATTGGGTGTTTTTTATGTGCGCCGCCCTGAGTCCCTAGGGAGATAGGGTGGCATATAAGACCAATTAATTAAATTAATTAATTAATTAAAACAATTAGTCTCTTTTAATAATTTAAATAATACAACCAAAAGACGAACAGAGGTAGATGCAAGCATTTCCTATTGACTCATCAGTACCTACATTGCACTAGCACGGTTAAAATCACCCTCAAATATAAGATCTAGCAAGAGCATTAATTAAGCCTATAACATGCAGGAAAGCAACCAATGACAAGCCGTATGCCCACAGGAGGCGTAGATTGACATAAAGCTGTTTCTGCATGCACAAGGGGGCTTCAAAGGGTTAATTTATTTATTTTATTTTGTCAAGCGATTATAAGATTACAGGTATAAGTATAGACATAGTTATGAGTACATGAAATGGATACATATAAGAAAAAAAAACAATAGGACAGGGACGGTAGGCACGTTAGTGCACTTATGCAGGCCCCCTACAGACCTCTTAGGAAAGGGGTGTGGTTAATAGTAGACAGTTTAAGGTTAAAGTTTGGGGGGTTTGGGGAAGAAACCACAGAGTCAGGTAGAGTATTCCAGACATTGACCACTCTGTTGCTGAAGTCGTATTTCTTGCAATCAAGTTTGGTGCGGTTTACCTTGAGTTTGTATCTATTGTGTGCTCTTGTATTGTTGTGGTTGAAGCTGAAGTATTCATTGACAGGTAGGACATTGCAATATATAATTTTATGTACTATACTTAGATCGAACTGAAGGTGGCGTAGTTCTAGGTTGTCTAGGTCTAAAATTTCAAGTCTGGTGGCATAAGGTATTCTACGAGTAGAGGAGTGGAGAACTCTTCTTGTGAAATATTTCTGGAATATCTATATCAGATATGTAATGCGGGTTCCAGACTGATGAGTTGTATTCAAATATTGGTCTAGCAAATGTTTTGTATGCTCTAGTTAGTAGAGTGATATTACCGGAGAAAAAGCTACACAGGATTAGGTTTAGAACTCTAATGCCTTTTTGGCTATGTAGTTACAGTGGGCTCTAGCACTTAGATCATTTGAGATGAGTACTCCAAGGTCCTTGACAAAGTTTGGGTCATCAATAAGGTCTTGACTATTCAGCTTGTATTTTATTTTCTTATCTTTTTTGCCAATATGTAAGACAGAGCATTTATTTGTTGAGATTTGAAGTTGCCATTTGTTTAACCATTCTGACACATAGTCGAGGTCTTTTTGAAGGGTACCAGTATTGTCGGTGGTGTTGAATAGCTTTACATCATCAGCGAAAAGAACGCAGTTGCTCTTAATATGATCACAGAGGTCATCTATGTAGAGTATGAAGAGAGTTGGTCCTAGAACACTGCCTTGGGGGACACCACTGTTGACAGGTACAGGATTTGCTAGGATGCTCCCAATTTTGACCATTTGTTGCCTGTTTGACAGGAATGCTTCTATCCAGTTATGCCAGGTGACCAGAGATACCATAAGATTTTAATTTTAGGAGTAGTTTGTCGTGTACCACTGAATCAAAGGTTTTACAGAAGTCTATGTAGATTGCATCTATTGCTTTGCCCTGATCAAGTTGTGTAATCCATATGTTTTTGCAGTGTAAGAGTTGCAGATTACAGGATAGTTTTTTTCTGAAACCAAATTGTTTGTTAGAGAGTAGGTTGTTTGTCTCTAAGTGGAGGATAATGGATTGGTTAATAATTGATTCCATGACTTTACAGGTGATGCAGCATAAAGAGATTGGTGTGTAATTTTCAACTAGGCTGAGGTCTCCCTTTTTGAAGATGGGGATGACCGTGGCTAGTGATCATAGGTTTGGCAAGGAGCTGGTCCTGAAAGATTTTTCAAAGATTATGCTTAGAGGTTCTGCTATGGCAGTGGATAGCTTTTTAAAGAAGTAGGCACATATTCCGTTCGGTCCAGTAGATAGAGATGGTTTCAGGTTGCGTAGTGCTTTTTCAACATTGTCTTCTGTAAAATCGATACGTATTAGATCATTGTAGTTGTCTGTGGTTCCACTGGGCATGATCCATTGCTGTTTACAAATACTGAGCCAAAGAATGTGTTAAAGAGGTTGGCTTTAATGGTGTCGTCATTGCAGTCTTTACCATTAAGTCCTTTAATGGTAAAGACTGCCAGGGGTGGGATGGACCTTGAGTCTTAGTTTGTTGTTTACAAAATTGTAGAAAGCGCGTGTAGAATTGGTGCGTAGAAGGTTTTCCTCTTGTTTAATGTGATAGTTGGTGCATTCAGTCTTTATCTGGTGGCATAAATTTTTGTATCGGCTTTTAAAGTTGGCAACGTGACCAGATTTGTTTTTCCGCCAAAGGGATTTCTTTTTGGATTGAAGCTTCTTTATTATTATGGGTAATTTGTTTTCTCTGGTTTTGGGAGTTGTTATTGGTACATACGGTTTGATGATTCTTTTGACTTCAAGTAAAAATATGTTGTAATGGTTTTCAACAATATTGCATCCAGTGAATAGAAATTGCCAATCAAGAGATGAGAGATCGTTGTCTATAAGATCATAGTTGCCTTTTTTTTTTTAAATTACATTTATATGCCGCCCTTCTCCGAAGACTCAGGGCGGCTCACAATTTTTGGAGCACAATCCAATGTGCTCCGCAATAGCCTTCATTCCATTGTATATGCCTGCTTATTACTATTACTTATTACTGAAGTTATAATTGGGGATCCTGTCGTTATGATGATTTTTGTGTGGACGTATGTTGAGACAACAGTCAATCATGCTGTGGTCACTGTTGGAAAAGGGTTCATTAATTTGTAGTCCATAAATTGAATTCAAACTGCTGCAGAAGATGAGATCGAGGCAGTTGTTAAGTCTAGTGTTGTTGGCTACTAATTGTTCCAGTCCCACATTTGTTACAGCATTGTAGAAGGTTGCATGTATGGGTTCGGTTGTACATTCGTTTAGGGTCCAGTTAATACGAGGTAGATTGAAGTCACCAAGAAAGATAAAAGCAAGTGGGCAGGAGGTTGCCCATTTTAGTAGTGAATTTAACTTGTTTACATGTTCGATGTCATAATCAGGGGCTCTGTAACATAGTAAGAATTGAAATGTGATATTTAAGGACAATTCACAGATGATGGTCTCCGGAAGAGCAATCTCCTTGGTAATTTGGATGTTTTTTAGATGTAGGGACTTTTTATAGAAGATCGCAACACCACCACCTCTACAGATTTCATGATCTGATCGGTAAACATGATAGTCTCTTATGGTGGTAATGGAGTCAGGGAGGGATGCATTGAGCCATGTTTCACAGACAAATATGATGTCAAATTTAGCCATATTTAGTAAGAGGAAAAATTCAGGTATTTAATTTACAAGGCTTCTTGCATTGAGTAGCTTGCATTTCAGGCCACTTGTAGTTGGAATTGAGGTAGTTAGGGGCATGCGTGCCTAGTTTTGGGTGATGGTGGATTGGTTGAAGTAGGGTTGGATGCTGAGTTGTCGGTTGTGTGACTTACTTTTGATACAATCAGCACGGTAGTCAATGTATAGGTCCTTCTCTCCACTGTCTAGATGTTTTTTGAGTTCTGTGCTGAGTTCACAGGAGCAGATTCTTTGCAGTATGATGTCTGGTCGTGAACGAAGTTTGTTATGGGTGGTATTGGTTTTAGCAATGGCGTTTATTGTATGAATTAATATCCATTTGCTGGACTCATTTTTGCAAACAACTCTACAAAATCTTGGGGCCACTGAGCCATCATTGTATTTGAACTCAGGGCCATCTCTGGTTATTTCAATGATACCTTCAGGAGAGATGTTTGTTGTAGTGGAGTTGCTTATGATATTGTGAACTTTGGTGATATCATCAGATTCTTTGGTGTCTTCAAGACCAAATAAGATGGCATTTGCATGTTTCTGATCACGTTCCATGATGTCTCTGATGAGTAAGGGGATATCATTTGTGGTGTTATTTGATGGGATAGTGATTATTTGTGGCTGTGGTTTGGTGGTTATTTTTGGTTGTAGTTGTGATTGTAGTTGAGGTAGTAGTTGTGGTAGTGGTTATTGAGTTGGGATTTGATTTTGAGCTGATAGGTATTCACTTATCTGTGCTGTATTTTTTTTTCAAGAGAGATTAGGCTTGCTTGTATACATGTTTCAAAACGTGTTACTAAGCATTCTTCTATTGAGTGCATGAATGATTCTATGCTTTCAACTCTGTCAGGCAGGGTACTTAGATTGTTTAGCTTAGGTAAACATAATGGACATAGACAAGGGAATGTATCTGATGTTTTTAGGAGATCAGCTAGGTTTTTATTTAAGTTTAAGCAGGCGAGGTGGGCTTGATTGTCACATAGGTGGCATTTAATGTTGTTTTCGCTTTCATTGATGGTTTCAAGACATTTGAAGCATGTGCAGGAGTCTGGGAGGTCATTGGTAGAGATATTATTCTTTTGTTGATGTTTGGTGGAGGGTTTGGAGTTTTTGGCTGGCATGGTCAATGACAATAGTACACTAAACAATTACAATAGCTAAATTAATATGACAGGTAGACAGTTACTTAATGTTGGTAATTAATATATGTTAATTGATAAGTTAGAGAATAAATCAATAGTAAGGTTACTTATTACTAAAAAAATCAATCAATTAACTAGGTAATCAATTATACAGTATTAAATCACTATAAATCAATAAATCAGTAATTAGTGGTCATTTAACAATTAATTATTATACTATTAAATGATAAATCAATTATTTTAGACAAAGCATTATCTATCAATAATAGGTCTTACGGTAATGAATTAATGGCAGCTGCCTCAGCAAAATGCAGAAAATGAGAGTTCTGGTGGCATAGTAGAACTTTAAACACCAAGTTTTGATCCACCTGGTGATCCATAGATAGTAAGTGTCTGGCAGTGGGCAAAGAAGGCATTTTATGGCCATGATTTGCTGTTGTTGGATTACTCAAGGTTGTTTGGACCCATTTCAGAAGATGCTTCTTTATTCTGAAAGCCAAACACCTATCAGCTCTGCCGACATAATTGTCTCCACAATTACAAATAAATTGGTAAACGCAATGAGTTTTGGCACTGATAGGTTGTGCTTCCTTAATTAGGGGCAGCGGTAGCCTCTGGGTTTGATATAATATGTGAAATTCAGCTGAATTGAATGTTGCTTCAATTAAGGTATTTAAACATCGTCTGGCATGCTAACTGATCCCTCTTAAAGGGCATCTCAATAAATACCTTTTTTTTACTGGCAGCTGGAACTGTCAGCTTTGGTTCTCTTATTTTGCTGTGCCTGTCAATAAAGTGTCTTGGATAACCATTTGAACAGAGTGTTTGGGTTAAAAATTCCAGTTCTTCTTTTAAACAGTCCTCAGTGTAAATTCAACGTGCTTGTATAAATAGTGTCTGAACCAATGCACGTTTATATTTAATTGGTATAAAGCTTGTGAAATTCAGATAGTGGCCAGACCATGTTGACTTCCTATAACATTCTTTTAATGGAGCCATCATTCCTTGGTATGATCAGTATACCCAGGAAGGGCAACCAGTCATCTACTTCATATTTGATGGTGACTTTCAGACTGGGATGACAGTTGTTCAAATGATCCATGAAGTCATCAATAGTCTGTCTCAATGGGCAAAAAATCAGTGTACATAATGTCTACATAATGTCTATAATACGACAATCTGGATATATGATCAGACAACAGTGATTCAATCCTATGCATGAAGAAAACAGCTAACATTGAACCCATCACAACCCCGTCAACCTGTTGATAAGACTCACCAAGGAAACAAAAAGAAACATTTTCAGTGCATAATAATGCATTCTGTTTGTTTAGATTCCACTAAACTGCACATATAGTCAACTGTTTCATGAAGTGGAACATTAATGAATAAAGACTGAACGTCCACCGAACACATGATATAGTTTTTTACATTGAGGCCATTCAACTCATTAGCAAGCTCAAACAAGTCCTTTAACATTGTTTGGATTTGCTTCTCTCTTATAGGCACCAGAATATCATGGACCCAGCAAAAAACATTTATTAAGGAGAGGATCAAGTATTTTTATAGGTTACAGAAACTACGCAAACATGACATTTGATATATATAATAAATTAGAAAGCAAGTCAAATAATAAAATACATTGATCAATCAATCAGAGTAGAAGCTGGAAGGGACATTGGAGGTCTTCTAGTCCAATCTCCTGTTCAAGTAGGAGACCCTATACCATTTCAGTCAAGTGACTGTCAATTCTCTTCTTCATCTTCTTCACCTCCAGTGATGAAGCACCTACAACTTCTGACAGCAAGCTGTTCCATTGGTTAACTGTCCTCACAGAGGAAGTTTCTCAGTTCTAGATTGCTTCTCTCCTTGATTAGCTTCCATCCATTGTTTCTTGTCCTGTTCCTTGGTGCTTTGGAAAATAAATTGACTTCCTCCTCTGTAGCAAATATTGGAATACTGCTGTCATGTCCCCACCAGTCCTTCTTTCCTCTAGACTAGCCAAGTCCAAATCCTGCGACCCTTCTTCATATATTTTAGTCTCCAAGCCTTTAATTATCTCAACTTAATAGAAAAGACTGATTTTGGATAGTGTTTTGGATAGTGGACAAGTGGCACATTTATGGGTTACGTCATATTTCCCCATCTGGATTTGTCTCATTCTTAAAACTTGCAAGGGACTGTCACAAAGAAGAGGGGATCAAGCTATTCTCCAAAGCACCTGAAAGCAAGACAGGAACCGATGGATGGCAACTAGTCAAGGAGAGAAGCAACCTAGAGATAAGGAGAAATTCCCTGACAGAACAATTAATCAATGGAATGACTTCCCTCCAGAAGTTTGGGTGCTCCAACACTGGAGATTTTTTAAGAAGAGAATGAATAGCCATTTGTCTGAAATAGTATAGTGTTTTCTGTCTGAGCAGGGAATTGGCTCCAAGTTCCCTGCCGACTCTGTTATTCTGTTAAGTGTATTCAAGGACTTCTGCATACTGTTCTGCTCCCACTCAGTCTCAAACGGTGAGATGGGCAGCAATAAATTTAATAATAATAATACCTACCTTGACTGTCAGTGAGCCACCACCTCGACATAATTGTGGGACTTGTGTGCTCTGTGGAAGATAATTCAGAGAACTATGCCAGAGATTCAGCCGAATGAACAGGTCTCATCAGAGGAATAAGACAAAGAGGGTCTCATTAAAAAATGGGGTGAGATGTACATTACAGAAACCCATACTGGCTCAATCATTGCCCCATCAACAAGGACCACACTAGGTGTTGGAGTTCCAGGACATCTGGTGAAAAATGGGCTACACGATTCAGGACTATTGGCTGAGTAACCAGAGCCAGCAGCTGCAGAAATGCTGAAAGAAAAGGTATTTGCCCATTGCAAATATACAGAGATAAAAAGCAAAGAAATAATGATATGTTATTATAGATCAAGCCCAGGAAGAAAAGGATATTTAAAAAGAAAGCAAAGATAGTATCAATAACAATAGGTATCTTGGTTGCAATCCCAAAACAACTGGACCACCACTTGAACACCATTGGCATTGATAAATTCACCACCAGTCAATTGCAAAAGACAGCTTCACTCAGGACATCTTACATCCTGCAATGATACCTCTAACACTATCAAATGTCAACACCTGCTTGTATCAGGTCCTTGGGAAGGACTTGATAGGTGGATAAAAATGCCAAATTAGTCTGAACATCTGGCTGACTGATGAACCATATAATACTATTAGGTGCTTTGAATGCCATCCCAAAACAACTGGAGCACCACTGTAACACCATCAGCATTAACAAAATCACCATCAGTCAATTGCAAAAGGCAGCTTCATTTGGAACAGCTTATTATATATCCTGCCATAATATCTTCAGCACGGTGAAACATTAATATCTGCCTATTCTAAGTCCTTGGGAAGTACTTAGTAAGTTGATAAAAATGCCAAATCCAGTCTAAACATCTGTGACCAACCATAATAATATTAACACAACCCTCTTGCAGGTCCTTGGCAAGGACTCAGTAGTTGGATATAAATTCCAAATGCAGTCTGAACATCTGGCTGACTGTGCTCATGATATTATGCTCTCTATTGCTTAGTGCTGAAAAGACAAGTTCTCCCATATCAGTAGAAACAGCCTTGGATAACAAACAAAAACATATTTTCCTGAAGTTAGAAAAGAGGCCTAGACTGGTAGGTTAAAATGCTAATATCATTTTTAAAAATGCTAATAATAAAGCCTAAAATTCCAAATAATACTATTTGGATGATGATGATGATAAAAAATGTTTTGAAATACCATGCTTAATATGGTAAAAAAAATCAGAAATCAACATACTGGAAAGTTATCCCAAAGCAACTAAAATATGTGTTGATTCTTCTATTAAAATTGTTAACACTATATTCATATATAATGAGTAATAAATAAATACATTTCCAATGAATATAAAAGTTATTTCTATATTTTTAATAAAAATGAAAAATGTTCATATAGAAAAGTAAACAGTAACATTAGAAATAATATAATGATTAAAGGTGTTTTATGGTTTTGTGGAACTGATGGAAGGGATTTGATATTGCATGGTGAAATACAAAGTCATACACTGGTATGACTAGTCCATATACCAAGGAACATATAATAAGAAATAATGAAGTGAAAGAATAGGTGGACATGGACCTATTCAGGTGATTTGGGAAGCTAAAATAGTTTGACAGCAGATATGGGTAGATAATAATATGAAAGGAATTATGAGGGAGATACATGAGGCCTATATATATATATATTTTAATACTGAGACAGTTTTATGGCATGATCTAATGATTGACTGAAATGAGACCAAAGGAAAAGGAAGTATCACAGAAAAAGTCAATATGTTTTAATAACTTTCTCCATGTGCCTCTCCTCTCAGGGAAATCCCATACAACAATTTCAAGAAATCATAAATATACCTTTTAATTCATAAATTATTCCCCTTATTCCTACTTATCTTTTTATATGGTCATTAGTTTCCTCTTTATTGAAAATATAAATTATCATTACAAATCATGCAGTTAAGATTGTAATAGTGTGAGAAAATTATCTGACTGACTGACCAACTGATTAACCTAGATAAGCTAAGTCAAAACAAAAAAAAATTAAAAATAGGAAAACAGGATGTAAGGAATTCAATAAATGTTGGGAAAAGACTGATTAGGAATATAAATGGAATAAAGTCACACAAAGATCAATAACACAAAACATTACAGTTACTACATCTCTCAAGAGATACAATTCCTAAAACAATTATATCTCAGATTTTTTTAAAATATCATGGCTAGACAGTTTAGATGTATCAATCATAAAGCTATATCTTTTCACTTTCCCAATTTTCTAGTTAAAGTGTACGAACACACAGGCAGGGACTTCTTGGGGTGCTGTCTGTGATTCAGTGTCGGTTGGCGGTATCCCGGGGAAGGGCCTACTCTGTAGCGGCTCCCGCTCTCTGGAACCAACTGCCTCTGGGGCTCCGCCTGGCCCCCGACCTCCGCACCTTCTGTCGCAACCTAAAAACCTGGTTGTTTGAACAGGCTGGGCTGTGCTGACTCCTTGGGAAATGGGTGTTTTATTTATTACGGGTTTTTTAGTTTTAATTTGGCTTGTTGCAATTTAATTCCATTTTAGCTAATTTAATTTATTGTGTTGTTTTTATCTGTGAGCCGCCCCAAGTCCTTTTGGAGAGGGGGCGGTATACAAGTCGAATAAATAAATAAAGGAAGGAAGGAAGGAAGGAAGGAAGGAAGGAAGGAAGGAAAAAAATGAAACCATGTAAAGACAAGAAATACTATCTGAGGCTGGTCCAAGATCTTGGGGTATTCCATTTCATCTCAGACTAATTTGACCTCATTCTGGATTTGCTCTGAATATTATTGATGTTGGGATGTACACCTCTTATACGTATCACATGTAAGGTTTATGAATAATAAACAATATAGGAATGTCTGACTTGTTAATCATAACTTCAGTCTAGAAATATTTGACTCTTCTGAGTTGTCTGCTCAAATAATTTTCCAATATTTTGAAATTTAAACATCATATAGTGGTACGCAAAGTTGGTAACATTTACTTTTTTCCACCAGGGTTAAACGAGAGCAAGCAGGTGTAAAAATTCAGAAGAGATGGTGGATACATATGACAAAAAGACTATTTAAACTTCTGAAACACACAATTCGTGCAGCGGTAATATATACAGTGATGCCTGACTAAATGTAGCATTATTGTTCTACCCCTTACCTTCTTTTTCTTTCCCACACACCCTATTTTAAGATAGATCCCCTACATGCAGACGTATTAGTTGTGTTCACATAACATAAAGATTTCTGATGTATAAAAGTTTCTGTCTTGCTTCGTAATATCAAAGTTGTAGAAACAGCACAACTACCATCTGTGGCAAGCTATGTCAAGAGGCTGCTGAACAACTAAACTGAAATCCAGGCAAACATGGTAAGGTGAAGGATAAAATCTAACAAGAACCCAGAAGGATGAAAAAGAAAAGAAATAAGAAAATAACAGAAAAAATGTATAAAAGAAATATTAAAAAATGACTTCCTTCAGCTTTAATTTAAAAAAAACTTTAGCACTTTTATTGTAAAGTTATAAGAAAAAAACATATTTTTCCCAAATTTCTCCCATTTAAAAGACATATAGAAGCAATAGGTTCAGATCCATAAAGAACATGACATTCTGGGATGGGAATTTTTCAAAATCTCTCCTCCTAAACAGATATTTAAATTAAGAGCTCAATTGATTTCAAAGGTATAGAATAAAATTTGCATTGCAGATTCAGAGAAAAGTAAAAGCAAAGGATACATTTATTTTAATAATTAAAGCAGATCCATATCTGAGCTTAACTCACTATTCAAAATACATTAGAGTGCAGTATTGCACCTTTACAATATATGCTCTCCAGGAATATAGACCTGCAAACTCAGTTTATTGGCTAGGCTTTATGGCTTGATAGTGACACCACTTGCATTTCTTCGCATATATCACAGTTTCTTCACTCTTTTCTTTCAGCAGCCCGCTACAAATTTTGTGAGGGTTTCTGCCATTAGTAATGGGAAAGTAAAGATTTATTTTCATCAGTGAGCTGATCATTTATTGGCAGTAAGAAACTAATTATTCTGTTTCCAAAACAATTGAAAGAGGAAACATTTAAATTATAGTACATACTCTAAATTAATTTTATATAGTATAAAAATAAAATATCCCCATGTTTTTTAAAATCTCATTTTTTCTTATATGTGTAACATATTTAGCTTTTTTGCATCATTGTCTCACTGCCTTTTTTTCCACTGAAAATTGTGCAGCCGTGGCCAGCTATCTCTGTCTTACATTTGTAGTAATTACAAATAATATATTGCAAAATTTATTTTAGAGTTGAACAGCATTATCTTATATTTCAATTACTGTTATTTTGCCTAAAGACAGGATGATTTGGTAGTCTTAGTGCCAATAAATATCTCAATATTCTAATTAAAATGTATTGAAAAGCAGATATTCTTTTTTCTGAGTGAAAAAATTGAAAACCAGGTCTGTAATATTGTAGCATGGATCATGTTATTCAGTATTCCTCCAAATAGTGATATAATATGATTTTTTTCAGGATTTTCTATATCACTCTCTTTCCCACATCTCATCCCAGTGATATTCAAAACTGCATAAATACTGAGTATGCAGGGTGCTCATTGAGCTACCGTGTTTCCCTGAAAATAAGACCTACCCCGAAAGTAAGACCTAGCACTATTTTCTAAACCTGCCCTAATATAAGACCTACCCCAAAAATAAGACCTAGTATAAATCTCCAGTTCCAGGAAGACTTTTCAGGGAGCAACCGTGCACCCGCGAAACACCTCCCCCTACACACTCACACCCACTATTTGGCATCATAAATATATAAGACCTACCCCGAAAATAAGACCTAGTGTGTTTTTGGGAGCCAAAAAAAATATAAGACAGTGTCTTATTTTCGGGGAAACATGGTATTTGCAAATACTGAGTATGCTGGGTGCTGATTGACCTATTTGCTTGTTCAAATATTTCTCCAAATATTTCAACTTCTAAATATTCGGATATTTTAATAATACTGTTGCCTCTCTGTTTCTCTTACTAATCCCAATTTATGTACACAGTGATCATAATATTTCTGTAAATAGAATGTTGCAAATTATTGGGTAAATACTGTATTTCTTTCAGGAGTACTGCATTAGCTATGACATTTTAAAAAGAGTGAGTCCTTTAGAAGCTGAACTTCTTAAAGAACCTACTATTCAATATAAAGTCCGATTCAGGTAAAATTAGTACTTTTATTTTCTTGTTCCCATGTATGAGATTACTTTTGTCAATATGACAATGTTTTTGTATACAGAGAATTCCCCTGGAAGCAGTGCATTTTAAGCACCAATCAAATGTTATAGGCAGCAGAATGAAACAGTATTAGGGAGACTGCCACTATATTCTACACTATCAAGTCAATTGTGATTTTGTTTACCATATTGTTCAAACATATTGCAGGGATCAGATTGTGATTAAGGAAAAATGTAGAAACCAGACTAATAGCAAAATAAGAAATGTGAAGAAACATTGTTCTTTATCTGTTTTCAAAAAGGAGAACATTCAGTTTTTCAGGTGGGAAGTTTGAAATATTATAGTTTCTATTCAGTAATTTCTGTGAACATGTAGCCTTTAACACATATGTTGATCTGATTAAACTGATCACTTATTGATAAGAAAGATAAAGCAAAAGTTATACTGTACATTCAGAATTGGTTTTTATTATGATTGCTGAGAGATTTTTCAGAATGTTCTATCCAGTTGTAATTTCAGAAAGGGGAGACATTCACTAAACTCTTAGGAATTGGATGTGGACAAATGGAAATGGTTTCTCTTCATGACAGGAAAATATTTACTGCAATAGTCAGTTACCAAAAGGAAGTTTTGCATAAAGTACCTATGCTGACTCAGATTATGATAAAGAAAGCAGACTAATTTATTTCTACACTGTGCTTAAGTCAGTTCTTTTGGTTGCCTTAATTTACAGCCATATAAAATTTTTAAAACTAATTATGACTCATATTGACAATTGGAAACACTTAAATAAGTTATGATTTCTAAGGCAGAACATAAAAAAAAAGTTTTCCATAAAAATAGTTACTCAGTTTTGATATTTCCTCCCTTCAGATTTGCTGGATCTAATTTCCCCCCTTTTATTGTATTTAAAATATTTTGTAAATCAAGAACCAAAACCAACCAATATATAAGTGGGAAAAGAGTAATAACATCAGAAAGTAAGGTAATTATTGTTGGTTTTGATTATTTTCTATTTATCCAAACTTTTTTGCACGTTTAATATCTATCATATGTGATTTCAGCTGGAGTAGACATGTAACATACTTGTCATAACTTGCAAATTTAAGCATTTAATATTTAATCAAATATGATTTGAGGATGCCTTTATCTTTTAATATATCTGTTAAAACTCTTTTTAATAGGTGGTTCTTGAGGATGAAAGAATTCTTTCAGTTTTTTTTAAAGAAATAGTTATTTTAGGAATACAGTTGGATCTCTGAATTCTCAAGGGTTAAATATCAATGTTTCCTGCAAAATATGTGAAATTCCACAAACATCTGCACTCCAGCTCAAATAGTTGCAGATGTTTTCATGCATGTCTACACACTTCAGATGTGACCTGTAACCTAAAATCATGTGGCCTGAAGTCCCAAAAAGAAAATATATTCATCCAGACTGGGAGACAGAGGGAGAGAGTGCTCGCCACCTTTTCTAGCAGCCATTTGATGACAGCTTTGCCTGCCATCTGAGCATAAGCAGCTCAACAAGTCCTCCATCTGGCACTGGCCACAGGAAGCCAAGTGTGGAAGAGGAGGAAATGGTGGCCCAGGTGTGATTTCGGGTCTGTATGTAAAACAGTGTTTCTCAACCTTGACAACTTGAATATGTGTGGCTAGGGAATTCTGGGAATTGAAGTCCACACATCTTCAAGTTGCCAAGGTTGAAACATACTGGTGTAAAAGATTAGTATAATAAATTTCACCACTGCCACCACAAAATACATGAATATGGAGATCCAACTATAACAACAGTCCTAAGGTATTGCTTGGTAAATAACTACCGTAGAAATGTAAATCTCGATAGTAAAAAAAAATCATATTTATTCCTCAAACTGTACTTAATTGATTTATATTATGCTTTTCTGCTCAGTGATTATTTAAAAATATTGCTTAGTATCAATAACAATACTTAAAGTAATGAAATATAGAATACAAACATTAAAAATAACTATCAGTTAAAATATGGTGAAATATGGTAACAGTTATAAAATATGCTGTTTCTTGATTGCTGTTTGGAAGGCAGAGAAGTACAAGTTGAATATAATTTACAAAGGATTGCATCCCATAGTTTGAAAATAATAAAAAGAAAGGTTTTCACAAACAGATGAATGGGAATTTAAATGGGCAGAATTTAAATGGTCACCATATTTTACCCAATTCTGTCCCTCTTGCCCAGCCCCAAAATGGTACGGGAAGAGAACATTGAGTTACCAAGTTTTCAATATATTGGCTCCCATGATGTGCTAAATTAGATGTTGGGGTAGATTTCTGAGGGAAGAGGAAATGCCCTTTTATTGTAGGAACAGGAATATTTTCCATTAAGCATCTGAACTCATTCTTAGTCAAATTATTATCCCCTTTTTACTTTATATTTTCTAATATTTTTAGGCAGCTGTTGATGCTTGCAAATTAATGGGATATCGGATGTATTATCATCAGATTCTTCAAGATGAGCTTCAGAATAAAAGGCATGGAATAACAGATGAAATAGATATTGCTACAGTAAGAGATTACATGCAAGTAAGCAGTGTTTAGATTTATCTATCACATGGGATTATACAATTTAAAAAAATACTAAAGTTCCATTCAGTCAAGTGCAATCCCCTTAGAATCCAAATTAAAAGCCTTTTCAATACATAGTTCTTGAGTGGTTCTGTTCAAAGGACCTGTAGCATTTGTGATAAATGGTTCAATTGTTAAACTGTTCCTGCTGTTAAGAAGTTTTTTCCTAATATTAAATCAATATCTACTTCCTGTAATTTAAAATAATCACTTCATGGGACAATACCACAGGAAACAGGCCCTGATATTCTGTTGGAACAAAAAACTTCAACTGAACCCTGGCATGAGTACTTCTCTCTCTGGAGATTTACCATACTTGATGATGGATGGGGTTGCACTATCATAAATAGACCTGGTGCAGAATCTGAGGGTCCTTCTGGACTCACAGCTCCTGCTCAAAAAACAGGTGTCAGTAAAGGCCAGTAACCCCTTTGCACAGCTTCATGTTAAGCACCAGTTGCACCCACTCCTGTATTGGGAAGCTCTACTCTCAGTCACTCATGCCCTAGTCTGCTTTCAAATGGACTACTAAACATGCTTTACATGGGGCTGCCCTTGAAAAGTATCTGGAAGTATCAGCTGGGACAGATTGCAGCAGTGTGGGCAATTGCAGGTACTCTATGAACTGCACTTGTCACACTTTTGCTCTGCAAAATGTATTAATTGACGGTTTGCTTCCAGGTCCAATTCATGATGCTGGTATAACCTGTAAAGTCCTATATCATGTGGGACTGGGTTACCTGAGGGGGCCACCTCTCCCCAATTACATCTACCCATCCATCAGGTCCAGCAGAAGGGCATGCTGTGGGTCCTGTTGGTCAAGTTGTTTAGCAGGAGCCAGAAAGAGAGTTTTTTTTCCTGCTATTGTACCCATCATTTGATACATCATTTCCTCCCACCTGAGGTGAGATTGATCCCAACTTTTCTGGCCTACCAGAAGAATCCTTAAAGCATGGATGCGCATCACGCTTTGGGATCTCATAGAGCTGTGACAGCGAACCTATGACACACGTGACAGAAGTGGCCTGCAGAGCCACCTCTCCGGGTACACCAGCAGTCGCCCATTACTCTTCCAGGTTCCGGCGTGCCAGCCAGCTGGACTTCACGCGCATATGCGCACCAAAAACCAAAAGAGCAGCTGCCCAGTGCGCATGCGCATGCTGGGAAAATGATCTTCTGGTTCCCAGAGTGCGCACGCATGCCAGCCCCCTGGTCTTTTGGTTTCTGGAGTGCATGTGTGTGTGTGAAGACTCGCTGGCCAGTGTGCATGCATACCAGAAACCAGAAGATCATCTTCCCAGCAGAGCTGGCAGCCAGGCACTCCGGAGCGTGGATGTGCATCGGTGCCGCAGGCTGGAGGGCTGGGGCTGTGCAAGCAGCCCGCTCGGGTGGGGAGGAAGGAAAATCCCATCCTGGCCGGCAGCTCTGTTCCCCTTGCTCTTCCGGGTTCCAGCATGCCAGCCAGCTCGGGCATGGGACAGTTGACCACCCAGCCTGAAAACACTGCCCCACTCACTGCTCCTGCCACCGCTGGGAGCAAGAGGGCGGAAGTGGTTCACATGCGCAGCCCTGCCTCCCCAGAAGAGCAGCAGTGGCAGCCACAACAGGGTGAGAGACAGGAGCAAGAACTGCCACTGCCCTTTTGCCCCCGGTGGTGGCAGGAGCAGTGGTCGGGGCAATGTTTGCTGGCTGGACAGTCAACTGCCCTGCCTGCTGCTCCTGCTGCCACCGGGGGTGAAAGGGTGGCAGCGGTTCTCACTCCTGTCTCTTGCCCTGTTGTGGCTGCCGCTGCTGCTCTTCTGGGAAGGCGGGACTGCGCAGGAGCTGACTCCACACAGGAGAAACATCTGTCCGGCGCTGGGGTAAGAGGCACACTGGCTGGGAAGCAGTCGCGCTCCCTTGGCAGAAGTGAAGGGGTTCCACTCATTTGTTCTCGTGGTGGGCTGGAGAGGGGCGCTTCATCCTGGCCAGAGTTGGGGTGAAGTTCTCCCACCTGCTGGCTCCCCAACCCAAGCCCCAGGAACACTGACGCCCCTTCCTTCTGAGGCCAGGAAGGGGCCCTGATTTCCCAGCAGAGGGAAGCGGCATTCCCCGCCCAACTTTCTCTCCCTTTCTCAGGCTGTGGAACTGGGTCATTGTTGGGGATGTTCCGCCATCCCAACGAGGACCGGGGGGGGCAGGCAGGGAGGCGCAAGGATTCCAAAAGGCCAGGTGAAGCCAGTGCATGCGCACCGGCCAGCTGGGCTTTGCACGTGCATGCGCACCAGAAACCAGAAGACCAGGTACACTGGAAGCTGGAAGATCATCTGTTCTTTTGGTTTCCTTCATGCAGGTGGGTGTGCGCTTGCGCGCGCATTCCCATTTTTGCACTCAGTGTTGAAAAGGTTTGCCAACACTGTCATAGAGCCTGTTAAATGGTTATATTGCTCTAGTGCATTGCATTCTCCTCTGTCTTTTCATTATTGTATTTCAAATGTAGATTTTAATTGTTTTTCTTGGTAGAAGATTGTGGTTTTACTTATGTTTAATTATATATGCCATTGAGAATTACATGCACGTGAGATGGGAAGCCATATAAATTTAATAAATGAATAAAATAAATATATAATTAAGCTACGCAAACTTAATTGAATTATAATTGACATTTCATAAATGTTTCTTTATGGCTTTTTAGTATGCCAGTCTTATGGATGAAACTCCAGCGTATTATGGTGGCAGACATAATTGTTGGAGAAGGCTGACACTGGAAAATTGGCCTAGAGCAATGATAGTGTATGACATCATGGATTATGCACAGTCGGGGAAAGTGTCTGCTAGACTTAGAGCTGAACTTCCATTTCTGTTGCTGAAACCACAGAACGAAGAGACGTGTCGTGCTCAAATCTTGGCTGTTTGTCAAATTAGGTAAACAGTGTCAATTGTCTCCAAATTTGATTGCTAACTTTCTTTGGAGTGTCTTTCTTCCCCTTTACTTTTATATGTTAAACACAGATAAGAATTAATAGCAAGCAAAATGTCATATTTGTAAGTGGAATATGATCGCAGATACTGCAATTTCTTAAACCTAATCCACTAATGTTATTTGTTTGTTTGCTTAATATGGCTGTTCATGTCAAACATATGATTTGGATGGCTAATAAAACAGGATAAAACAGTTAAATTAAATTATAAATAATATAAATTGTAAATAAAAAAATAAGAGCTGTTAAAAAAAACAACCAACAGCGACAATTAATATTACCCCATATAGCAGGTTCCCATACTTCTAGGGCCTAAGGTTGAGCAACAAAACCAGGTTGTCAAGACCCTACAAAAGGCCAACAGAGTAAGTCTGGTCTAGAGGAATAATGTTCCACAGGGCAATGACAGAAAAGGCTTTCTTCCTGCCCACCACCAGATGACACTCCCTGGCGAACAGGACTCAGAGCATGCCTCTCACAGATCTAACAGGATGGAAAGATAACTACCAGCACCTTAAACATAGAAAGCCATTGGTACAGAATGTCATTTCATCTAGACTATTGTGAAAGGTTTACTAATAAATAACCATATTCCAAAGTTGTAGCATTGTCTACCATATGGAAAATGGACAGTGTTCAAGTGGTAGAAATGTGGCTTCTTGGCTTCTTGGTATTTAGAAATCTTCAATGCGATAAGGTCTAAACTTGCCCTGTTATTTTATTGGCAAATATTGATGCAATGTCAGACAAGTGGTTCCCATTACATTGCTCTCCCTAGCTGGGCTGCCAGTCATATCATCTCATTATATTTTAAACATGTTGTTCATTTTGCCTTATCCAGGTGATTTCCTCTTTTCAGTTTAATAAAATTCCCATTGCTATTGAGTGCAATTATACAAATGTTCTCATCTAAAATAATTGGCACACTTCTTCATAGGACTTGAATCTTTTTTTCGAGAAGCTTGGTGGCTCAGGCTGTTAATTGCCTGTTAATTGCCTGTTAATTGCCTGCACTTAAGTTCCAGCTGCCTACAACTGCTGTAGGCTCGAATCCCACCAGGCTCAAGGTTGACTCAGCCTTCCATCCTCTCGGGGTAGGTAAATTGAGGACCCAAGATTGTTGGGGGCAATTAGCTGACCTTGTAAAAATGCCGCTTAGTAATAAGCAGGCATATACAATGGAATGAAGGCTATTGCTGAGCACACTGGGTTGTATCCCAAAAATTGTAAGCCGCCCTGAGTCTCCGGAGAAGGGCGGCATATAAATGTAATTAAATAAATAAATAATAAATAAGCTTGTGAGTACTTGTTTCTATAAGGTGTTCAGGATTCTGAAATGGAACATAGTATTGGTGCAGCCAGGGGTCATGGTTGTTTATGACAGGTTAGAAGAGCTAAAGGCTGGTTTAGTAGCATCATTCTACCATGTTTCCCTGAAAATATGACCTACCCCAAAAACAAGCCCGATTTTCACACCTGTGCCTAATATAAACCCTACCACAAAATAAGCCCTAGTTAAGCCCTGCCCACCGTCTGGTTGTACGAGGTGGGGTGAGGTGCATGTGTAAAAATCAAGCTAGGGCGGGAGGGTTGGAGCTGTCCCACAGGCCCTGCACTTGCTTATGTTAGGACACCCTGACACCTGTCGCACTGCTGCCCAACTTGTTCTGCGGCTGCTTGCAGCCAGATGCCATGTGGTGCATCACGCCAGTGCCACCGCTCATGGGATGAGGTCGCATGGCACACCGCACCAGTGCCTCCCTGCTGCATGGTTCGTTGTGCTGGTGCTGGTGCTCACAGCAGGATGCCACATGGCATGCCACGCCGGTGCAACTGCTTGCCCACACAATGCGCCACACAGCCTCCTGCCGTGAATGGCTGCACTGGTGTGATTAGCCATGCTGTGTCTGGTGTTGAGTGGCCACAAAAGAAGTCAGGCAGTGGCGCAACATATGTCATGGCGTGGGAGGCCTGGCTGCGATGGTCCTAAGGTAAGTGGGTAAGACATCCCCCTAAAATAAGACCTAGTGCTTATTTTGGGCTCCAAAAGGAAATAAAACTGGGTCTTATTTTTGGGGAAACACGGTAATGACATCTTAATGTCTTCTTAGTACTACAAAAGGCAGGCAATATAATTTTATATGTTGCTGTAGAAATATTCAGTTTGCACATTTGTCCATTACTTTAATTATGATATTATAGAATAGAATAGAGTAGAATAGAGTAGAATAGAATAGAATAGAATAGAATAGAATAGAATAGAATAGAATAGAATTCTTTATTGGCCAACTGTGATTGGACACACAAGGAATTTGTCTTGGTGTAAATACTCTCAGTATACATAAAAGAAAAGATACATTTGTCCAGAGTCAAGAATCATAAGGTACAACACTTAATGATAGTCATAGGGTACAATAAGCAATCAAATCATACTAGGAAACAGTCAATATAAATCATAAGGATACAAGTGACAAAGTTACAGTCATACAGTCACAAGTGGGAGGGGATGGGAGATAAGGAGTGATGAGAAGATTAATAGTAATAGTAGTGCAGACTTTGTAAATAGTTGAACAGTGTTGAGGGAATTATTTGTTTAGCAGATAAATATTAGAGTGGATGTGATAACACAGATGTGACATTGGGTGCTCTCAAGTTAAAGGGAGTTAGAATAGGTTAGTACTTGAATGGGAGTCTACCAGGAAATACGTGGTCTGTGGAGTAGACTTTTTCTAGAATATTTTTCAGCCTTCCAGATATATTTAAACCATAGCTGATGCACAGACATAAAAAAACAGAAGATTATTTCAATGATAGTATTGTATGCATAGGAAGATGACCCTATGTTTAAAATACCTCCCTTTCCCAAATGAAAAGGGATTAGGAAAAATGTGAATATAGAAAGTTCACATAATATACAGGAACCTACATTATCAATTGAGGACATACAAATAAAGTATGCTTGTGATATATTTGGTATACCTGTTTCAGAGGTGGTATTCAGCAGGTTCTGACCAGTTCTGGGGAACTGGTAGCGAAAATTTTGAGTAGTTCAGAGTACTGGCAAATACCACCTCTGACTGGCCCCGCCCCCATCTATTGCCTGATCGGCTGGGTCTTCTTTTGTTGCCCTGCGCAGGAGAACGGAGCTGGAAAACAGGTTAGTGGGGTGGGGAGAGAATGGAGATTTTATAGTATCCTTCCCCTGCCATGCCCACCAAGCCACGCCCACTAAGCCACGTCCATTAAAACCATTAGTAAAAATGTTTGAATCCCACCACTGACCTGTTTGTGTCTATGTTTACATATCTGCTGCAAGCTACATTCCTCACCATCCAACCCCCAAAAGGCAGAGATGATTGCATTAGTAATTATTCATTAAAAAAACAACTTCTTGTTAAATAGCCCCATTTAAGCAATAAATCATACTGATCTGCATATACCAATTGTTCTTTCTCTCATACATAAATATCTGTTGCACATAGAAACATATCATGCATGCATTCCCCTTCCTCTTCCATCCAGCACGCCAGCAAATGGAGTAAGAATAGGTGAAGGAAAGGAAAGAGAACACATTTGAATGAAGGTGAGAAAGAGGGAAGCAGTAATTGGATAGAGAAGGAAATTGGTCGTTATGAAAAAAGATACACATACAGCAGGCAAAAAAATCCCCTCCCCTTTTAGCCTAGATTCAGATCAGGACATGGTATGAGACAGCATAGGTCACATTTGTTGCTTGCCTGTGGAAGGCAGGAAATGGAAGTAGTGCATCCATCCTTCTTGACCTCTCAGCAGCTTTTAATACCATCAACCATAGTACTGGAGGTTGTCTTGGGCTCATATCTTCCATTCAATGAGCAAATAGAAGCTATGGCCGGGAATCCTTTCCACAAGTACATGTAGTGCAAGAATTCCTGGACTGGGACAATCTGCTCAACATCACTTAGGCTGTAGTTACTTCTCAAGTAACTTGGATTATTGCATGAGGCTGCCCTTAAAGACAATCTGGAAGATGCAGCTGCTCTAGAATCTAACAGTGCACGTAGGTTATGGATGCACCTTAATGCATCATTGTAGTGGATCTCTCTCCTTTGCAAGCTGCCTGGTTTCCCAATAGGTTTCCAAGTGCAATTCAAAGTACTGGGTCATGACCCTCAAAGCCCTTAATGGCATGCATCCCAAACATTCCAACAGATGTGTGCTCAGCTCCCTAACTTTAAAATGGGTGTCGGCAACCCACGGCTCCAGAGCCGCATGCAGGCTTTTCATCCCTCTGATGTAGCTCCCTGTTGGGTGATCCCACCACTGGCTGGCCCCACCCCTTGCCCTCCCCTCCCAGTCACTCCATGCCTGGCCTGAGAAGGTAAGGGTGGGAAATGGAGATTCCATATTCCAGAGTGGGAGTGAAGCGCCCCTGTACCTGATGGGTCTCGTGGGCACTTCTTCCAGCGGCTCGCTCTCACCTCCTGGATGTTGCTGTGATGCGCTGTCCCCCAGCCAATCATCAGTACACTGCTAGCCTGCCATCCTCAGTGGGCTCAAGTGGCAGTGGCAGCAGCAGCGCCAGAGCGACCTGCGTGCCCAGATTCAAGACATGCACATTTCTCCCAGCCTCCTCCTGTGGCGGGGAAGGCGACAGGCCTGTGGCCAACAAGCGCTGGGATTGTTTTTTTTGTTTTTTTTAAATTACATTTATATGCCGCCCTTCTCCGGAGACTCAAGGCGGCTTACAATTTTTGGGATACAACCCAGTGTGCTCAGCAATAGCCTTCATTCCATTGTATATGCCTGCTTATTACTAAGCGGCATTTTTACAAGGTCAGCTAATTGCCCCCAACAATCTTGGGTCCTGCAAGGATTGCACCTTGGATGGAAGGGAGAGACACCACAGTTGCCAGCATGCTCCTTGGTTGCCCTGCACCTGATCTGCTTCAGAGATGCTGCAGCACCTGTCACTCCATTCGCGCATTGGTTCATCCTGGAAACTGAGTACTGGATGAGTAATGATCTGTCTCTATCTGTGCCTGGCCCACCACACCTTGCCAGGCACACAAGAATTGTTCATGTGCCTGATTTGTCCCAGATAAGTGGCTTTGCACCTGCATGGGCAAGTTACATTATTCTGTTCTTGTGCAAACACACACACACACACACACACACACACACACAGAGATTCAAAGGGGAAGAGCTGTCTTTTATACCCAAACATGTATTCTTGCAGCAACCTGCTCTCGCACATGGATGCAGAATGGCTGGGATGGGGGCTGCTTTACAAACATGCACTCAGTTGTTGGGCTGAGGGTCCTTTTAGGATTCTTAAAGCAGATCTTTCACATCTGTTCTCTCTCCAGACATCAGATTCCCACCACCAAGCACCAGTTCAGGGGTTTCTTACCTCTCCCAGGGGGAAGAGACAGACAGAGAGAGAGAGAACACACACACGCACAGAGAGACACACACACACAGTGAAAAGAGACAGAGAGAAAAGAGACACAAAGGAAGAGAGAGAGGAAGAGAGAGGGAAAGAGAAGAGACAGAGAGAGAAACAGAGAGGAGACAGAACGAAAAAGAGAGAAGAGACAGATAGAGAAAGGAGACAGAGGAGAGGGAGTCGTTTTCCACAGAAAACAAAACACCAGGAGCCACAACATCTGTGTAAGCGTGGCTGGGGTGTGTATCATGTGACTGGGTGGGTGTGATTTTGAGTTGGCCACATCCACCCAGGTTTTGTGTGTCTCGGTGCTTTCTGTGGGAAATGGGTCCAAATGGCTCCTTGAGTGTTTAAGGTTGCAGACCCCTATCTTAAAGCAATGCCTTCTGACAGCACCAGAATTCCTTTTCATTTGTGGCACCTGCCCGATGGAATGACCCACCCTTTAATATTTGAACTGGCTGCAATCATGTTGGTTTTGAGAAGGCCTTGAAGACCTAGATGTTTTTTCAGACTTTGGGACCAAAATGTTAGGTGGCTTTATTCTGAGAGGTTGAATATATGTCCAGTTGTGTTTTCATTTTTAGATTTGTGATATTTTCTACTTTGTGATTGGTTTTATGGCTGTATATTGTCCAAAATTGCATACAATATTTAATCATGTAATCTTAAATTAAAAATAACGTAAATAATAACTGAGCTTTAGAGATTATTTTTAAAGGCATCCATGGTTTTCTGGTATGCATAGATACTTGAATTTCTTTCCCATTTCTTCATTTTCATCAGTCATGGTCATCCTCCAGTTCACAGGTATCATTTGGGAATAAATAGTGTCTTGGGTACTGTTAGAAACTTTAACATTTCTACTTCTGAAAAGATTCACTTAAGTTGCTGCTTTCCAGAAGTGAGAGACAAGATAGTAATAGCAATGTAAATTTGCACACATGTTCCTTAATAGGAAGAAAAAAAAAAGTTAGCAATAGGACCTTCCAGAAGTGTCTGTGACATTAATTAGCTTCAAAGCGTGTGCAAGTTTGTGACTGAGGCCACATCCTTTTTATGTGCGCTGCATGCATATAAAGAGGGCTGGGATTTCAGTTGTGTGGCCACGCTCACTATTTGGAAGCCATGACTGCTGCTATATACCTCTCTGCTTCAGAGCACAAAAATAGTAGTTTTCACAGTATTTATTTTAATATTTAATGAGATTCCACATCCATAGTAGCATTTGTACTGTAGGATCTGTGAAAATAATGTTCAAAACATCGGTTCTTTTCCAGGTCTATGTCACCTGGCTTCATAACTACCTCCCTGTCAAGACAAAACCAAAAGGCAGCCCAGAGAAGGTCACAACGCCGCTCTTATCAAGCTAGGCAGAAGATTGCAAAAATGAAGAAAGTTTATAAAGCTGCAAAAGAAGAGGTAAGCAAGGATAAAGCACATGAAATATTTGGTATTTAGAATAGTACCGCTAGATCATTAGAAGTCTATCAATATGTTTTAAAGGGATTTAATCAAGTTGGTTAATCAGGTTTTTGAAAACCACTTTTAGTAGAGTGTTCAAATGGTAGGATATAATTTAATCGTACTGTATAGAGGATGGCATACTTGTATAGGGTATGAAATAACAGCTGGAAAAAAAGAATAAAACAGCTGCTGTGACTAATTTTTTCTGTTATTCAAACTGATAAAAAAAAATATTTGAAAGGGGAGGTGCTTTGCTGGCCAATGAATTTTATGATAACATGATTTGAGCATGTTATGAATCAAATTATTAGAAAATAGTTTCCACCTTCCAAAACCATAGTGGTCTAGTGAAGTACATAATTTGGCCAGGGGTTTGCTATAGCTCGTTTTACCTCAAAAGTTTAAAAATGAACCTTTCCATCTCTTTATCATCTTTACTTGAAAAGAACTTACTATGACTTCAGTGGGATTTATTACCTAGTGATAAGACTGCTTTATATAGACCTGATTAAGAGCTCATTTTAATTGTTTTAGTAACATCAACATCTTCATACGTTATATTCTTTCTTTGAAAATTCAACTTCATCTGTTATAACTTTATATTATAGTTTTCCAATGTTGTGTAGTTTCTTTTGTCCTGACATGTAGGATATAATGAAAGGGATATATAGGATAATGAGACTGGGGTATAACATAAATGAATTAATATCCTAATATCCTAAAAAGTATTCAGGATACAGTCCCCAAGAAGCTGGTATAGACTTCGCTATAGATAGGCAAGGAGGTCCCAATATTTGGGACTGGTTGGGTATACATCTAGCATTTTGAAAGCTCACCAGCTATTTCAAGAGAAAGTAACAAGGTACAAAGGAAATGTTTGTGCTGTATTCTTTCCCCTCTAGTCTTTACCTAGGGTACTCCCCAATACAAAAGTTCTTTTCCTTAAAAAGTGACCAGTATTTCAACATCCGGTTTGAGCGGCTTCGAGGACGGACGCGAAATCCGCGATCGTGCGTGGTTTCGGTCCGTGCTTACCGCTGGAAGACCCCGAGCCGGCTGGCTTTGGGGTTAAAACCACCCCGTAGAGGTGGTGAAGAAGGGGGAGCTGTTGGCTGGGTGGAGGAGAGCCGCCTTTCCTGAAGGCGGCAAAGCGGTGGTCAGAAATGGCCACCCTGAAGAAGTCCTCAAGCGGACAAGAACGTGCAGGAGGAAGTTGCTGGGAGAAAGTGTAGCAGACCGGGCTGGAGTTGGAAAACATCTGTTTGAAGTGCCCTAAGGTGAATAGTAATTTCTGTTTATTTTAAAAAGAAAGACTTTTAAAGAAGCGCCGCTAGAAAGTGAAAAGACAGATTTTTTATCTTTTCCTCCTTCGATGCAGACAGCTTGGAAAGATAAGAGAAAAAGGCAAGCCTGTGAGAAGGTTATTAATTTGCTTGGACATTACGATTGATAGGCTTTTTATAAGCTGAAAATAAAGTGCCAAGTGAAGAAGAATTTGTGGAATTTTTGGAATCTTAAAGAACTTTGTATATAAAGAAAAGAAAGGAAGCAGACAGAGGAAGGGGAAAAGAAAAAGTGAAAGTAGGGTGTTATCTGGAACTGAGGATACCACCCGGACTTAAAAGGATTAAGAGTGGATTTGTAACATCATTTGGAAAAAGATACATTACAATTGAAACATTGTTGCACCCCCAGAGAAGCGAAAGGAGCAAAGAAGCAAAAGACAACCTTGGACACTTAGAGGTTTGTGGCTTTTTACATAGAGGATTTTAAGTGGACTAAGACTAATTGGGGGTTGTTTTAAAAGGAAAACCTCTTTCAAGAATGTCATCATCTGTGGGAGAAGTTAAAACGCTATTTATACAAATTAAAGAAGAGCTACAATGGGTAAAAATGGAGGTCCTGAAATATATAAAACAACAGGAAATGTTGGCTGAGCAAGAAGGGCGGAACAAAGAAGAGGATGCCACCTTAAAGGATCCAGAAACGGCTGGTGTAATTAAGCATAAGGGGAAAAAGGGGAACAGAGGGAAGAGAGTCAAGAATCCAAAACTTGAATTAACACTCAAAAAAAAGCTTGATCTTAACCTTATAAGGAGCCAAAGGATAGGATTTCAGAAGGGGAAACCAGGTAGGAAAGGGAATAGAAAGAATAGAAAGGGAAGGGAGAAGAAAGGGGGTTGGAGTACAAAAGAAAGCTGTAAATGGAAGCAAGATATACAGAAGCAAGAGAAATATACTAAGTATAAAGAATTTATCTATCTAGGGGGATATCGAGATAACAGTTAATGTAATTAGACTAGGGTGACTTAAAGGAATTTTTAAGAGTACCTGAAATATATGACTATATTAGAAATGAAATTTAAAGCTTTTTTCTTGTCTTGTCTTTTTTTTATATATGATATGGATTTAATATGGGATTAAAATGGAAATATTTTGAATAGAATTAAATTTGAATAGAAAGAATCATCTTTGTTATAATTGTCATAATGGTTATAGATATTTACAATCTTATTGTTTTTCATTATAAAGGCTTAATAGAGATAATGATTTTGAAAGACTGTTTCAAATAATATTTGGTAAAAAAAGATGGGGTGCTATCCTCAGGTGTAATAATCAAGGGCAAAAGATGTCTTTTAAGAAGAACGATATTGTAAACATGATAGACAAAAGTGTTTTAATAATTGTTTGGAAATATGACGGTGGGGAAATAAAGGGAAATAGTACAAATGGTTATGATAAATGAGATAGAATGTAAAAAATGTGCGAAAGTCTATAACTGAAATTTAGTCGCAAAGAGAAGGGAGGGTCCGGTAGCACACTGTTCTCAAAAGAAGACTTTTTTGTTTTTAATGTTTAGTATATATATGTTAGTATGTGTTTGTCCGGAACAGCTTTGAAGTAATAACATGAAGGGACATAAGATACATTAATTTAAAAATATGGAATATGTTGTATATGAGAGTATATAAAAACAAACTATAGATGAGAATGGAAAAGATGTATAAGGAGTTTTGAGTTACCAGCATATTATATGTTTTCTTTTGTGTGTGTTTGTTGTAAAAATAAAACTTTTTTTCAAAAAAAAAAGTGACCAGAATTTCAAACAAGATTGTTTCAGCTGGGCAACATGTTTTTTTTTTCCTAAGAAGGTTTATGGGACTCATTTGATCCAAAGACATTTTGGAAGCAATAACAATGTAGGACATTAACAATGTACTATGTAGCATTTCTTTTTATGTTATAAATTAAAATGGTTTTAAACAGAATTTCTCAGATTCCAAGTGAAGTGTATCCCAAGATATATCACAAGTATGGAGAACATTATTTATTTATTTATTTATTATTTGGACTTGTATGCCGCCCCATCTCTGAAGACTCGGGGCGGCTCACAACTAAAAACATAGAACAACAATAAATAGCTAAAAAAGAATTAAACAAACACAAGCCCAATAATACCGAATTTAAAATTTAAAATTTAAAAATGAATTAAGAACCATCCCATCCCCCCCCCCCAGGAGGGAGTCACAGCCCGGATTGGTCAAATAACCAGGTCTTCAGGTCGTGGCGGAAGGTGCGAAGGTCAGGGGCCAGACAGAGCCCCAGGGGTAGCTGGTTCCACAGGATGGGGACCACCACAGAATAGACTCGTCGCCAGGGGACCACCAGCCAACATTGGCTTCCGACGGGACCCTGAGAAGCCCTTGCCTGTGTGGTCACACAGGGCGATTGGCACTCGATATCAGCAGGAGTCGCTCCCTTAAATATTGTGGACCCATATCGTGTAGGACTTTGAATGTTAAAGTACTTTGTAATAGCTATCTGCATTACAAATAACTGGAATATAGTTAAGCTGACAAAAATTTTAAAAAATATATATATCCAGGAAATTATAGGCTGGTTACCTTAACATCAGCTCCCACAAAAGCATAACTGGTAATGAAAAGAAAACCCTGTCTCACCAACCTAGCTTTTTTGAAAGTGTCAGTAGGCATCTGGATGACATTCTATCTTTCAATTTTCAAAAATGCCTTTGAGAACATCTTTTGAAGGCACCCAAGGACGATTAGTAGTCAAGAGATAAGAGAAGCTGCCTGTGGGAAAAGTTGGGCAGTGGTTCAGAACATGGCTCACAGCTCCATTTTAAGCCAACTATTGCCTGTCTTGTCCTTCTGATCACGGGAGCCATATGACACTCACCCTGTAGCATAATGGCTGTAACACAAGGGGCAGGCAAACGTATGTGCTCAAACACATACAACCTGTTGTGTTACATAAATATGCTTATATGATCATTGCTGGCTAAAGGAGTTAGAAGGCCATACAGTACTGTGCCTGTTTACTATTTCTAGTTGTTTTAATTTACTAAAAAACCCACACCAATCTAATACTTTGTTTGGATATTAAGAATCTAATTCCAGAGCTGCAGTGGGCATATGAATTTTATGTCCAAGAATACTGTTTGTCCCAAGATGGGATTGCTCAAAGAATGCTTAATTCTGAGAAGAAATGTGCTTAGTTTTGGTTGAAATATTGAAAAAACTACAGTTACATTCTAAATCTCAAGATAGCTGCATTTGTATTAAAAATCTCTGCAAAATAAGAATTTAGTTTAAAATGTATACCATTAGATTTCACTTTCAAATTATGTTTGCTGTTTTATATTTTGTTTTTAGGACTTAAGCAGTCCTTCTCTGAGTGATCATTCAGGTGAAGATCCAGGGCCAGAAAATCAATTTTGTAATGAAGATTGGGAGCAAGAAGCAGTAACGCTTTATGATTGGGCCAGATCACTCCGAACTGAAGATATTTGAGAAGATTAATCACAGATAAATGTATTTTTGTTCAAGGGCCCACCATTTCTATCATATGGTTGCAGCAACAGTTGAAATTGTTTTTCCCCATATCGTTTTTTTGCTCTTTCTGCAGACATAACCATGGCAGATGATACACAATTCTCTGGCTTCAGGAAATTCCTAACAAAACAAGTTACTGTTGATAGAAAGATGTGATATTATGTGAGAAGAATAAAGTGATATAGCCAATGTGCATCTGTTACAAGTAATAACTTGAGGCATCTAGATGGAAAATAATAGGAAGAGGTTGATAAATACTAAAGGCAACTAAAGAGATGCTTCCCAGTAGGCATTAATAAAAAGGAAACACCTAAAACCATCACCTTTCACAAGATTTACACAGCTGCTTCAAAAGTAGTTTCTAGTTCTTTCTGTACATCTGCGCAACCACCCTTCCGTTCAGTCTACCAGGAAAACATTGAGTTTTCATGCTTATCCATTTACTTATTTGTCAAATTTGTATGGCCACACATCACACCAAAGGCAAGGTTGACATTATACAACACTAGATAAACTTATGTGAGACATCTGTGAACTGCTTTCAAAACAGCCACATCAACCTTGCAAAGGTTGCCACTAGTTTTATGTTTTGAAGAAAGGCAATTCCTTCAATTAATAAGGGTGCTATAAAAATTGAGCAAAATAAAATAAATTGGCCACTACACATTTTTTAAAATAGTTCTTTTAAATGCTTTACATAGCCATAGTAGTTTTAGCATATCAATGGATGATAGGCAAGGCTAAGCACTTTTAAATATTGCTTTCAAAGAAAAAAGTATAGCTTCATTACTTTTCCAATCAAAAGTTATTAAGGCTCTAAAGCAGGGCTGTCAAACTTGTGGCCCCTGGGCTGGATGCATCGCACACTGGCCATGCCCACGCCTGGATTAGTGAAGGAGAAAAGTCGCAATACATCATGTGACGATGCAAGTTTGACACCCCTGCTCTAAAGTATTCAAATTTCATTACATGGTTAAAATTTACAATTGGTCCAAACTGTTCTATTTGCATTTCAGCTCAGCTGAGAACTTTCACAAGTAAGCTGTCATCATTCCGACCAATGAACTCAGGAAAGTCAGGACTCTGACACTTGGGTTAGGTTCAGAAAGTCCTTTATTGAGTACATCCTGTTGGCAATCAGAAAGGTGAAGCTAGCTCTAAATAGTCCCTGCGCTTAGGGATAGTTAAAATAATAGGATTCTCCCCTCCCCTGTGTGTCTTTTAGGTCACATGGGCCAATCAGATCAGCCACAGGTTCCCGCTCAACCAAAACAACGAAAAAGAAGCATGAGACAGAATGGCTTCAGCTGAAGTCATTTTGCAGGTTGACATAAGCCAATATGTATGATTTTAAGAATGTGAAGCAGACCTAATTGAAAGGGAACAAAAATAATACAGAAAAATTATAGTGAAAATTAAAAATATTTTATTTACATTCTTATTTATATACAATTTTTACACCTCGCTTAAAAACAGAACAGAATATATATGCATGTCTGAACATAATGCATTCACAGGATGAGTTGGATTAACATTTACAAAAAAGTAGAAAGAAAAATGTTTTTAAGAATATTAAGATTGCAGTTTCGCAACTGCTTCAGGTAAATTATTAGAACTGCACAGTGCATATTTGAATAAGTATTCCAATTTACTGTAGCACAATTCAAAGGTAACTCTAACATGCAAACGTTTTGCGTTGAAAAGCAGCATTGGATTATGCACAAATAACCATCCTGCAACAGCAACTTCTCCAACTATTGTTACTAATATATTCTCAAAATTTGACATAGTATTTGAAACTCTATTGATAAAACTTATGAAATTTAATCCTAATTAAGATTTATTAATTTAATTCAGAATAACCAGTCCTGATTTTCATTCAAATGTCTGTCTCTGCCCCCCCTTCCCCCCCAAAAAAAGTTGAATAAATCTTGTAATGCTTCAATACCATAAAATTGAGAGAAAACAATTTTCTGGTTATGGAACTTTAAGCAAGTTTTGTTTTCAGGTATTGGCCCTTATTTCCTTTTCTTGTTTATATTGGTAATAACAGAGATATTCTTGAATTATGTATAAATATTCTTGCTTTAGAAATGGAATTTTATTCTTTAATTCCATTTCTTTAGAATATCAGTAGTTTATGTGATAAGGAAATTCAGAATTATTATTCAGCCACTTTATAATATCAATAAAAAATGAGCAGTGATGAACTCTACGAGGTTAGCCTAGTGGTTGTTATGGTTTTACATGTGATCATCTTTCTTCTTATACTAACTTAGTGTAAGAAATGGACCTACAAATCATGTTTTAAGTTTTTATTTGGGGTCTGATTTTTATATGGTATCCTTCTCTTAGTTGTACTACTTTCTCCACTAAAATAGTATTCACAAGTAAGTTATATCAATATGGACATGTCGTAAAATAAAATGTAAGAATAGGCTTTCTAGAGTAATTTGTTAAAAAAAAATCTAAAAAGCACATGTAAACATTCATTAATGCGAGACACTAAAGCTTTTGGATAGCCATTTCTTCTTAAGAATAAACAGTCTTTTTGTCTTCTTCTAACACTACCAAGTGTTATTTTTTTTATACAGACTCCCAAGTGAAATGAACAGGTCTAGTGCACTATTTCTAAATCTTGTAAAAATGTTCATGTTTTCTTTCTCTTCCATTTTGGCACTAAAGTTGGCATTTTTATTATCGATGAGATGAAACTGGTTTAAACCCAATAGTGAGCTTTTTAGGAGAGCATGGAATCAATCATTTGGGAACTGCCCCAAAGTTCAGTAAAAGTTGAGTAGCTATATTTTAAATACATTTAAATAAAGAAATTATACTTGTGACAGACATGGATGGAGAAATACCAAAGAACTACAATTCCGAAAGGATGAATAATTTGCTGTACTTGCTACGTTCTTACATTCTTTTCTTTGTAACCTTAAGTTACCTTTATCTGCATAGGAATTTCAAGAAAGTACAATTAAGAAGAGTATCATAAAGCACAGGAAGGTAACATAATAGGTTAGAAATCATCTGACGTTTATAAACTGAAGAATATTGGCCTTTTTTTAATCAAAGAAACAAAATCAACATTCACATTAGGATAGATAAAAGTTGTATTTTTCTGCAACAGTAGGATTGAAAAACTTGAAGCTGACGTCCTAAGTAGGCTAACTTTAAGTATTGGTTCAGTAACTTATTTGAGCTAATTTTCCATTAAGTATGCAAACAACCAGGCTTTTGCATTACAATGGATGAGAAATTAAATAAAAAGCACAAGCACCATAGACCATTACATCTGATGTGCCTTTTCAGATAACTTACTATAATTGAGGAAGCAATTCATAAAATATCTATTAATATATTTCATAATTTTACTATTTTTTAAAACTCTTCTTCTCTATGATATCCAGGATGATTTAGGTATTGATCAGGCCACACAGCATATAAACTTGGCTATGGAGGATTCTGTTTTAAAAGCATTCCTAGAGTAAAAATGCCTTTAATTTATCAACTCTGCATGGATAGACACACGTTGGTACATTTTGTAAAAAAAAATGATATATAAGCAGTGAAAACCTTGGCCTTAGAAGCCCTTTGAGATATAGCTGCAAGAAGACTGCCAAATTCTCCTAAAGGTGCTTTTTGTCAAGAGGCAACTGGACAAATCTTGGCGGGGGAAAAGCATCTTTGAGACAACCTGGATGACTGAGAATCTCAGGACTATCAAATTAACTTTAAAAGAGTTTAGAGCTATCACTATTCAAATATTATTTAAAAGCCAGGCAGATAAGCCATTGCTGAAACTTAACCTAATGATTTTCCCCAAGTTAGATGTAAACAAAAACTCTCATTCTCTTAAAGCCAGAAGTCTTTGATCTCATAACAGCCACAGTGAAGCAACAACAGTTAAGTGTCTAGAAGCTTCTCTGCTATTCATACATGTAATAATTAACATTATACAGAAGTGGCTCTTTAACATACTTGGAAAATAATTCCCTTCCATTTTTATCTGATCTTATCCTGCTATCACAATCACGTATAGAATTAGTTAATTTTAGTCTAATGAATAGACTAAATAAAAGTAAATTCTATGTTAAGCAAAAATTCAAGAAGTTACTGAAAAGCTCTATACTTATTTGGAGAGATGTAGATTATGTTCCTCTGGCAACGTAAGTTCTTAAAATGGGATGTAAGAAGTTATACATCACATTTTGAAACATGCTGTGGATTAAATTCATTTACAATTTCCCCCTCTTTATATACTATATTCTATATACTAATATAAAAATGAATAGGTCTATAGCAAAATAGGAGAAATAATGGATGAATGTGTATATATAAACATCAGTATGCTGCTTTTATTTTATAAATAAAAGATCAGCATTATTTTATTCATTCAGGAACTACTGGTGGTATATACCAACTGATATGCCTTCAAAACTGAATCCAAGCAGGGTTGTTTTGTCTTAAGACAGTATAAAATATATTTCTGTGCTACATTTTCCCTAGCACATAAATTCTGTTATCTTATTATGTTGTCAGTTACAGAATTAAGATGTGGTTACATCTGAGTAAGGTTAGTAGCTGTCCAATGTCTATATTAAAAGAAGTTACACAAACAAGAGGATCACTTTTGGTTTAACATGCATTTGCATTTGTGCTAGTAAGATATTTTCAGAAACATATGCAACTTATGAACATTCAAATTTGTCTGTGTGCAAGAAACTAATCAGAAAATTTGGCCTATCATTTTTTAATAACATGACTTCAGTAAATATAGCATAATATTACAGGGGTAATTTATACTCTTGATCTTTGAGATAATCACAAAGTAATATTGCCCCATGAATTTATCTTTCAGAAAGAAAAGCTTGGAAAGAACACAATTATATAATATAATATAATGACATTAGATATCATTTGCTTTAGTCAAGAATGTTGTTTAACACAACAAAATTGGGAATTTATCACATGCATAATGTTAAATTCCAAGAATGTAGCATATTGCTATGTAGAGGTTCCCAAAACGCTAAAATAAAATTGTGCAAGCTTATATCTTTTTGTTTTACATGAGCACTGAAACTCATGAAACCATTTCAGCAGTCTGCCTAGAGTCAGCAAGTTTCAAATTGTCAGGTATTATTTTTCACATTTCCAAATTACTTTAAAGAGACAATGAAAGTTCAATATCAATCCAAAGTTCTATTCAAATTGAGGGAGATCACTCATTTCCCCATTGAGCTGCTCCGAGCATCCAGAGAGTGGGAGGTGCTTTGACTCTCTGTTCTGATAGGCTGGGCTTAACTGAAAGATGTTCTTACTCATCCTCCGCTCCTCTCCAGCATGCCCCAGTTTTAGCTCAGCCTTCGGTTTGGTAGGCAGCTTTTCCTTGGTCAGAGCAGGAATTAACACCAGGTGATTATTTGTTTTCTAAATAATTGGCTTCTGGTTCTAAATTTCCAACAATTGATTGGCTACAGGTTCCAAAAATTCACAGCAAAGTAAAACAACTCCATAGTGCCGACAGCAATTTGCTTTAGCAGTTGGCAGGCGCGCGATCGGCGCCAGCCGCATTGGCGGTCCCAGAGGGAGAGGCTTGAGTTTCGTTTTCTCTTGCCTCTTCTTCCCAGTTCCCTCCTTGCCATTGCCGTTTCCACCCCTCGCGCGGGGGTTAACAGAGCATTTATATCCTCCCCACTGAGAACGCAGGGGTAGGGGCTCAGGAATCCTGATTCCCCTAATCTGCCGATCTCCGCTGTTAATTGCTCGATTGGGAGTGCGGTGTCGGCAGGGCTGTGTGTGGCGTCAACGAGGATGTTGCCACCATTTTGATTGGAGATTGGCTGCCATTTTTGGCATGCATCTCCAGGAAGCAGGGTGTTTTTCCATGAGGCTTCGTGGGGCCCTGGCTGGGAAGCTCCCAGCTTACTGTTGAGAGACATTTATTTTTCCCCTTGGCTCTCTAGACACAGAGACCAGGGGATAGAAGTCTGCTCCCTAATTTAAACTGATTTAGGAGACTTTCTGCTTACGTTGGCAACCCTCACAGTATATTATATACAGATACACATATATTGAATATATTGGATGTACATATCCTGCACAGCATATAAGCATTGACAACCTGTACCCAGGCCTGAGGCCTGTGGGAATGGTTGATCAGGGCCTAAACACTGTTCTTGTTGCCCTAACAAAGTTCTCAATTTGGCTTTGTGGTTATTTCTTCTGAGGCCTCAATACTATTATCAATCATCTTTCTAGAATTATACTTGTATCTCTTTACTAATAACAGATACAATTCTTAATCTTCTTATTCAAGAGGCATTTCACCTCAATCACTAATCACAGTATCATAATAACAATAATAATATAATAATAATAATACTATAATGCAATTTGTATTCCTTTAAGGGCCTCAATTCAAAAAGGGGAGTGGATACTCATTGGGTTCCTTGACCAAGGGTTGGTGCAGGACCCTGGACGTGCCAACCATCCTGATAATTTCATACCTATATTTATATATATTCTAACTTCCTCCCTTTTCCAGCACCTTAAAGCCACAGGACATGAAATTGATTTTGAGGGATCCAAACTTATCTCCAATACTGAACACTTCAACAAGAGAATAATTAGGGAAGCCATCGAAATAGAGAAACACCCCCATAACATGAATAAACGGGATGATACTTCCCGCCTACCAGACATCTGGAAACTAGCCCTAATCAACAAACGAGTCCCAGCCACGAAAACCAACACCGGACCCAAAATAATACATGATGCCACCACCCAGACTCAAACCCAAGCCCACGCCACAGATGCAAGTCAACCACCATCCAGAAACCAGACCATGGCTGCAACACCAGCTGCTACACCCCCCTCCAACCCGCAAACTAAGCAAACTGACACACACTATAAACACATAGCCAGACCTCAAACTCGGAGCCAAACCAAGGCCCAGAATGTCACATCACAGCCTTCCACCCAGGATACTACATCACAGAACTCAGGAGATCACAACACAAAACATCAGGAGGTTGCAACACAGACAACGACCCAGGAGATTACAGCACCACACCCAGGACGTCACAACAATAGAACTCAGAAGGTCATCACACAGCCCATTACCCAGGTCGTTACAACACAAAAGGCTGAGAGACACACAGCCAGCACCTCAGCCACACAGGGTCTCAGGAAAAAGCCATCCAATCTGCATACATCAACTCCACAAACCAATCAAGAAGTAACAACACAGCCAACTCTAGAGTTTAAAAGGGAAAAACAGCCACGATCACACACTTCTCCCAGGAGAAAGAAGCTGAAGACACCAGCCTGAAGATGACGGATGAGATTTCGTCGAAACGTTGCCAAGGTATTCTCAATCTTACACGGGACAAGACCCGAATACACCAAGACCTACATAATTCATACCTATATCTATATTTACTTAGTTATCTCAGAATACTGAGATACCTTATCAAAGGCAATGGCAAGTAGAGGTGGTGACAAGGCATGTGGCCAAGACAAATCCAATCGGACAAAAGGTCCTTCAAAGGGTGCCTTAAAAGTTGCTTCTAGATGCCAAAAGGTGCTGGAAAAGCAAATTCAAAATACCAGGGAGCCTGAGAGTTTCCCAGTCCCCTGTCCCTACCCTGCCTCCCCAGCCCCTTTCTGCCGCTAGACCTCTAGATCTATCCATGTTACCTCGACCAAGCGCCTCAGTTACATCGAGTGTCCGACCGCCCAGAAGAGTACCTGAGGCAACCTTTACCCCTACGGCAGCAGGGTTACACCAGGAAGAATTCCTCCCAGAGGAAATTCCAGAAACCATGAAGGCATGGATGGAGCTGGTGATTAGCAGGGGCATTGCAGCGGGTGTACAACAATCACTTATGGCCAGACAACCACCCATATCGGAATGTGATTCCCACTCAGTAAGATCTCTTGACAGAGCTGACACGGATTATTCTCAGGTACCTCCCCAAGGGGAATTTCACACAATTTCACACTTACACCCCCAAGAGGTTTGGGAGCAGGGAGAAGAAATGGATCAACTGGAACAGGTTGACACAGTCTCTGTCCAGGAAAGTGAGGATCCCCTAGAGACGGAACCCATAGAGAGAGGGATGTCCGACGATGAGGACATCAGACCTGACCAACCAAATTTTACGGGGCTATTCCGTCCACAATTATTCAAATCTCTTCTCCTTAAGGCAAAAAAGCACAGCCCACATTCCTAAATCTCCCTCAGTCCAACAACCAGTGGACATGGAAGAGGCTGAGGACTTAATTTTTTCACAACCTTTAATGAGGTTGACATTATTCTGGTTCCCCGAATGTTTTCAGAGCTTATCCAAAAACAATGGATTTCAGCAACAACCTTTCTGGCACCTTCCAATTTTGACAAAAGATTTTTTTAATCTAGATTCTGATTTTTCAGATACATTGAATACCCCTGAGGTAGATGAGCCGGTAGTTGCCTTAGCCTTGTCTTCCACGGTTCCCACTGAGGCAGAGGATGCTCTCAAATCAGAAGAGAAAAAGGCCGAGATAGCCCTCCGGAAAGCTCACCAATCAGACGCTTGGGCCATCAAAGCAGCAACAGCAGTGTTCTTTTTCACCAGGGCCTCACTCAGGTGGCTTTGCCACCTGAGGGATACCATCCTGAATTCAAACATTAGGGCTCACCAGGACATAGCAAAATTGATCGCAGCCACTGAATTCTCTGCTGACGCCACCTTTCATTTGGTTAAATTTTCTGCCCGGGCCATCGCATCTCAGGTTGCAGCCCGTCAATTGCTGTGGCAGAGGCATTGGCAAGCCGACATAAGGAATAAATGGAATCTGGCTTCCTCTCTAATTTCGGCCAACAAATTATTTGGCGCTGCCCTAGATCCCCTATTAATTGAGACTAGGAATAGAAGAAAAATCCTACCCTTTCTCCTGCAATGCTCTGACAATAGAGCCTCTCAACCCTTTCGGAGGGGCCCCTCTCGATCCTATTATCAGAGTTCCTTCTCCCCCAGAACTCAAAGGGGATCAGGTTACAGGGGCAACCAGCAGTCAGATCGATCAGACTTTGCCGGCAAGAACCGCAGGGGGGGGACAGGGAAGAGATTTTTCAGGGGATCGACAAGCAGAGGTGCACATCGCTCCCGTTGATCATAGGAACCTAGCCCCAATAGGGGGACATTTAAGACTCTTTGCCAACCACTGGGAGTCTTCCACCTCTGATGCCTGGGTGCGTGACACTATCAGATTTGGCCTGGCTTTGGAGTTCCAGTCCACCACCACCCCCAAATTTTTTCATGCAATGCCCGCTTTCCAGGAATCCTGCAAAAAGGGAATTGATGGGAGTCAGCGATCGAGCATTTATTTGATATTAAGGCCATCCAACCAGTACCCCGGGATCAACATCACCAGGGGTTCTACTCACTACTCTTTTTAGTCCCAAAAAGTTCAGGGGGATGGAGGGCAATTCTAGATCTAAAACGTCTGAACCAGACCTTAGTCCACTGTAAATTTAAGATGTGCACATTACAATCCATTCTCCTCGGTATAAGGAAGGGTGATTTTTTAACATCTATCGATCTGACAGAGGCATATTTGCATATACCCATCCAGCCCGCCCATACCAAATTTCTCAGATTTTGCTACAACAACCAACACTTCAAATACATTGCCCTGCCCTTCCGACTCTCATCGGCCCCAAGGACATTTACTAAGGTACTGGCAGCCCTTAGGGATGTCCCAGTGAGACTCCAGTGCTACCTGGATGTTATTCTGATTCTATCTCATTCATCCAGACAGTCAAAATTGGACAGTCAAATTACGTTGCAAGCTTTGCAACAACATGGTTTTTCCATCAACTGGGTGAAAAGTCATCTCTCACCATCAAACCGTTTATCCCATTTGGGGGCAATAATAGACACCCTTGAGGGAAAAGTTTTCCTATCCTCTGAAAGATTGGAAAGCATTAGATCCCTGGCCCAAACCATTAGATCCACAAGGCAGGCGTCTTTATCCGATTTGTCTAAATTATTAAGAAAAATGATTTCCTGTATCTCCATTATTCCCTGGGCACGTTTCCATGCTAGATCGCTCCAATGGTTCCTCCTGCCTTATCAAAGATCGGGCCGCTGCAACTCCACAGCAAGGGTGCAGGTACCAACAAAGGTGAGGCTTTCTCTTCTCTGGTGGACAACTCCGACCATCAACAAGGGGTCTCCTTTAAAAGAACCTCAAAGGCTGACCATTACCACAGACGCCAGTCTGTTTGGCTGGGGGGCGCATTTCCAGTCCCTCTCCGCGCAAGGACGATGGTTGGAAAAGGAACAGCTGAACAGCATCAATTGGTTGGAGCTCAGGGCAGTCCATCTGGCCCTACGCAATTTTCTTCCACACATTCACCACAAACATATACTCATTCTCACCGACGTTACGGCAAAAGCGCATGTCAACAGACAGGGGGGAACACATTCACTACTCCTCATGAGGGAAACAGAGAAACTATGTCTCTGGGCGGAACGACACTTAAGTTCCATAAATGCAGAGCATATTTCAGGCATAACGAATACACAGGCGGACTGGCTCAGCAGAGCCACCATGGATCCATCAGAGTGGTGCCTGCACCCGGACTTGTTCCCAGAGGTGACACAGAGATTCAGCAGACCAACTGTGGACCTGTTTGCTTCTCCTCTGAATGCATAACTTCGAAGGTTCATATCCAGATACCCCTCCCAAGGGGCAGAGAATGTCAACGCCCTCTGTTCTCAGTGGCCCTGCGGTCTGTTGTATGCCTTTCCCCCCCATACCACTAATCCCCAAAGTAATTCAGAAGATACTAGAGGAGAAAGCAGATCTGATCTTGGTTGCCCCATTCTGGCCCAGGAGACCGTGGTTTGCGGATCTCCGCAGCCTATCCACAGAGAGACCATAGAGGATTCCAGGTCACAGGATTCAACTTATACAAGGCCCAATTCAACATCCAGATCCTCAATGGCTACAACTAGCCGCCTGGAGGCTGAGTGGCGACATTTAAGATTGGAAAATCTCTCATCGAGGGTCATCAAGACTATACAAGCAGCTCGTCACCCATCCACAAGCAGAATATATAAAGCCACCTGGAGGTCTTTCTCTTCATGGTGTTTCAAATCCAATGTCGAACCCCTATCTCCATCTGTGGCACAAGTGTTGGAATTCCTACAAGATGGCCTTGATAAGCGCCTTTCACCAAACACTTTGTGGCGACAGGTGATGGCTATTGCATCTGTAGTTCAGTGGAAGGGTTTAACATCCATATCACACCATCTCAGGATAAAGGCTTTTCTTCGGGGTGCTACTAACTTAAGCCCACCAGTTATCCACCGTTATCTGACATGGGATCTTAACCAAGTGCTTACCTCACTCACTAAAGATCCGTTAGAACCACTGAGGTCTACCAGTCTCCAATTCTTAACTTATAAGGTAGTGTTTCTTGTAGCTATCACATCCGCATGCCGCATCTCAGAAGTTGCTGCTCTGTCAGTCCGGAAGGACCTCTGTGTCTTCCACGCAGATAGAGTGGTTCTGTAGCCGGATCCGACATTCATGCCGAAGATAAATTCAGCTTTCCATAGGGCTCAAGAGTTAGTCCTTCCTAACTTTTGTCCCAGGCCCTCTCACGGTCTGGAACACCAGTGGCACCGACTGGATGTCCGCAGAGCACTCCGCATTTACTTACACAGAATGGCTCCATTTCGGAAAACTGAAGCCCTCTTTGTTTTGTTTAATCCAGCCATCCAAAAGCAGAAGGTGTCTCCTTCCATTATTGGCAGATGGTTGAAGGCCACAATAGCAAAAACATATAAAATACAATCCCTAACTGTGCCTAGTGGCATCACAGCTCATTCCACAAGGAGTGCGGCAACTTCAGCAGCTTGGGCCACTCAAGCTCCTATCACCAAAATCTGTAGGGCAGCAACATGGGCCTCACCATCACCTTTTATCAGGCATTATAAAATTGATGTCTTTGCTTCTGCTGAAGCCTCCTTCGGTAGACAAGTGTTGCAGAGTGTTCACTCGGATAAAGGGGGGTCTTCAGCCCAGACAGAGTCCCTCCTGTAGGACAAGCCCAGCTTGGGTATGTCCCACTCTCTGGATGCTCGGAGCAGCTCCATGGAGAATGGGCGTTGGTACTTACCTGATACACCTTTTCTTGGTGAGCTGCGACGAGCATCCAGCCCCTCCCTGTTTCCGTCTGGGGGGGAACTTCCTGTTCCGACCAACGATAGGTTTTATAAGGATTTGATTCGACCTGTTGGCGAGTGATTTGGACGCTTCGTCTTTGCAAAAACTGGGGGACGTTGGAGAGGAGCGGAGGAGGAGTAAGAACGTCCTTCAGTTAAGCCCAGCCTATCAGAACAGAGAGTCTAAGCACCTCCCACTCTCTGGATGCTCGTCGCAGCTCACCGAGAAAGGGCGTATCAGGTAAGTACCAACACCCATTTCAGGCATGTGTCCACATATTTAGAGAGTGTTTTTAACAACATCTTATTGTCCAGAGGTGGGAACTTCAAATTTTGCCAACAACTGGCCTTGCCACAACAAAATTTCAAGGGATACAGGATCCCTCTGCTGGCCAGCCACCCTATTTAGAAATAGTGAAGCCAGTAATATTTTCAAGTTTGCTGAAATAATGCTGAGTCAGTAAAATCTCTGTTTTTAAGTACAACAGCTTAATCAGTGCAAGGAAATGGTTTTGCCAATAGCTGATAATACCTGGAGAAAATTATCTGCTCATAGAGAGCAGATTTTTATGCTTATTATACACATTTCTGTTAGGTATTTTGGGGCAAAGCACTAAGAAGATAAAACTTGGAATTTTTTTTTTAAATGCACACACTTTCTTCCTTATTTGCATTAAAAGGAGTTCAAATATTACTCCATCAGTCAGCATATACATTGAGAATGAACCTTTAAATTATCCAGTGAATGTATATATGAAAGGATACCATCACAGCTAAAATTCTACAGATATGGCTGATATCTGTGCACTAGTAAAAATAGATTTTTAGCTGCACATAAAAATATGCATTTTATCTTGACCATACTTTATACATAAAATTTATTCACAAACAATCAAAACAAAGGCAGTCTAGAATTTTCATTAAAAAACTTAAATTACTTTTAGAAACTTATTTTTCAGCAAGACTAACTGGAACAATTGCATAAAATTAAGGAAAATCATATAAAAATAGAAAACTTTTTTAAATTGTGACCAATATCAAAAGATAATGTGTCAAATTTATTCAGGGGGCATAAAAGTAAAAAAGTATTGAAAAAACAAATAATGTACTTAAAACAAAAGGCCCACTGCACTGCTATTATTAGAAGAGAATCTGTTCTAGTAAGGGTGCCCAAATTTTCACCTGTTTAAAAAATTAAAATCCACAATACATTTGCTTTTAAACCACTTTTCAAAAACTGTATGTTCCAGTACTTTCCGAACTACAAAGTTTTGTTTAAACACATGTGTATCTATTATGGTTTTACAACAAATAAAATGGAAGAACATCTTTTATTTTTTCTTCTCTCAAACCATATATGTAAAAAAAATTAATCATTATGAAACTGCAGTCATTCCTAATAAATTTTGTAAATACATTCCTGTATACTTTTTCTTTATTAAGATATTACACAGGTCACTCACATTTAATTTGCTTTATTTCCCTCTACTTTACTCTGCTTTTCTCATGAATACTTTCTTCTTGAGTCTTTTAACTACAACGTCTAACATGTTCTAGCACATATTCGGGAAAATGTAGGCTACAAACTTGTAAACCATCAAGTTTGCAGGGCATTCTTGGATATTCATCTTCTTTCCATTTATTATCTTCAGGATCGAAAGTAAGAATTGAATCACTGTAGTGACCATTATAACAAAGGCCTCCAAGAACCATTATCTGCTTGTCCAGAACAGCCACACCATGGCCGCTTCTACCAATTGGCATAGAAGCCAAAATTGTCCATTGATCAGTATCGGGATCGTAAACCTCTGTAGAAGGGCAGCCTTGAGATTCAAATGAGGCTCTAAGGATTACACAGACACCTCCAAAAACATAAAGCTTGCCATTATAGGAAAGCATTTTGTGAAAACATCTTGCATAATTCATTTTGCATTTGTTTTCCCAACAATTAGTCACCACTTGAGTCCTCCTTGTTCGCTGCTCCACAGTTCCTTCTTTACTGGGATCAAATACACACACCTGCTTGGATGTAGAAGATGATGTTATTCCACCAGTGATGTACAATTTGCTGCCAAGAACAGTTCCTTCATGTCCGTATTTATTGACCGGATAAGGATCTACAAACTCCCACTTATCCTCTGTAATATCATATCGTTCGGTTGAATAAAATGTTTCATCTCTTGTTCTTCCAGCTACTGCATAGATGTATCTTCCAATAACACCAACAGCAAATTCTGACCGTGGCACAGACATATCTGCCATTCGCAACCAAGAGTTGTGCCTTGGATCATATCGGAACACCTTGGAGGAAGCATGAAATTCACCATCTGGCCCCAACTCTTCCCCACCCAATAAGAACACAAAATTATTAACAATAGCAAGGCAATCGGGTCTCAAAGGTACTTGTGGGCCTTCTAACTCCCACCAGACCCTTGGCTTGTGCAGGAGGAGGATTTTGCTATTTACCATGCTGTGTCCTATCATTCCTCTAAATACTGCAGTCTGGGGTTTGGCAGAACGAATACGATTTGATTTCATTTCCATCAAAGGCTGTTGATGCACACTATGGAAGTAATTCATAGCCTGCTCCACTTCATGCCGCAACTGCCTGGAATAACGATAAAATTCTGAAGTTTTCACCTAAGGATAGAGCAAAATACATACATTTATTTTCAAGATGCATCTACCCTCGGAAACTAGGCAGATTCTAGGTATTCTAGATACTAGCTTACAGAACTTACCACATAACATGCAATTTAAGTCAATATAATTTAAATAGTAGTCCAATCTCAAATTCAACAATCTCTGGTTGTTTTTATCCTTTTGTACGCCGCCTCGAGTTCCCCATTGGGGGAAGTGAGGCGGGATATAAATCTAATAAATAAATAAATAAATAAATAAATAAATAAATAAATAAAATAATATTCAGTTTACCAAATATACACTTGCTAGTTATAATTATACCCCAGGACTTAAGAACAGTCATATTTTTACTTGCGTCTAGAAGTCCATGAGTGTGAAGGGTATCCTTGTATCAGAGTATTTCAAAGTATTTCAAAGGACCACAGATCTACAAATACCTCATGCTGGGATCCTTCCCACCATAACACTTGGCCCATTTGGGAAAAAGGCATCAACTGTTAAGAGAGAGGTGTCCAATGTAGGCCCCAAACTATCTAGGACTTTGTATGTAGCATGAAAAATTATAGAAAAATTGTTCAGAAATAAGTTGGCTAATTTCCCGAATTAAGGGAAACCATGACACAAATACTTCAAATATGATTTACTAGCTGAAATGAAAACTCAGAAGAGCTTTTAAATAATCTGATCAACCAGTGTCACTTCTATTGCTGCTCTTCAGAATTGTACAATTCAGGTGCTTATAGGTCACACTGAACTTTTTTCTCATTTTCAGTATGACAGAATCCAACAGTGATTTGTTTAGGCATCTTTTAAAGTAACATTTTTAGATTGGCCTTCTTCATAATTAACTCCTACCATTTATATCTTTAAGATACCAATACTTCGAATAAATAAGAAAATCCCTTTTTCCATATTTTTATAGCTATTTCTCCCAGGCCATAAAAATGTGCAATAGAAGAAACTAATTAAAATATCTAGTTCTCTGAACATGCCTTTCAAATTCTAATTCAGAAGTTATCAGGCCCTAAACTAAAACACAAACATTAACGTATCAGCTAAATGCAAACTTGTATTTTACTAGTTCACTTATGCAGTTTAACATAACAACATAGCATCACTAATAATGAATTTCCTAATACTAATACTGAATTCCCCAAAGCTCTATTTTTACAGAATATTAATGTCTACTCTAACATTGAGGCAAGCTGTCCAATTACATATTAAATCAGCCTGTGGTTTACTGTTCCTCGTAGTTGTGGTTGTCACAGAATCCCTTTTGTCATGTGATTATAGATGTCTTGCAATTACACTGCAGCATCCCATGGTTGCATGATAGCCATTTGTGACCTTCAGCCTCCATCAATGGGAAGCCAAATAACAATCACATAACTGCTCTGACCCAGCCTTCATGAGCCACACCATAACTGTGGGATGTTGTGACTGCATGCAATTCACCTAACAATGGCAACGGGAACAACCACAACTGCTGTTATAAATCAGCAGGGTCATATGATGTCACACTTGATGACCGTGTTTTTAGTGACAAGAATTGCCAGCCCCAATTACCATAGTTCAACAAGGACCACCTGTATTTTTAAATTTTTAAAATTAAATATTTCCCTATATATAAAAATAGGGGAAAGTCTCCATTTACTAGCAATTACGTGAATGAGAATTACGCTCTCTCATTTTCAACCTACATGAATTGGTTTTTAATACAACACACCTTTCTTAGTGCAAGAATGTGTCTCTATCTTGCATCTTAGTTATCAACATATTGAGACCACCAACTTAGACATATATTTTAGTTGATAAGGGTTTTTTTTGTATACATTAAATAAAAGAGATTTTGAAATAAACAACTATTTGATATTTATGACTACTTAATTTCAAAAAGTACTGTTACAAGGAAAGTTTAATTGTAATATTTATATTTCTAAACATCCATCTTTAAGACAGCCTCAAAATAATGTGTTTGGTCTTCACCATGAAAATGATTATTTACCAATGAATGTACTTTATTTCATAAATTATTTATATGAAACTTTGAATCATTATAATAAAGTGATTAGTGTACAACATGGGTCTTACTTGAACAGGCTACTTGTTATATTCATAAAACATGAATTCTGAACACAGAAGCAAATGAAAAATCAATTTATGTAATAAGTCTTTAAAAGAGTTTTGATTGGTCCACATCAAATTCCTTTTCTAACAGTACCCATTTCATAAAAAGGAAACATCTCTTTCTTCTATATTTTGCCAATGAAAGTTCTGGAACTTTTAATTTGTCATTATTTGTTTAAGAATCCTTTATTGTCATTCTAAGTCTAAATGCTACCAGCTACTAGCTTGAGCATTATTACCTTATTCCTGTTTTTTACCACCCCACTCAAAACAGGCATATGAAGGTACCTTTTAGTTAACAAATTAGGATAAAAGAGATGGTGCTAGAGCAACGCCTTTTGAAAAAAAAATGGACAAAAAGTTATTACAGGTAGTCCATGCATAATTATGGAAATTGGGATCCACAATTCTATTGTTAAGTAATGGAGTTCTTAAACAAAATTTCAGGTGTCCTTGACAGGGTTATCAGCTCACTTCCAGCACAGTCATTAAGCAAATTGCATGCTTTAACTGAGACATCATGTGGTTGAGACTTGCAATTTTACTGCCAAATTCTCTATTCCAGGGGTGTCAAACTCGTAGCCCACAGGCTAGATGCATTACGTGTTGGCCACGCCCACCTCCGTTTTAACAAAGGGGGGGGAGTTGCAATACGTCATGTTATGATAAAGTGACGCTGCGAGTTTGATACTCCTGCTCTATTCTGTTAGATGCCAACTGTGAGGTGTATAGATGACAATCATGTGATTGTAGTATGCTGTGACAGTTGTAAACACCCGCTAGTTATGAAGTGCCTGAATCTCAATCATGTGACTGCAAGGATCCTGCAAAGGTTGTAAGTGTAAGGACCAATCATAAAATTAATTTTTCAGCACTTTCAAAACCTTGAATGTTCACTAAACAGGGCAATCACTGAGTGAGAACTACTTGTACAAATGAGACTAAGTATATACTGCAAATAGGGGATGAAGGACAACAATATAGATACAAATGGATGCACTAAGGAAAAAAAAAACGGATACAAAAGGATGAAACAAATATAAATATAGTATCTAAAAGTGAATGATGCAATTAGCAAATATCGTATATGGAAAACAAATTAAAGTTCAGTGCTTTAATCAATTCAAATATTTGTAACCAATGATTACAGTACACAGCAATCATAATATTTATTTTTAAATATTTATTTTTTTAAAGCCTAAGTAGCATTATAGTTAAATGTTGGAAAATATACTTGTAATACTGTTGGTTACTTAGCTTGATCTCTTAGGATGTAATTATTTTATTTTTAGCTCAAAATATATAATCTAAGAGGAGTTGTGTTTGTGTGTGTGTGTGTGTTTTCTTAACATATAAACACATAAAAATACAGTAATAAAGACTTCCTTTGCTATAAAATTTGCTTTTAATGTCAACTATGTCAATTAAGTTTAATCTAACTCATACCTTTATCAAAATATACATGGATTTTAGTATGTTACAGGTGCAATATTTTTAATATTAAAAGAAATATTTTTTAATATTAAGAGAAAACTGGGCAGTTGACACATCTTTAACTATTATAGTTCACAGTACACTGTTATAGTTCACAGATAACTTCAATTTTACAAATTATATTTGTGTATTAGTGGCAGCTGAATAGCAAGTACAGCTTGTCCTCGACTTATGACCACAACTGAACCCAAGATTTTCTGTTGCTATGCGAGACACTTGTTAAATGAATTTTGCCCCAGTTCACAACATTTCTTGTCACAATGTTGAGTGAATCACTGTAATTGTTAAGTTACTAATATGGCTGTTAACCTGGCTTTCCCACTGACTTTGCTTATCAGAAGGTTGCAAATGTGATCATGTGACTCGGGGACAATGCAACCATCATAAATTTGAGTCGGTTGCCAAGCATCTGAATTTTGATTGTGTGACCATGCATGGATGCTGCAACTATCATGTGAAAAATGGTCATGTCTTTTTTTTTAGTGACGTCATAACTTCAAATGGTCCCTAAACAAACTACTGTAAGTCAAGGACTATCTGTACAAAATTTATATTTGATTGCATGATATTTTAGAAGTTCTATGTATTAATTAAAATCTATTAATAACACTATGCATTGATAGAAGATATGTTTAAGAAGAATTTGCTTTAATAAAAGGAATATGGAAGCTTATAGCTCTTTAGAGATGCTAGTTTATAACCCCTAGCAGCTCTTTCACAAGTTTAGGTGTGCTAATACTTCTGAAGTCTTAGGCCAGCAATATCTTAAAAGTCATGCTATCTCTATACTAAGTCACCTATCTATATACTACTAAAACACTCATTCCCATAACTTTTAAAAAGTGAAACATCATAAGACAATAATTTCTGAGCCAAGGTATCTCAAACAAATTTACAGAATATGTCCAAAATCAAGGAGCCATGACTCCAGTGAACTTGAAATTTGACAAATTTTATAAAATATTTTGTGACATAAAAATTAATATAAAGTATCTTACGACATAATACAAAATGTCATAAAATGTTTTGGTTAAACAGATACATCACTGAATATCTCCCTGAATTTTAAAGAGCTTTTCTAATGAAGGCAGTACATTAGAAACTCTGTCACTGTTGAAGTCACTTAAGAATTTGGTAAGGAAATATGTCTGAAACAGCGACCCGTGGGTCATAAATAGTCTGGCACTTTTAAAATTAGTCACATACTATTCTAGTCATCAAAAGGGAGATTCACATATTCCAGGGCAAGTTTTTCCAGCCCACACTGACATGCTGAGGTTGTCCATAAGTCCAATTCTAGATAACATAGCAGTACATGAACTATCTCTTGAGGTTTTTTCTCCCATTACACTATTGGGATTTTTTTTATTTAGAAATTATAGAAGGGCAGTTATTTATGTAATCAGATTTAGGGGTCAGGGGAATGTAGGTATCCTATCCAAGAAGGATGTTACATTGCTTACAGGCTACACATGCACCTGATGCATAAGTAAACATAGAAGGTAAAAAAAAATAAAGGAGTCCCTGAGGATTTTACTCCACTAGTCACTGCCAACTCTAGAGGGCAGTGCTTATCTGTACTTCAAGGCCTTTAAGCCAGCACTGTCTGAAGAAATTTCCATGGTCATGTGGCCAGTATGACATCAGGGAATACTGATTCCTACCAAAATGGGTACCTATTTCTCTACCTACTATACTTTCGAACTGCTAGGCTCACAGAAGCTGGGGTGAGGGCAGAAGTTCACCCCATTGCTTGGCATTCAAGACTCGAACCCAGCTGCCAACTTTCCAGCCAAGCCCAGTGTCTTAACCACTGAACCTCTGTGCTGCCAAAGCACAGAAGACCCATCCTTTAATTACATAAAGAGGAAGTTCTTATAGTTGGCCTAATTTAATTTTTTGTATTTAATTTGCTTAAGGAACATTACATAGGTTGTACAGACCTTACTTTCTATGTTTCTTCACCCTTATTCATATTCCATCTGGTTATTTTTCTTTAATATTTTCTGTCCTGACCTTTCCAATTTAAAGAGGCTTTCTAACGTCAAACTGTGCTCAACTTCTTAAAGCCATACTGTATGTTAATCAGTAAATCTGGTCAATAAACCAATTCCTAATTGGTTCTTGTTATTTCTTACACTGCAACAACCAAAGATCTGTATCAATCTCAATGTAGAGAACACCTACCATAATGCCCACTGTTCTGCCACTGAACAAAAAATAATGCTGAAAGTGGAACCACAATTTATATTCCCAATCAGAGAAAAGAGAACTATAACTTAGTACTTCACATCTCTTTTTATAAAGTCAAAAACCAGTACCTATTTTTTAAATTACTGATCCTGCACTGAATCTGTTGGAAGAACAAAATAAAAGCCGAGGAGGGAATACTTATGTGCCCCCTTTTGAGCTCCTGTACCAGTGGGATATTTATCAGATCAATGAATCAAGTTTAACATCTAAAGAGATTCATCTTCTAGCAGACTCTTATATTTTTAAATATATAAAACTTCCACAACTGTGCCATGTCAATACACAAAACACAGATTTCACTGATTATCATAAACAGTCTTGTAGGCTTTTCACTACTTTTCACTGATTGATAATCAGAAAAGCTGTAAACCTACCAGTTTTCTGGTTGTAAATTCTTTTTGCTTTCTAACCGGGAAACTTTGCTTTAAAATTAAAGCAGCACTCATTTCAGACATGATTTCAAGGTTCCACTTTCTAAAACACTCTTACATTTCCCCTTCGACTAATTTTGGGAATTTTACCTACGAAAAGCATGCTGCCCTAAACACATGAATACTATCTACTGCTTTCAAATGCACCAACCTTTTCAAAAACACTGGATGGTGTCATCAAACAAAACCTGATATTCTGAATGATGGTGTCAGTATGTCTCCAGCGTCTTCGATCATGCCGCAGCCATGTCTGAACAGCCTCATAGAGTTCTATCTCTGGGAATCTGCTCAGATGATCATTATCCAAATAAGTCATAAGCTTTTCAAAACTGAGACAGGACAAAAAGTCAGGTCTGGCCATGAGAGGCACAAAATTTTCTAACAAAAAGGAATCCAGTTTTTCTCTTACTCCTTCAATGTTTACACCAAAGTCATCTAAAAGCCTCATAATTTCTGCACAGTTTTCCAAACATATTTTTGCTAAAAGAAAGGAGCAGCAGAACTTCACCACTTCAATAAGTTGAACATACATGGCAGCCTGCAGGATCTCATGAACAGTGCTCATGCTCAGTTCAATAGTTCCATAGTACATGAACTGGAGAACATGTCTGAAGCCTGTTGCTGTCAGTCCTTTTAAGTGGATTTTGTCCTGATCTCGTTCCCTCATATCTGCAGTAAACATAATCCTGAAGTAATCGCTTTGGGTGGCAAGAAGTGCTTTATGAGCTTGAAATTGGTGATCCTCAATGACAAGAGTGACATCAAGCAGTAATCCCTCCTCATGCAGTGTTCTGAACCCAGCTGAGACACTGGTGTCATGGATCGAGGAACTAAATCCTTCCACGTCCCCTGCCATGAATCACCTGGAAAAACGTAAACAAAGAAAACTTCAGAATTTCATGAAATTCCTGAAGACTGGAAACCTTAATATTTAATCCATTGTCTCATTTTTTAATCTTGAATAATAGAATTGGCATCTTATACATCAAATCAGTATAGAAAATCTTGCTTTAGCAAAAGTAATCATAACAATCAGTTAAATATTTGCTTAAATATTAACTTTTAAACACTTTATCTCCAACATTTATACTATGCATATTAATTATAATTGTTTCATGGAAGTAGGTTTAAACTACAAAATATTCCAGTTGAACAAAGACCAGCCTTATTTGCAAATGAAGGGATGATAGGGCAAAAGATGCTACATTTAGTATTAAAAAAAAATTAAACATCTTTGAGTCATTCTTGACTAATCATGATTGCTTAGATGTGTTCAAGCAGTTTTCTTGGCAAGATTTTTAAAGCTTTTTCAAATTTATGTCACACATTTATACCAATTTAAGATCATCCTAAACTTGTGTAAAGTTGAACAGCATCAGTCATAATGGTGAAGTGAAGATAAAAACTATTAACATAGCACAAAAACCAACAATCAAACCTTATAAAATACTGAGATCAGGTAAAGTCCACAGTATTTCAGGTGCTAAAATGGATAAAGAACTAGACAAATGCATCTCTACTGCAATTAATAATATGCTCATTTTAGGAAAGATTCAGCAATGTAAAATAAGTAATTATGTTTCATAACCCCAATCTTTTAAACATAGTTTGGAAATGGGATAAATTAAGCTAAACTTTCCCTTTAGTATTTCCAAATATAAAGAATTTGCTTACAATTTATATTCTCAGCTGTTCTAGGTAAATCAGATAGGAAATACAACGAGGTGAACTAATCCTACTTTATTCTAAGGCTGCATTAACAGAATCTTGCAAATCTGAAAGTAGAAATCTCCCTCTGTCTTTTTATCACCTGATTAGGATGGTAAATTAGGGTGAATCCTTTCTAAGTTTCTTTCTCTGCTCATTATGCAGCTGGGACTCTTCCCTTCCTTTCTCAAGGTCATACGCACTTACAATTATAATATAAATATCAGAATAAGGGTATCTCCGTGATATCCCGTTGTCTGGATGGGCAGGAACAAACTACGGCTCAATCTGGCCAAGACGGAATGGCTGTGCGTACAGGCATCTTGGACTAATCAACAGATTCCATCTTAGGTCATAGGGGGAGGTGTTGCCCCCTGTGAATAGGGCATGAAACCTGGGGGTCCTCCTGGATTCACGGCTCGGTTTGGAGGAGCAGGTGGGGTCTGTGACCAGGGGGGCCTTTGCCCAGGTTCAGCTGGTTCGCCAGCTACGCACGTACCTGGACAGAGATGCCCTTGGCACGGTCACTCATGCACTTGTCACGTCCCGACTCGACTACTGCAACGCTCTCTATCTAGGACTGCTCTTGCATACCATCCGGAGGTTTCAACTGGTGCAGAATGTGGCCGCGCGGGTTGTGATGGGAGTTTCCCAGTACTCCCATGTTACACCCCTCCTGCGCGAGCTGCATTGGTTGCCAGTTGCCCTCCAAGTGAGATTCAAGGTGTTGGTATTAACATTCAAAGCCCTTCATGGCTTGAGTCCGGGGTATTTGCAGGAGCGTCTCCTGCTGACATCAAATGCTGATCGCCCTGTGCGAGCGCACAGACTGGGACTTCTCGGGGTGCCGTCCGCAAGACAGTGTCAGCTGGTGGTGCCCCGGGGAAGGGCCTACTCTGTAGCGGCTCCCGCCTTGTGGAAACAACTGCCCTTGGGGCTCCGTTTGGCTCCGGATCTCCGCTCTTTCTGCCATGATCTGAAAACTTGGCTGTTTGAACAGGCCGGGCTGGACTGACCTCTTGGGGGGGGGGTTAAATTGATTTTATTTGGGCTTGTTGGGTTTAATTTGTTTTTAAAGTATTTATTGTTTGTATTTTTAGTTGTGAGCCGCCCCAAGTCCTTTCGGAGAGGGGGCGGCATACAAGTCCAATTATTAAATTATTAAATTAAATTAAATTAAATTATTAAATTAAATTAAGAGATGAGAGATCGTTGTCTATAAGATCATAGTTGCCTTTTTTGAAGTTATAATTGGGGATCCCATCGTTATGATTTTTGTGCAGACGTATGTTGAGACAAAAGTCAATCATGCTGTGGTCACTGTTGGAAAAGGGTTAATTTGTATTCCGTAAATTGAATTCAAACTATTGCAGAAGATGAGATTGAGGCAGTTGTTAAGTCTAGTATTGTTGGTTACTACTTGTTCCAGTCCCAAATTTGTTACAGCATTGTAGAAGGTTGCATGTATGGGTTGAGTTTTAAATTCGTTTAGGGTCCAGTTAATATGAGATAGATTGAGTCACCAAGAAAGATAAAGGTGTGTGGGCAGGATGTTGCCCATGTTAGTAGTGAATTTAACTTGTTTACATGTTCAATGTCATAATTAGGGCTCTGTAACATAGTAAGAATCGAAATGTGATATTTAAGGACAGTTCACAGACAGTGGTCTCAGGAAGAGCAAGCTCCTGGGTAACTTGGATGTTTTTAGATGTAGGGACTTTTTATAGAAGATAACAACACCACCTCCTCTGCAGATTTCACGATCTGATCGATAAACATGATAGTCTCTTACTGTGGTAATGGAGTCAGGGAAGGATGCATTGAGCCATGTTTCACAGACAAATATGATGTCAAATTTAGCCCTATTTAGTAAGAGGACAAATTCAGGTATTTTATTTACAAGGCTTCTTGCATTGAGTAGCTTGCATTTAAGGCCAGTTGTAGTTGGAATTGAGGTAGTTAGGAGCATGCCTGCCTAGTTTTGAATGATGGTGGATTGGATGAGGTAGGGTTGGATGTGGAGTTATGGGTTCCCACTTGCTTGTGGGAAGGGAAGGAAAGAGCTGTTATTTACATCACAATATTCAATGCAACCATATGAGCAGCATGATGGCCCACTGATGAAGATGCTCGCCTCCAACTCAGAAGGTTGACAGTTCAATCCTAGGTAGCAGCAGATGTTTCTCTCTTAGGGGACCAAGAAAAAAAATCTGTGAACTCCAAGTAGGTCTCAGGAAGGGCACCTAGCCAGTAAACACACTCAGTTCCATCCAGTCGCCCTGACTTTATCCCGAATTAAGGAATTACAGAGTTGTAAAAAGGAAAAAAATCAATGCAAACATATATTGGACAAAACAAAATAACAAAAAATGCATGCAATTAAAAACAAAATAGAACATTCAGGGTGAACTGAATATCTGAAAACCCAGACAGCTAGAATCCTGAAAAAGAACTTCCCAAAGACTTAGCATTTTGTTGCAGATAAAATTACTTTCTTCTGCAAACATATTCTACTAAACAGAGTACTCTCCAGGCTAAATTCATGGCAGTTTCAGCCTGTTTCTCTCTTACTTCAACTAACTAAAGCAAACTAAAAGCCAGCACAGTTAATCCCCAAGTTATGAGCGTTCATTCAGCGCCCGTTCGAAGTTATGAGATAAACGCCCCCTAGTGTTTACAAGCAAATCCCAAAATTACAAATGTTGCAGCACCACGGCAGTTGTTCGCCCTTACGTCTGCAACATTCCCCCTATTCCCCCTGCCCCTGTTCCCCGCAATTGCTTCCCCCTCCCACCCTACCATGCCCAACCGAATTACCTTACAAGATCAGTCTCCTCTCTTGCTGCAATTTCTTTGCTTTTGAGGAAGAGGAGAAGCTCCTGGGGGCGTAATATGTGAATTGAGGCACCCATCCTCTTTTGCAGAGGCTGGGTGTCTGAATTCTCATGAGACCACGTACCCCAGAAATTTTCATTCTCAGCACAAAGTGTGTTTATGTTACCTGTCTCCTGCTCCTCCCATCAACTCCTTTCCACCACCATAGGCACACTTTTTGCCCAGACGAAAACTGGAAGTTTCATCTGCATGCAAATGCGGCCTTTGAAAACGGATTTGTTCCATTTTGAAACACCCCATAGGCGCCTATGAGACCTTTGAAAACTGAGAGATTCCCTCCATTTTGAAACACCCCATAGTTGCCTAAGAGACCTTTGAAAACAGATTCACTCCATTTTGAAATGCCCCATAGGCACCCATGAGGCCTTTGAAAAACAGTGTTGGACTTACCTGAAATGCATCTTCTAGTTGTATTGGAGGAGAATCCAAAGCATGGGTTGTCTCTGCTTCCTTGCTTGAAGACTGAGTCAATCAAAGCTTAGTCCCTACTGAGCATGCCCAGTTTTTGATGAAGACTAAATGATTGACTGGAGATTTTCTTGGTGCTCTTCCTGGATATTCCTGAACTCAGGATGGGTTTGGATTCTCCTCCAGTACAACTAGAAGATGCATTTCAGGTAAGACCAACGCTCTTTCTCAGTTGTACTGGTTGGAGAATCCAAAGGGTGGGACATACTAAAGCAGGCTGTCCTAAGGGTTGGCAGTAGTCTGGTCCTGAGTCTCCACCTCCATATGAACTCTCTGCAGTACTCTTTTTCCAAAGGCTGCTTCTGCTGATGCGAAGACATCTGGTTTATAATGCCTGATGAATGGAGATGGTGATGACCACGTTACTGCCCTACAGCTCTCGATAGAGGCCTGCGTGTTCCAAGCTGTCATTGTGGCTGCACTCCTGGTTGAATGGGCTGTCACCCGGCCGGGCAGTGGCAATGGTTGGATCTCATAAGCCTCTGCAATGCATGTCCTAATCCATTGCCCTAATGGTCGATGGCAAAACTTTGGGTCCCGAGGAATCAGGCTTGAATGATTACAACATTGATTATGTTTTCCTAATACAGCTTGTTCTCTTTATGTATATGTGTATCACACTGCCAACATCTGAAGAATGCCACTTCTTCTCCAACCCATGGACTGGTTTCGGGCAAAAGTCTGGCTGTACTATCTACTGCGCTCAAATGGAATGTGGAGTTCACCTTTAGGACATAGGCTCTAGTCTCAACACTACTTTGTTTGGGTGACATATGCAAAGATCGTCCCTTATGGATAGGGCTGCTAGTTCAGATATCCGTCTGGCCAATGTAATGGCCATTAGGAAAACCACCTTCAGGGTGAGCAAACGTAAGCTAGCCGACCGCAGTGGCTTGAACCGCTCTATCACGAGTGCCCTCAGCACTTTGGTCAGATCCCAGGTGGGATACCCGTGTATTACTGGTGGTTTTAAATTGGTTGCTCCTCTGATGAATGTACGCACCAGTGGATGCAGGGCAAGGGACTCTGAGGTCCCACAGCCCAAAACTGATGCTATTGCTGCCACCTGTTTATGTAAGGTATTGGGAGACAGGCCCTCATCCAGACTCTCCTGGAGAAAGTCTAGCATATGTGTCACCAACACAGTGTTTGGTTCGAGCTGAGGTTTAAGGCACCAGCTACAGAATCCTGTCCAGGTGACATCATAAATTCTGTTGGTTGAAGGCCTCCTAGAAGCCTGGAGTGTCTGTATGACCTTGGTTGAGCATTCCAATTTGCTCAGTACAGCCCTTTCAAGTGCCAGATGGTCAGTTGGAGTCATTGTGGTTCTGGATGCTGTACTGGCCCCGGGTCAGGACTATCCTGTCTGGAGAGATTCTCCATGGTCTGGCTACCGATGGATCAACCAGACCTGCATACCACGGCCGTCTGGGCCAGTGAGGTGCTATGAGTAGGACCTCCGCCTCGTCCTCTATCACTCTTTTGATTACTCTCGGGATCAATGGGAGTGGGGGGAATGCGTAAAGTAGATCCTTGGTCCACGCCCCTTAGAGGGCATTGGCTCTTTTTGCCCCTGGCGTTGGGAACCTTGAATAAAATCTCAGCAGTTGCGTATTCTTTGCAAACACAAGCAGATCCAGGACTGACTTCCCAAATCTGTGTGACAACTCCCTGAAAAGGTCTGGGTGTAGACGCCATTCTGTGTGGTCGACTATTGTTCTGTTGAGCTAGTCTGCCTGCACATTCTCCGTCCCCGAGATATGTTCGGCTCTGATCAATAGGAGATGCCTCTCTGCCCAGTGGCCTAAATACTCTGCCTCCTTTATAAGCGCTTGGGAGTGGGTTCCCCTCTGCCTGTTGATATGTGCCTTGGTGGCCACACTGTCCATCAGGATTAGGATGTGCTGACCTACTGTATTTGCCTTGAATGTCCTTAGGGCCAGGTACGTAGCTCTGAGCTCCAGCCAGTTGATGTTGTTTCTGAGGTCTTCCTTGGACCACTTCCCTTATGAGATTTGAGACTGGCAGTGGGTGCCCCAGCCAAACAGGCTGGCATCTGTTGTAATTGTCATTCGACTGGATTCCTTGAACCCGCATCCCCTGGTCATTGCCTGTGATTTCCACCACTGGATTGCTTCACTTTTGGTGGGACCCGCACCCTGGTTTTTGCTTTGCCCTTGCCTGCTCTCTGGTAAGGTAAGAGGAACTATTGTAATGTTTTTGCATGCAGCCGAGCCCTAGGTACTATCGAGATGCACGATATCATTTTCCCTAATAGTTGCGAGAGCAAGTCCAGAGCAACCACTGGTGCTGTGAACACCTAACTTATCATTGCTTTTATGCTGTTCTGCCGCTCCTGTGACAGATAAACCTTGCAGGAGTGGGTATCTATGACTGCCTCCAAGTGTTGCAGTCACCTTGTCAGATCCAGATGGCTCTTTTGGAAGTTCACAGAAAACCCATGCTCTTGTAACGTCTGTACTGTGGTCTCTACGCCCTCCTTCACCCTTATGGGGGAGGAGGATTGTATTAATATGTCATCTAGGTAGCATTGGACGCGTATTGGTATTGTTCTGAGATGGGCCTGTCAGTACAATAATGCTGCCAATACTTTGGTGAACGTTCTGGGCACTGAAGAGAGCCCGAACGGTAAGGCCCTGTATTGGTAATGTTTTCCTATGTAACAAACTCACAGGAAACTTCGATGTGGTTGGACAATCAGGATGTGCAAGTATGCCTCTGTGAGGTCTACTGATGTCAGGACATCTCCCTCTCAGACACTCCCCAGGATTGACTGTAGGGATTGCATCGTGGATCTCCTGTACTCTGTGTATCTGTTCAGTCTTTTGAGATCTAAAATCAGCCTCCACCCACCCACCCCAATGCCTTCTGGACTACAAACAGGACTGAGTAAAACCCTTGCACCTGTTCTTCCCTTGGTACCGGGTGGACAGCTTGAATGTCCAACAGATGTTCAACTGCTGTCTCCATGATGCCCCTTTTGGCTCTCTCTCTTATAATTAGGCACCTTCTGAAGGCGTTCAGAGGTATGGAGAGAAATTCCAGAGCTAAGCCTTGTTTTATTGTGTTTAGGACCCACTAGTCTGTTGTTGCTGCTTCCCATCGGTCAGCAAATAGGCCCAGTCTTCTGCTGATGGGTGCGCTGTTCTGGTTGTCACTTTGTGTGTCCGAAGGGCCTGCTAGTGGAGCCCCTGAATGGTTGCTTTCCTTGAAATCGTTGACCACTCCTGTCTCTAAATCCGGTTCTGTCCAGCTGGCATGCCTGTGTGTGTGTATGGTCTCTGGGGCTGCTGGTGACCAAAGCCTTCCCCAGTGGCTGGAAAGGACTGCCTTCATGTATAAGGTGAAGGCCGCCAATCTGTTCAGCCGTATATCCTAGGCAAGATCTTCCTCGTTCTTGGTCTCTACCAGCCTGGACTCAGTGGCTTCCCTGAATAGTTTGTTCCCCTTAACTGGGACAGAAGCTAGTTTCCACTTGTGCTTCAAATCCTCCTGCCAATGGCAGAGCCAAACCAGGTGCCTGACTGTCACCGAAGTTGCAATGGCCTTGGTAGCATATTTGACACCATTAAGGGTGGGGTCGGCTATGAGCTCCAATGTTGCTATCATCTTGTTCAGATCCTGTTGTGATTGAAGATCACCAGGTGGTGCCTTCCTGCATTTGACAAAGCCATATCAGGGCTGCCCTGCTGAAAAATGACGCAGTTTAGGTAGCCTTTACTGCCCATGCTGCTGCCTAGTGAACCTTCTGTAGGGTCTGCTCTGCCTTGTCTTCTCCCTTCAGACCCTCCTCCACTTCATTGGCCAAGATGTAGAAGCTGCCACTGGGCCATCTATTGTTGGGATCTGAATCATTTTGGTCAATTCTACTTGTAATTCTTGTTTTCATTCCCACCTGGTGTTGGGAATACCACTGGTTGACCCTTCATCACCTCCTTGAACAGCTCAGGTGAGGGTACCATCTTACATTCCACCTTAGTTTTTGCGAAGAAACGATCTTTTGGGTCTGATGAATCTGGTGCCAATACCTTTGTTGCTGTGAAAATGCCCAGGCCTGTTGCTACTTTGGCCTTACCTAGCAACATCTTAAACAACTTTTGGCGAAACAAGCCAGTGAATGCTGGAGCCTCTGTCACCTTTTCTTCCTCATCAGAAAATGCTGTTTCCTTCTGCTCCTCCTCCCGAGTCTGAAGCCTCACTTTGGGTGGATGATCGCATTGAATTGGTACTGTGGAAACTCAATTCCTCCCGTCTCTCTGGCTAGCAAGAGATGCTGTTTGTCAGGTATCCTCTCTTTATTCACTGGGTAAGGCTGAAGATCCTGCTCCTCCCTAACCTCTGTTAGTACTTCTAACATCAGGGCTTTCATCTCATCTCTAAAGGTAGGCTCCCTGAGTCTTGCAGCTGTAGGACTAAACTGGTTCCCAACTATTACTGAAGTCCTGGGAGCCTCCCTACATCTCTGATAAACATTCTCTCTCCATTAAACAAAGAGCAGGCTGAATATACTGCTCACCAGCTCCCTCTGGTGTTGCAGTTCTGGCACTATTCTCTTGTTGCCTCGTTTCTATTGGTTTATTTGTTGAAGCGTGGGAATTTCTGTTCCTCTCTGCCTCCCTTTTTTCCTTTGCGAAACTCTTCTCAATGACTCTGTCTCCTTAAAGCCTCCATTTCATCAGCCTTGGACACCTTGTGCAAAGGCTTTTCTTTCTCTTCCATTACAGCTGTTCTACTGGCCACCTTAGGTCCTTTAGAGCCCTGTTCTCTAGCTGGGCTTGGGTCAGGTGATCCCTGAACCTCCAAGCCTGCCTCCGTTTCTGAGAATTCAGCTATGTTGTCCCCTTTTTTCCTTGGGACAGGCAGCTTTGCCCAGGCTGGAGTTCTGCTGCCCCGGTCTGATGTTTTCTGACTGCTTGAAAGTATGCTCAGCTGCAACTGAGTAGTGACTCTGCTATTGCTTGGGACCCTTCTTTAGGGAAACTGCTCTGGCTGTTTCGGGATGAATGAGTTCTCAAGCGCCTGCTTGCTTGGGGCTGCAATTTTCTTCTAAGCGCCAAACAGTTTGGTTCTGCTCCGTGACCTCAGGATGTCCAAGCGTCTGTCTGCCTTTCCCCCTGGGTCCCTCTGAGTGGCTGCTATGTTTCAGGATGGCCAAGTGCTAGCCCGCTCACTCGCTGCTTCAGAATGGCCAAGTCTACGTCAGGTCAAAAAGTGTCCCAGTGATGGTGGAAAGGAGTTGGGGGGGGGGGTGAGAGGCGCCACAAACACACTTTTCATGCCCAGGAGCTTCCATTGATTCTTGTCTGCCTCAAAGGGAAAGAAACTGCAGCAGAAAGGAGACAGATCTTTGCAAGGTGAGTCCGGCGTGGCAGGGAGGGAGAAACATGGATATCTTAGTGGGTTGGGAAGGCCTCAGAGGCCTGTTCCATCACTAGGTCTCCCATGGCCTTCCTTACCCTGAGATACTTCATGTGCCCTTAATGAACCATGCATTCGCCCACGTATTAAATTAATGAATGTGTGGGTGAAAGCAGGGAGTGATCTTCTTCAAGGTACAAGATTCACTCCCATAAATACTCGAGATACGAATGGAATGGGCAGGCTCCATTACATTGGTAACTCGAGGACTACCTGTATTATCACATAATCAGAGAAAAAGTATGTTTTTACTTCATACCCCTAACCATTTAATATTAAAATGGATCATCTTTTAAAGAAAATATAAATGTCATCCTACATCTTCCCTTTCTTTCAAGTTTGCTACCAGGAGGGCGGGGCTGACATCGCGGCAACGTAACGTGTCTCAAAGAGAGCTCTGTGGGACTGTCAAAATCCTAGCTGCCAGGTGGTCCTAATTGGACCTAAATCACCTTGGAGGGGCGTGAATGAGGAGCATGCAGTCTGCTGATCTCAGGAAGCCCACAATCTCCCTGATTGATCCGGAGAAGGTTCTCTAAATTGACAGCAGGGGAAGGCCACTGCGTGCCATTCTGAAGCTGGGACAGTCACCGGAAGAAGTGAGAAGACAGAAAGAAGGTGTGATCAATCTGGTGAGAGATTTCCAACACTGAACTTTTAATTTTAATAGAAGAAAGACACCCCCTGGGGAATAAAATAGTGAAAGTGTGACCCAAAGGGGGAGGTGGAATTGGTTTGTTTTTTTTCTATTCCACCTCCAAAAGAAAAGCAGCGAGGACAGCTTTAAGAGCCATTATTGAAATAGGAATTTGGACAAAAGGACTTGTTGAAAGAGCATATTTAGAAAACTGGACTGGGTATATTAATTTTTAAGTTAGAAATTACTGGACACTATAAAAACTGACTATATTGGCATCTTTTTATAAATATTGCATTTTACAATTTGAATTAGGATATACATAAAAAGGAGGGAAGAGAGAAGCAGAGCAACAGTGCCATCTGTAAGCAAAAGTGAAAACTGGAAGACATAAGAGAGAAAGGGGAAAATATACACACAAATAATCTTGAGAGCCTGAGAATATAATGATAAGAAGTTGTTTTGACCGAAGAACTAAGATAGAGAGTGGAATACTGAAAATTCTTTTTTCGAAGAGTGTAGCTCTTGGAAGTTAAATGGAAATAAACCAGAAAGCAAACAGAAGCTGAACAGTAAAAGACTTCCTTTTTTATTTGGTTTTTTTCTTTTCTTTTCCGCATGTTTCCAACCAATACGGTCTTGAATTTTCTTTTGCCAATTGGGCCCACAATTGATGTTTCAATCCATCTTGTTTTAGGTCTCCTTCGTGGTCGCTTATTATCAAGTGGGATCCATTCTGTGACTGCCTTGGTCCACACCTGCCATCAGTTCTTCTTGCTATGTCACCAGCACATTTCCATTTCAATTACTTTTACTCTCTTTTGATGATATTGTATACTTTTGTATCAATTGTGAGGTTAGTGTCCATGTTTCAGCGGCATATGTTAGAGCACATAGCACACACTGATTGAAAACTTTTCTCTTGGACTTCCAGTTTGGTCTGCCTCGAAGAAGGACCGAAATCTGCGATTGTCTGTGGTTTCGGTTCCTGCTCTTTTGTTGGAGGGCTCCAATCATCCTGATTTGGGGCCAGAGCAACCTTGTAGGGGTGGCAAAGAAGGGGGAGACCACCAGCTGGGTTGAGGGGAGTCCCATCTCCCCTCCTTGGCTTGGTAATTACTCCCCTCCGAAGACTGCAGCGGTGGTCAATAAAATGGCCACTCCGAACAGGTAAGCCGATCAGGACAAGATTGTGCAGGAGCAGTGAAGAAGAGGACAGTATAGAAACCAGGAGAATTTGGGCACAAGGTACCCCAGATTTAAATTTTTCAAAATTGTTAAGAAAGTGGATTTGAGCGGCGGACAAAGAAGTTCAGAAAGTAATATCTGACAGCTTAAGTGGCTTTGTATCCTAAAAGGAAGAAGCCGGAAGAAGAAGTTCGCATTTGAATTAATTAAATATATAACCCTGACACTAAATAGGCATAATTAAAGCTCCCCTTCTTGTTCCATCCAGTCACCCTGAGTTTGAAACTCTTGGGATTCCAGTGGGGTTCTAGGACAAGGTGTGGGGGTGCCCAGGTGTGGGGGCTTGTTGATCAATTACACTCACAGATCTTTCCAAAACAGACATGCAGTCAGAAGCAGGAAGGTGCCGGTTGTGTCACATGGATCGCTGTAGGCCTGTTGCGATGCCTTTTTCAATTGCCATCTCCATCCAGGCTCTCATCTTTGCTGGAACTTCCTCCATCGAATCCTCATCCCCACGGAGGCTCGCAGCTGTAGGAGTGAATGTAGCCTCTGCAACTCTGCGAGGAGCTGGTCCCGATACTGGAATATCCTACAGAGATAGACTGACCAGACTGTGCCTGGATTGAGTTGATAGATCCAGGGCTGGTGTTGCTGGACTAGGGGACCTAGCGGGGACCACGTTCTGTTGAGGAACTGGTTGTTCCGCCTCTCTGGCCCGTTTTCGCATTTGTTTTTCCAGGGCCTGGTGTCTTCTGTGGGCATCTTTTTTGGCCGTCCTGGATGGTCTACTGGGATCAGAGGATTTATCTCGGGCCCTAGTAGAGGAAGATCTGGAACCTTGTCCACTAGCCATGCTTGTATATTGAATAGAGACCAATTAACCACAATCAATTATCAGAATTTGTCTGGGACTTTGTCCCTTTAAGTCAAGGAATCCTGTATTATTTACTTCCTTTCTACGCTCTGCCCAGTGACTGAAGGTTGCAGCTTTAGTCCCAATGTCTGAGAAAGATTGCAGAGAAAGATACTCTTATTAGAGTGCTTATGGGCCTCAGGCCTCAATTGAAAACTTGTGGATGGATTTCTTACCCAGGCCCCCAGAAAGGGAAACTTAGGATTACCAGAAGATAATGGCCTCCAACCCAGTCCCCAGTAGGGGAAACCTGAGGGCAGAGAAATAATAATAATAATAATAATAATAATAATAATAATAATAATAATAATAATAATGGCTTTTTACCCTGGTCCCCAGCAAGGGAAACCTGGGGTTAGAGAAGGAATAATGGGCCCACTCCAGTCCCCAGCAAGGGAAACCTGAGGCAGAGAAGAACTAAGGGCTTTTACACTGGTCCCCATCAAGGGAAACCTGAGGGTAGCCGGGATTAATGCCTTTGCAAGGGAAACCCTCAGGGTAGCTTGCTGTGTCCAAAAGGCAAGAAACTGCTAACACGCGGCTTTAAAATGGCACTGCGGCTTCGCGGAAGCGAAACCGAAAGCACAAGTCGCAACAGCCCCCAGAAAGGGAAACTAAATGAAATCCAACTGAAACTAACAAATTCGAAGGTTGTTCCTTTAGTTAAGTAAACAATGAGGCTCGGCCAGTCCCCAGCCCGGGAAACACTCAGGCGAAAATAAGCCAATTGGAAAGATAAGGCTCCGAGGCAGCCGCCTCAGAGCGTCGTGCTTACACGAGGCTCGTATACAAAGGGATTCTACAGAAAAAAAAACTTAACTACCCTCCTAAAGGGAGGGGGGAGAAGAAAAACCAAACCTGCAACTCCAACTAGAAACTTTCTATGTTCCGGCCAACAGAAAAACCCAGCTGCTTGCTACGAAGGCTGAGCTGAAACTGGGGACGCTAGGGTGGAGTCTCGAGGAGGAGGTGCGTCCTATCAATTAAGCCCAGCCTATCTAAGAAGAGACTGAACACCTCCCACTACTGGATGCTCGGAACAGCTCATAGGAGAAGAGATTAATTATGTTGTTTTTTCTTTCTCTTTAAATCAAATATACTTTTTATGTAACCAAAAGGGAAACTTGTAGACCCAGTCTTGAAGGAGACATATGCAATGTAGTAACTACTAGAAAGTTATTATGGATTTTTTTTAATGTTAATTCAAAATTAAAACTATGGGAATCTTAGGGGGGATTAACTATGTGATATGTTAACCACAGAGATAGTATCTCGAAATTGGAAATAATAGGGGTGTTTGTTTGTTTTTCTATATTTGAAATGTTTGAATTTAGATTGAATTCTTGGAATGATGACTTAAGTATAAGTGAGGAAATTGTAAACCTGACAGAAGAGAATATAAAATATGATGAATATGAAGATATTTAAAGAGGCATTAAGAATCTAAGAAAATAGATTAAGTAATGTACTGAAAAAATTTATAAAATAAGCTGGAAGAAGCTAGATGATCAAAACTAAAGAAAATATATAAAGTAAGGTTAAGGTATGTTATCAAATGTGAAAGATGAGTAGGAAATGAAAGTCAAGTTTGTATGGAAATGTGTTAACCTGGAATCATGCTGTTCACTGAAAAAATATGTTTTTAATCTGTGAAAATTAAATAAAACTTTTTCAAAAAAGAAAAAAAGAAAACTTTTCTCTTCAGGCATAGGGGGAGGTTGTTCTTGAAAATTATACTTAGCTTGCTGAATTGCCTGCCAACCACATTTAACAGGTCATTCAATTTCCTTTATTGTATCACCTACCATTGAGATCCATTGGCCAAGGTATATGTAGTGGTCTACAATATCTAATTCTTCTCCAGATATAAAACTTTATTTGGTGAATTTATTAAACGTAACCTGGTTCTTTTTCAAGTTTATTTTTAAGCCAAATGGTTCTCCTGGTTTGTGGAGCTCATGTCTGTTGTACCTCTTCTGGGTCTTGTGAGAACACCATCATTTGCAAATCTTAAGTGATTTAAGTAGGCGCCATTGATTTTTATTCCATCTTTTGCATAGTCTAGTTTCCTACATACTTCTTCAAGGCAGGTTGTGATGACCCGGGGCATGGCAGAAAGGCAACACAGTCAGATAATCAGTAGGAGTCCCTTCATTAGCTCCAACTTTGCCCCCAATGTCCTGGTTACCTTCTGGGCTGGATAAAAACTTTCCCAGGAGCAGCCTTTGGCTGCAGAGAATCAAGTCCAAAACCTGGTCAACAAAAACTGTTAACTATAAGCCCAATCAAGGCAAGATGAGGTAATTAGTCCAGCAGAGCAAGAAAAGGAATTCCAGACGTGAAGGAACGGCAGTAATTCAACACAATTGGGAGGATGCCAGGAATGCAGATAACCAAAGACAACATAAGATAAACTCATGTTTGTTCCCAGAAGATGCCACACTCAGCTTGCATCTCTTTTAAACTCTCATTCCCAGGTGTGGCTAATGAAGGGAATCAGGGCCCTTTCCTTCCCCATAAGCCATGCAACCCACATTGCTCTCTTCTCCGTTCCTCCCTGTGTGGCCTAGGATGAAGAGGTGGTGAACCTGGGTCTTCCTCTGAACTCCCTCTCCCTTGTTCTACCTCTCTCCTGCTCTGCCCAGCCAGACTTACTTACTTTCTTTCTTTCTTTATTAATTTTGTATTTATTTATTGGATTTCTAGGCCGCCCCATCTCCCTAAGGACTCACAATAAAAGCAATACACATATACAATTAAAGAGAGATTAAATCCAAATAAGAAACCCAATTAAAATCTAAAACGCTAAAAATAAGCATCAAAACTCCCCCATACACCCCCCCCTGCCCTTCCCCAGTTTCCTCCACAGCCAACGGAGCCACACTCCCACTCCCTGTCAGCTCCTCAGATTCAGACTCCGACAGGGGCATGACACAGGTTAAGAAAAGGATAGGTGATATTGTATAGCCTTGTTATATACCTATATTGATTTCCACTTTAAGATCATTAAGGAAAATTGTTGCCATTGTTTTTTCATATATTCATTGTAAGTTTATGTAAGCAGTGTCAATGCTTTGGTTGAGCAATGCATTAATTATTGCTTGCTGGAATACTGACTCAAATGTCTTTTTGTGTACTAGTTGTGCCTTTCAATGACTTGCTGAATAACCTGGATGTGATCCATTTCTGAACCCTGTCTGCTCTTTTGGTTATGCATCATTTAATATTCTCAATATTTTTTTTTGCTATTATCTTGGTGAAAACCTTTTAGATGACTGAAAGACGGCTTATTGGGCAGTAGTTCTTTAAATCATCTTGGGCCCCTTTCTTGCGTATAAGAATCAGTTCCGCATTTTTCCATGCATCGGAGATTTCTCTTCTCTGAGGCATCTCAAGTATAATTTTGCTAGTATCTTTGTAAGTTGTGATCACCAGCTTTCATCATTTCAACCATAATACAATCATTTCTTGCTGCTTTGGCATTTTTCATTGATTTTATTATACTTCATACTTCCTCCACTAGGATATCTAGCATTTCCTCTTTTGTGGATGTTACTTTTGAATGATCTTGACCTTTGTATAGCTCTGAATAAAATTTTTCAATGATTTCTAACTCATCTATATTACTGAAAATTAAATTCTATTTGCTTGCCTCTATAATGATCCCCACAACCACGTACGCCAGTGAGACCTGGAAGGTGTCAGTATTAAGAGACTCAATGTCTTCCAAAAGATGTCTTCACCGAATCCTAAAGTTTAGCTATTTTGACCATGTTACTAACGAAGAAGTGATGCAAAAGAGTGTCTCCTGCAAATTATATAACACTCACATGCAGAAAACTTCATCTTGCAGGTCATATTCTTCATATGAAAAACAATCCAATCCCCAAGATGGCAATGTGATGGACCCCCCTGATGCCAAACATCTAAGAAGACACCCTCAAAATACATAGCAAAGAATGTTCATAGAAGACTTAAAGACTTTAAATATCACATGGCAAGATGTTGAAGTACTCACCCCAAACTAAAAATATGGAGACCCCTTCCTACCTGATATGCTGCCTTGCACAGGAGGATCTAATGCTAATGTTAATGCTAACGCAATAGTCATATATCCATTCAGGTCCATCAAATATTCTCAACTACATACATTTTTCAATACTTTAATCACATTTCAATTACTACTACGAGCTAGCTATCCAGTTTTTCTACAAGTACAAAATATGAATTGAAAACTATGACACTGTTCTAAATTCCTACTGTTTTCATACTTAGTCCAGATTTTGACTAATTTCTAGTGATACAACATGCTGATTTTCTGAAATCAGCAACATATAGATATATCTATCACCCCATGGTTAAAAAAGCAAAATTAAGACCATGCAGATTTCCAGGTGCTAATACTGCCTTCACCAACCTGGGCATTCTCCAAAAGTATGGATTCCAGTTTCCAATATTCTGCAGGGCAAAATGTGAGCATGTTCTACTAATCAGCAAGGGTCATAACAGCATACAACAGACTGTTTATGTCTAGGAATAATAATAAAAAAACTTATTTATCATTAGAAATAAAAATTAACATGATATAGTAACTGCAATGAATTATTTTTCCCACACATTTTAATTTTTTTGCCTAGAACCAACTATGAATGTAAAACAACCTGCTCTAGAAATTAATTATGTATCGTTACTACAACTATTTGTTTAGCTACCATTTGAAGTTACAACAGCACTGAAATTGACTTGCAAGTGATCCTCACATTTATGACTGTCACAGCATCCAATCAGGTGATCAAAATTCAGGCTCTTGGTAGCCAGCATGTATTTAGAATAGTTGCAGCATCTCAAGGATATGTGATTGCCACCTGCAATCTTCCCAATCAGCTTCCAAAAGCAAAGTTAACAACCATGTGATTCATTTAACAACCATGGCAAAAAAGGATGTAAAATTGGATGCAATTCACTTAGCTGCCTTGCTTAACAACAGAAATTCTGGTCCCAATTATGGTTGTAAGTTAAGGACTACTTTTACAGAAGGCTGAAAGCAAGTATGCACACTGTATTTCATCTTGAAATCACTAATGACATACGAAGTGATGTCATGGGAAAAGACATCCATATATTCCATAAAGATCTTATTTATATTGAAGGGCAACACTTATTTCTATTTTTATAATTTTCATTATACAATCAGTTAGACTAAGTGAAAAAGCCAACTGTGGACTAACCCTGTAGCATATTTTCTTGCTCTTAAAAAACGATGCACTGGTACCCTACTAACATCTAATTAATTGAAAAATGACCCAGAAAACTATTTTTAATATTGTTACAAAAATAACACTGCAAAAAATATAATATTCACTGATACATACAAAAAAAGAGATCAGTATTGCAGAATATAAGTGCATTATCTCAAAATAAGTTGTTTTTCCTTTTTCTCTGTTTAACTGGATGGCAGTTAAGTGAGCTCAAGAAAGTTACACTATTACACCAGATCAAAGTTCAAGTTAACTAGGATAATGCCAATTATCTGAATGCAGGATTAAAGATTGTCAATACTGGATTGAAGTATTGTCAGATACTGTAATTCACATCAACATAACTTTTGAAACATTTTCCAAATATTGCTGGGAGGGGACAGGATGAAGCTAAATTGAAATTAAAGCTAAATAGTTCAATTCACTCAGAATTAACACAGAGACCGAGAAAATGGATAACTTATTTTAGATATAGTAGACGGAAGTTCTCTGGAAACATCACTACTACAGAGTGAGCCCATACTCTAACCTGCTTTTCCACCTTTGTTTTGCTGAATTAAAAGAGAAAATAAATGCCACAACAACAAAAAATATGACTATAAAATATACTTTTTGTTTATTCCTAAAGCCATTAGCCATTATCTATATTCTCAATTATCAAGTAGCTAACCCCCCCACCAAAACGCACCCCCTTCCCCAACATGGGATAGTAGCATCTATAAACAGAAAATCTTTCCAGCATTTTTCTATTGCAAATTTGAGTGAAGATTTCCTCTCTTAAAATGAAAGTGTTGCTTGCCCCTTCTACATTAGAAATTCGGAGAAAAGTAAAAAGGCCTAGTTTAAGCGTTCATTTTGTGCCAAACATGGTAGCAAGAGAAGAAGTGGGAGAGCGTTATCTGAGAACGACCCGAAGGAAAAGTCCAACCCAAGTAACGCTCAAGGAAGAGCAGAGAGGCCAGGAACAGGGAGAGCAGCGGGGGAGAAGGACATCCCACTCCCAGCTTCACATACCTCTCGGCAGCGCTGAAGGCACAGGTTTTCCCGCTGACCCTACGGAAAGGGGCGGTCTTTGGGGAACGTAACGACAGAGGAGAGTCTCACAGTGGTGGGGCTGAAGTAGCTGGACATTGCAACTGGGTTGAGTCTAGGGTATCTCTTCGTCAACGCGTTCGCGAGAAAGGCCTTTTTCGGCGGTAACGTCCGGCCACTGGCTTTTGCCGGGCCCTGCTTCGTCCCCCTCCCAGAATCCCTGCCTCTCCCTTCCCTGTCACAGTTGTTTACCTTCTGGTTTGCCTAGAACAGCCACAGTCGGCATCTTCCCCCAACGACAAGCACCCCACACTGACCGTCACTTCCGCTGTTGTTGCTGGCACCGCCACCGCCACCACCTTAGGAAAGGCAGAGAAATACAGAAAAGGAGGAGGAATAATCTCCATGAATACGAAGACGCTACTGCTGCTGAGGGCGTCGCAATTTCCCAGTGTCGCCACCTTCCCATCTCACGCATAGCAGCCGCCCTATTCGCTGCCGCCGCTGCCTCACAAAAGTCGCCAACCGCGCACGCAACACTTAGCCCCACCTCGCCCGGCGCCCTGGGCCTCTGAATCTCCTCCCCTTCACGTTTTCGCTCATCGTCGCCTTCCTCGTGCGGCCTCTTCCTCCTCCCCGGCCGCTAGGATTCCCCGGCTTACGTTCTTTTTCCACCCAAAGTTTTTATCTGTTTGGCTTTAGCTACAATCCCGCTAATTCATATTGCAAGCCAGGTTAAAAAAACCCAGATTTATTTCATGGGATATACATAAAGAACTAATATACTCAATACAATATACTCAAAAACTAATTTACAGTAAAAGGTGTCGCTTAAAACGTAGTCAAATCTACTTCCATTTATACTGATTCGTGGACACATTTAAAATTTAACTGCTTTAAACAAATGTAATAAAATTTACAAATCGTCACATATCCTTTATATTTAGGGAAATACCGGTGTCTTTCTGGAAACTAGTTTGATGAAGAAGGGTAATGTTGGAAGGAGATTCAGTTTATTAGATTTGTAAAAAATGCTATGGAAAACAATTATCCACATCATTTTTCCTCAAAATAATTCTATGAAACGTTAGACTGAAAGCATGGTTAACTACGGGACAGTCTACATTTTTATTTATTCTTTCTAGGCATTAACATCACAATTTCACAACTCATCTTGCCTCGAATGTCTGTCTACCTGCAGAGAAAGAGTACATACTAAAATGCTAAGTGTATGGTGTAGCTAGGACTTTTAAGATTATTAATACAGATTCACTCCAAAAACAACTGCAGCATAATCATTATTATTCAACACAGGGGTAAAAGGCAATCTTTTTAATAATAGTATTATGCCTCCTTGATACTAAACAAGGGGAGGCAGAGAAATAAATCAGGTGGCTGATACTGTCCTTTCAGGTACAGTTTTAAATAGAATAAAGAGTGCAGTTGGCATTAAAAGATTAGGGGCATTAGAATCCAATGTCCAAAAGGTTGTCCACTTTTAGACCGGTATAATACTGTAATGTTAATTCATTTTTTCTGATAAGAACAAATTAGGCAATGGTTGTTTTCCCAGATTAATTAATATAAAATCAATATATGCAACACTGTCCAGTGACCATAATTCAGAGACATTGCAATCATGTGTTTAAAGTACCTTAACTCATGCTCATTAAACAGTGACTTACCGAATTAGCCAAACTGCTTTAAAATAGACTGGGCCATAACCTAGCCCTAGCTATTCATTTTAGTGCCTCAAAATTTGAAACCTAATTACATATATTAATATATTTAACATCAGTGCTTCTTAGTTGCATAGATGATATTATTCAATTGTTTCATTCATTTCCCACTACCCAATGGCTGGGAATACAGGAAGGAGAATGTGGGATTAGGCCGCTAAAAGGATCACTTTCAATCTCCCCTATTATCTTTCCTGGGTCTCTTGGAAAGCAGTAAAAATGCCAGTGCAGCCAACCAGTGGTCATAAAAATGCTTAGAAGGCAAAGGAATGTTGATAACAGAAGTGATGTTTGAAGTTGAGGAATGCTCTGGAAAACAAGATCAAGGGAGCTACAGTTATAAATAAAAAATTAACACTAATGGCTATTCTAATACACAGCCTCCGCATTTTTAGTAACACAATTAGCTTTGTAGCCTCATCTTCATTACACCAGTACCTCTGACTTCATGAATTACATGTATATTTTGATTTGCATAAGTCTATATAGAAGGATTGCATTCCCACCCCTTTCCGGATGTGCTATTGCAGTCCACCATACTGACATTAACAGAATAGAGTTGGAAAGGACTTTGCAGGTGTTCTAGCCCAACTCCCTGCTCGGGCAGGGAACCTGATACCATTCCAGACAAATGGTTGTCCAACCTCTTCTTAAAAACCTCCAGTGTTGGAGCACTCACAACTTCTGGAGGCAAGTCATCCCACTGATTAATTGTTCTGTCAGGAAATTTCTCCTTAGTTCTTCCCTTGGTTGCTTCTTGTCCTGCCTTCAGGTGCTTTGCAGAATCAGTTGACCCCCATCTTCTTTGTGGCAGCCCCTTAGATATTGGAATATTGCTATCATGTCACCTCTAGTCTTTCTTTTCATTAAACTAGATACACTCAATTCCGGCAACCATTCTTCCTAAGTTTTAGTGAAAGAAATTTGTATTTCTACTGATGGGTATTCTGGTCTCCATCGTTATGTCCACTCTCATAAAGGACGCACAGTTATACAGGTCGTAAAGTGGCCCTCTTCTAGTCTTGTGCATAAAATTAGAATTTCAATCAACTTGTGCATCATGACTGTCTTTAAATCAATTTCTGTATTGCATTAATGGTGTTCAAAATACACATTCAGTCACAGAATTGGGCCTACTCCCTGAACTTTTTTTTTTCATTTATTTGATTATTTTATTAGATTGCAAAGCTACTCAAATCAAAAAAATATTCTGGGCAATGCACAATATCAAAAGCAAATAAAAACAACTTACAGAAAATTATAACAAAACAAAAGATTCATATCAATTAAGATTATACATATTATACATATACATCTGATTTAGTAAATCATTCCTGCAATAACATTTTTCAGTATTATGCTGGTACCACAGTTCATCTGAAGAACTTACGAATTTGCTTCGTACAGGGCAGAGAACAATATAATTTTATAAAACAGTGGTTGGGAAACTAACGTTTATAGATTAAGATGGTGCACAAACCAAGTTGTGTTTTATGAAGTATGATTAAGCTAATACAGGTTAGAATAATGATGATTAAGGACCGCACACACCAAGTTAGAAGCTCGGCCCAAATTAGCAACAGGTACACACCAATGAACTCTAAGCAAAACCGTATCAATAGTATGGTAGTGCAATTTCTGCAAGTGACAGAGTCTCTTTACATATACTTTCAGTACCATGAGGTAGAATGGGTATTAGCAAAAAATTACAGTAGAACTCTAACGCGACATCCCTGAGCAACGATACTTCCGGCTTGGTCGTAAACTTACGGCCTCAGTACCACCCATTCCGCAGCTGGCCGAAGAAAACGCGCTCTGTCGCTGTCATTCCTTTCCTTACACGCCGGTTGCATCAGCAAGGCCCGGGGTCCTTCGTGAGCAGCCCAACATATTGCCTGAGCCAAGCGCGAATTCTCTCCAAGCTCCGCCCTGGACAAAGCAAGGCGGCAAGACGTAACTCTGTTCCTAAATGTTTTGTAGCATCGTCTGGGAGTAAGCTGCGTGCCCCTGAAATTACTGGGTTCTGTAGTGTAAGCTCAGGCAGATTCGGCGGACTTCTAACTTCCTTTCAGGCAAGATGGCGGGGACCGAGGCGGGAGTGACACTGGGGCAGCCGCATCTTTCCCGGCAAGACCTGACTACTTTGGTAAGAGGAGGATTCGGAGTGGGGAGGGTGCGTCACCTGAGTTTTGCAGTATTCCAGCGGTTGCCCTACGCTATTGTTGGCCCGGTCCTCGAAGGCTGGGTGATGGTCGGGAGTTCAGAGAATCCGCCTCGCATTGCTTGTCTTTTGCTTTTTGTTCCTGTGAAAGGGTAGTTAGAATGGGAAGGAAAGGCTTTGTGACCGGTGGGAAAGAAATCTCCCAAATATTCTCACGCTTCCCCCCCACGACATACAACAACGTTACTTCATTTAGTACGAAAGTATATAATGCCAGGCAGAACGATTTCCTACCCTTACAAGCTGGTTCCAGCGAAAGAAACGTGATCTCTATCGATAACTGAATTCCGACGTTATATAGTTGTGTTCAGGGAGAATGTTTCCCTCTCTTTCTGCTTCATTCTGTAGCGCCATCGATACAGGGTAGAACAGAGAGAAGCTGTGTTCCCATTGCATACTGTACAGTACTAGGCTATGCTTTACTTAACAAGTTATGTTCGATCAGGTTTGCATAAAAAGTCACACTATAAAGTTAGAATGGTAGTGCATTCCCAACCCACACCTGGCCTTTAAGTATACCGGTAGTAGCTACGATCTTCAATGCTACTAATGGTAATTATGAAAAATTGTCAGCATGGAATGTTTTCATCTGAGAAATATACGCTTACTTAGCATTTGACAATAATAAATTGGTTAAAAATGTTTCTTTCAGTAACGATGCATTAACTCATTACCCATTGCAACAAGAACATTTAAATAGCCATAGACTAAAATATATTCAAAAATCTATAATATTCCTATTATGATGAAATTCAATAAATTGGCAATAATAATTTGTTGAAATGACATAAAGCTCATTCAGTGATACTTTATTTTGATTTATTACATTTATAGACAGCCCCTCTCACTGTTAGCGACTCTGGGCTGCCTATAATTTTAATAAATTAGTATTTTTATAATATGGATAGCTCTCAAGTTAAAACCATTAATTCACTTTTGAAGTTACAATGGTGCGGAAAGAAGAGATCTACCATGTTTCCCCGAAAATAAGACCTACCCCGAAAGTAAGACCTAGCACTATTTTCTAAACCTGCCCTAATATAAGACCTACCCCAAAAATAAGACCTAGTGTAAATCTCCAGTTCCAGGAAGACTTTTCAGGGAGCAACCGTGCACCCGAAACACCCCCTACACACTCACACCCACTATTTGGCACCATAAATATATAAGACCTACCCCGAAAATAAGACCTAGTGTGTTTTTGGGAGCCAAAAAAAATACAAGACAGTGTCTTATTTTTGGGGAAACACGGTATGGCCGGTTGTCAAAGTCTGGTAATACTTTCTGATAAGTGGCTTGGGGTAATGAAAAAACAGATTTGGAAAGAACTGTTTCCTGATTAAAGGTAAAGGTTCCCCTCGCACATATGTGCTAGTCGTTTCCGGCTCTAGGGGGCAGTGCTCATCTCTGCTACAAAGCCGAAGAGCCAGAACTGTCCGAAGACATCTCCGTGATCATGTGGCCGGCATGACTAAATGCCGGAAGGCGCACAGGACGCTGTTATCTTCCCACCAAAGTGCTCCGTTTTTCTACTTGCATTTATACATGCTTTTGAGTTGCTAGGTTGGCAGAAGCTGGGACAAGTAACGGGAGCTCACTCCTTTATGCGGTGCTAGGGATTCGAACTGCTGAACTGCCGACTTTTCTGATCGACAAGCTCAGCATCTTAGCTACTGAGCCACTGTGTCCCTGTTTCCTAATTAACCACGTATAATTTTCTCAAAAGTTGCTAACAACTCTGAAATCCCATTCTTTATGCCTTGAATTATACTATTTTCCCATCTCCTAAGGATATGTAGAGATCTCCTAAGGATATGTAGGGCCTATATATAGGGCCTTGGTGGTGCAGGCTGTTAATAGCCTAGCACTTAAGTTCTAGCTGCCTGTAATTATTGCAGGCTCGAATCCCACCAGGCTCAAGGTTGACTCAGCCTTCCATCCTCTTGGGGTAGGTAAACTGAGGACCCAAGATTGTTGGGGGCAATAAGCTGACTTTGTAAAAATGCCGCTTAGTAATAAGCAGGCATATACAATGGAAGGAAGGCTATTGCTGAGCGCATTGGGTTGTATCCCAAAAATTGTAAGCCGCCCTGTGTCTCCGGAGAAGGGCAGCATATAAATATGAATAAAAATAAAAAAATAAAAAAAATGTTTTTGCTATTATTAGAGCACAAAAGCCATCTTTATTCTGAACATATTAAATTCCAAAAAGTTGGCATTATTCAATGTACACATGGTATCTTTAAAAAACTATTTTCTCAATATTTTTGTCAATGTATAAATTTTTTACAATGCCATTGTAAAAGTTCATCCTTAATGGAAGATTATAGATGTTGTCCAGTAGATATGAAAAACAATATTTTGATACATTCAATTTTAAACCACAGGTCATCAATTTGAGAACTTTGTATTGTGCGCAAGCTTTATAGCTAATTATCAGATGTGTATAGGATAATTATAAGAAGATAAAATAAAATGTTTTATGGCATGAACAGCTAGTAGATAGTCAATTTGTATAACTACTTTTTAAGCATTATTTCAAGCCACATTTAAAACTATCTCATCACTAAAAACAGTGGAGGGAAAAGTGGTGTATTAGAATTCAGTTTTATTTAGTTGCAAAATAATCTTAAACTATGTGTAGAATTCTTAGTAGAGCAAGTATCTAAAGTACAATTTTACTTGAATAGTAAAATCTGGACTTGAGGTTTCTCCATTTTTATATTGTGGAAACAAAAAAATCCTATATGCATTTTGGGATCTTTAATGCTCTGGAATTCACTAATAATCTGTTATTTGCAGGATGTTACGAAATTAACACCTCTGTCACCAGAAGTGATCAGTAGACAAGCTACAATTAATATAGGTAAGGATATAACAAATTATAAGTAGAAGTTGGTGACTGGCATTAATTGCATACTATTCACAGTGCAATGCTTCAATAGGAGCTGTTAGAAAATACTATATGTTTTTTTTATTCATTTGTTTATTTAAATTTTAAAACGTGAGCCTGTAAGACATAAGTGCTTGGGTAGATACTCTGGAGGCGTGGCAGCATAAGGGGATAGAGATGGGAGAAATGTTTAGACTGAACAGTGAAAATACAGGTGTAGATAGAGACAAGGATCCAAGAGAGAAGTATGGGAGGCAAGCTAAAAACGAATAAGAATTGAAGTATTAAAATGGAAAAGAGATGATGGATAGAAAGGAATTTTCCCCTTTTTTAATGTAATGATTCCCTGATTAAAAACTAGAATAGAGGTAGAAATAAGAATACATGGTCTTATATAAAAGTAATAGCTAGATGGAAAGATTAGAGATTGAAAGATTGTATTATTAAGTATGTTTAAATAATATGGTGATTGGCACTAAAATGGTGTATTGAAACATTGAATAATTAAATAATAAAGAACTATTATCTTAATATAGACATATGTATTAACATTATGATTAGTAATGGTGACCTGACTAGAAGCCAGAATAGAGGTAGAAATAAAAAATAGGGGGAATATTAGTACATGTATTTTTTTATAAAATAGAACAAAAGCAATAACTAGAGGGAAAGATTAGAGGTTGAAAGATGGCATTACTATGTAAGTTCAAATAATATTGTGATTGGCATTAAAATGGAACATTGAAATATTTAATAACTACTTTAAAACAAACATGTATATTAATACTAGGATTTCATAAGTTCGATTAATGTAACAAATATTATTAATATTATTGCCACTTGCCCCAAAATGAATGATACTCAGATGCCACACTGTTCATGTATTGATGTTGATGTCTGTTTTAAAAATAAAAATCCAAAAAAATGATATAAGTGCATATACGTAACTCTGCGGGTACACTCTGTATTGTTTAGTGGGATCACAAATCATAATTCCACTGTTTTAATCAGTTCTAATCTGAGTTGATATATGTATCTGTGGGTAGAGATTAAAAATTTTTGAAACTTCTTTTTTCTAGGATGTATAATGCTTTATGGCTTGACTGTTCAGTTTCTTTAATTCACCACCTAAATAGTCTGAATTTGTTTTAATTTGTAAGTCCTCAATGGTTTCCATGAACACCCCACCACCCCATTCTATACCTTTCTGGTTCTTTCTTTGAACTTCTTTCTAAGAAATGTCTTAGTCCGTGTGTGTGTGTGTGAGAAGGAGAGGGAGAGGAACAGAATAAATTCATCTCATTCCATGTTATGTTCTAGTTAATCTTTCTACACTGAAAATAATTCAATTACATGGAGTATAGTCTGCATGGGAAGGAAGGTTAGAATTCAAAAGATTATCTTATTATAGAACTGATATTGCTTCAAGTATATTTAAAAGGAGGTTAACTGTAAATAAACATATTGCTGACAGTATTAAATCAGGCCACCAGTTTATGGGATGCGGTGGCTCAGTGGCTAAGATGCTGAGCTTGTCGATCAGAAGGTCGGCAGTTCAGCGGTTCAAATCCCTAGCGCTGCGTAATGGAGTGAGCTCCCGTTATTTGTCCCAGCTTCTGCCAACCTAGCAGTTTGAAAGCACATACAAATGCAAGTAGAAAAATAGGGACCACTTGGGTAGGAAGGTAACAGCACTCTATGCACCTTCAGCATTTAGTCATGCCGGCCACATGACCGCGAAGATGTCTTCGGACAGCACTGACTCTTCGGCTTAGAAGAGATGAGCACTGCCCCTAGAGCCAGAAATGAATAGCATGCATGTGCAAGGGAATCTTTGCCTTACCAGTTTATGTTGCTCACTGAAATATGTTTCCATGAATTCATGTAATCTAATAAGAGTAGTTTCAGAATTATTAGATTAGTATATATTAAATGATATAACTTCTTTTTGGCATTGTTCTTAATTGCAGTTCTCACATAAAATTCTGCTCTGCAAAATGTTAATATTGCTACATCTAGACTTGAAGTACAATGAAGTCCTACAAATGTTTTGTAATTGTTAAATCATTTAATTTGGCTAATGTCTCAGTTGCTATGAAAAGGCAACGTTTTGTGTCAGTTTAGTTCTGTTGTCCATTATAATACAAGAAAAATGACTTTTTCATAAATACTTGGAGATAACATTAATATATTCAATATTTAAATAGATGTTGGAGATTATATAATTCATTCACTTGTTAGGCAATTTTTGTGAAATTAATAACAAATTTTGCTTTTAAAATCTAGGTACAATTGGCCATGTAGCTCATGGAAAATCAACAGTAGTAAAAGCCATTTCTGGAGTTCACACAGTCAGATTCAAAAATGAACTGGAAAGAAATATCACTATCAAACTTGGCTATGCCAATGCTAAGGTTTGTCACCACTGTACATCTGATCAAATTATAAGTTTTTATTTGAATCATAATCTTGTTTTATCTAAACTCAGCTGATCGCTAGTAAAGACTTACTGTCTTTCTCTGCAGATTTACAAGCTTGATGATCCAAATTGTTCCCGACCAGAATGTTACCGATCCTGTGGGAGCAGTACACCTGATGAATTCCCTACAGATATTCCTGGGACCAAAGGGAATTTTAAACTAGTCAGGTGACAAGTCTAGTTCAACGTGATTTGTTTTTATACATAAATTTTGTGTGAAATTATATGTAAGTAAAGTAGGTAGAGTTAAACTTTGATTGCATTGGAAAACATTTTTTTTCAAAACTTTTCAAAACCTTTTGCTGATTATTATAATCCTAACTCCCTTCATACTGAACACAAATATAATTTCAGAATGATTGCATCATATAGGAATAATGAGAAATATGAAATTAGCATTTAATGACTATAATGTATTTAATCATATAATATTCCAACACACTGCAGGAGTTCAATAGGACAAAAAATATTTTGCTGCTGGTTTTCATTTGTACTCATGCCCAATGCAGGCTTTTTGAATTTCAGTCTTACTAGTTGCTTTTAGTGATTAGAAATGGAATCAGTATGTTGATTAACTGAACATTTCCATAAATTCTATTGTGCTTTATTTATAATTATGTTATATATCTCAAGTCATTAATGTTTATATTTCAAACAAAACATATAATAGAAAAAAGGCAAAATATAATCTTTATATATTCCCTAGCCTAGGCCAATGATGGCAAACCTTTTAGAGACCAAGTCCCAAATTGCAACTCAAAACCCACTTATTTATCTCAGCCTTGGTGGTGCAGGCTGTTAAATGCCTAGCACTTAATTCCAGCTGCCTGCAATTACTGCAGGCTCGAATCCCACCAGGCTCAAGGTTGACTCAGCCTTCCATCCTCTTGGGGTAGGTAAACTGAGGACCCAAGATTGTTGGGGGCAATAAGCTGACTTTGTAAAAATGCCACTTAGTAATAAGCAGGCATATACAATGGAAGGAAGGCTATTGCTGAGCACACTGGGTTGCGCTCCAAAAATTGTAAGCCGCCCTGAGTCTCTGGAGAAGGGCGGCATATAAATATGAATAAATATGAATAATTTAAAAAAAAGTGCCAACATGGCAATTTAACCTGAATAATGAGGTTTTACTACCTAAAATAATGATAAACAATGCAGAGTTCAGCTAATTGTTCTAAGAAAAACATAATAAATGTACTTTTATGCTCCTTCATTTTTTTTTAGCAACAATAAAAAAGAAAAACTTTTGTAATATCATTTCTCTTTCTTGCTCCCTCTCTCCCTCTGTTTCTCTCTCTCTCCCCTGTGGGGAGAGGGGGAAGGAACCCACCACTGGTGCTGGGTGGTGGGAATCTGACGTCCGTAGGCTAATGAGCTCAGGAGCAGCGCGCCAAAGCTCACTGGGGAGGCAGAGCATCCCAACACAGGCAGCTCTGTAGGAAAAGAAACTGCTTATTTTTGCCGAGCTGAGCCGACGCAGGGTTACGTTGTGGCTCCGTGTCATAATGGGCTTCAGGAGGAGGGCGGGACCCTGTCTCCTCCATTGTGAACCGCACAAGGGGAAAAGTTCACTCAATCAAATACAACTTTGCGAGTTCTTTTTCTTTTGCGAGAAATTGGAATTGATTGAGTGAAACGCAATGAAGAAAGGTGATTGGAGCTGGGCTGGGGAGACCATGCGCGTGCCCGCAGAGAGGGGTCTGCGTGCCACATCTGGCAAATGTGACATAGGTTTGCCATCACGGTCCTGGGCAGAATACAAATCTGTTTTATTTAAACTCATCAAATATTTTAATATTTGGCATAGGAAAAAAGTTAATATATGGCACAGGAAAAAAGGGGGTGTGTATATCACACACACATGCACATATGCACAAAAAATACATGGTGCACTATGTTGTTTAAAAGCAATGAAATTAATACAATTTTAAAAAAATTTAAATCTATTAGAATCTTGTAATCTCTCAAGAAAGATACATCTTTTTTCACATTTGCTATAATATAAACAGATTCATGTTTTTTTACATTTTTACACCTAATAACTAATATAATTCTTTTGCGAGGAAATATTATTTGTGGTAATTCCTTTTTTTCCTTTCCTTATATTATAGACATGTCTCTTTCGTGGATTGTCCTGGCCATGACATTTTGATGGCTACTATGTTGAATGGAGCAGCTGTCATGGATGCAGCTTTACTGTTAATAGGTAATTATTAGTAGAAGTTAGATATTGCAATAGACCCATGGCATTATTGTGGCTAAGGAATTTTACTGTTAATATTATGCTTGCAAGTTACATTATATCATGTTATGCTGGAGAAGGCAACACTCTGGAGGGATTTTATTGATAGATATATGCATTCCTAAAAATATAGTGGAAAGTAGCTATTGGGACAAACAGGGCAGGGAAATGAATGACCACCAGTAGAGAAAGACAAGTAATTCTTATTTCATCCTCATTATTTTTCTTAGCAATGACTAAGAAGTTTTAAGCACTGCTGTGTAATCATCAAACATATTGCCTGATTGAATTTAATAAGGTTTTGAAGCAAGTTAATATATTATGTGCTATTTTCTCTGCTGGAAATATACAGGTGAAACTCGAAAAATTAGAATATCGTGCAAAAGTTCATTTATTTCAGTAATGCAACTTAAAAGGTGAAACGAATATATGAGATAGACTCATTACATGCAAAGCAAGATAGTTCAAGCCGTGATTTGCCATAATTGTGATGATTATGGCTTACAGCTCATGAAAACCCCAAATCCACAATCTCAGAAAATTAGAATATTACATGCAATCAATAAAACAAGGATTGTACATAGAACAATATCGGACCTCTGAAAAGTATAAGCATGCATATGTACTCAGTACTTGGTTTGGGCCCCTTTTGCAGTAATTGCTGCCTCAATGCGGTGTGGCATGGAAGCTATCAGCCTGTGGCACTGCTGAGGTGTTATGGAAGACCAGGATGCTTCAATAGCGGCCTTCAGCTCTTCTGCATTGTTCGGTCTCATGTCTCTCATCTTTCTCTTGGCAATGCCCCATAGATTCTCTATGGGGTTCAGGTCAGGCGAGTTTGCTGGCCAATCAAGCACAGTAATCCACAGTCATTGAACCAGGTTTTGGTGCTTTTGGCAGTGTGGGCAGGTGCCAAGTCCTGCTGGAAAATGAAGTCAGCATCCCCATAAAGCTCGTCTGGAAGGAAGCATGAAGTGCTCCAAAATCTCCTGGTAGACGGCTGCTGACCCTGGACTTAATGAAGCACAGTGGACCAACAGCAGCAGATGACATGGCTCCCCAAATCAACACAGACTGTGGAAACTTCACACTGGACTTCAAGCATCTTGCAGTGTGTGCCTCTCCATTCTTCCTCCAGACTCTGGGTCCTTGGTTTCCAAATGAGATGCAAAAGTTGCTCTCATCAGAAAAGAGGACTTTGGACCACTGAGCAACAGACCAGGTCTGTTTTTCTTTAGCCCAGGTAAGACGCTTCTGACGACATTTGAAGCCCATGCCCAGGATCCGTCTGTGTGTGGTGGCTCTTGATGCACTGACTCCAGCCTCAGTCCACTCCTTGTGAAAGTCCCCAACACTTTTGAATGGCCTTTTCCTGACAATCCTCTCCAGGCTGCAGTCATCCCTGCTGCTTGTGCACCTTTTCCTTCCACACTTTTCCCTTCCACATAACTTTCTATTAATGTGCTTTGATACAGCACTTTGGGAACATCCAACTTCTTTTGCAATTACCTGTTGGGGCTTTCCCTCCTTATGGAGGGTGTCAGTGATGGTTTTCTGCACAACTGTCGGGTCAGCAGTCTTTCCCATGATTGTGATTCCTACTGAACCAGACTGAGAGACCATTTAAAGGCCCAGGAACCCTTTGCAGGTGTTATGGCTTAATTAGCTGATTAGAGTGGGACACTTGGAGCCTAGAATATTGCACCTTTTCACAATGTTCTAATTTTCTGAGATTGTGGATTTGAGGTTTTCATGAGCTGTAAGCCATAATCATCACAATTATGGCAGATCACAGCTTGAACTATCTTGCTTTGCATGTAATGAGTCTATCTCATATATTAGTTTCACCTTTTAATTTGCATTACTGAAATAAATGAACTTTTGCACGATATTCTAATTTTTCGAGTTTCACCTGTAGGTAGTTTCTACATATAAACCTATCTTCCAATTAACTCTCATTCCTGAACAAGAAAAGGCAAAGAGAATGGGGGTCAGTGATATGCATTTAGATCATGTAGAGCTGCACACCTCATTCAAACAAAAGGAAGTATAGGCTTCTGGAGTCACATTCTGTGCATGCTGATTACTTGTTCTGCTCTCAGTCTCCTGAAATAAGGGTAGGGAGTTTCTCCACTGCTGAGTTATAGAATAGACATAAAATTAGTGGCTGACATTAGCATTAGGCTTCCTGCTATCTCTGCTTCAGAAAGGAAGAAAATGAAATTCACGTTAGTGTGAAGTAAATAGAAATCCGTTGCCTGATCTCTTCCTAGATATTGCACTGAATAGTTTATAGTTAATGCATTCAGTCAACCTCACATCCAATTACATTTTCTCTCTTTTTTGTCACATATGCACATAGGTATGTTAGCATTGACATATGGGGGTTTACAGAGGAGAGATTGTGCTAGTGTTCATATTGCTAGAAGGATACATTTCCTGGATTACATAATGAATTAGAGACACAAACTTCACATCCTTGTAAACAAGGTTTCATTAATTGTGATCCTTATTGTAACAAACTATATTTATTCCACGAAATTCACATGTACAGCTTCACTCTCAGGTGTTCTAATTATTCCTAACTATAATTTACAGAAAGATTAGTATCCTGTATTTTAACATTTTTATTAAGAAGTCGATCAGTGTTCTATATTCTGTTGTAAACATTGTTTTTCTGTTATTTCAGCTGGCAATGAATCATGTCCTCAACCTCAGACTTCAGAACACTTAGCTGCTATTGAAATTATGAAACTGAAACACATTCTAATTTTACAGAATAAAATTGATTTGGTCAAAGAGAGCCAAGCCAAAGAACAGTATGAACAAATCCTAGCATTTGTGCAAGGTGAGTTTCCAGGTCAAAATTAAGAAGTCTCTCTTGTTTACTACAAGCCAACTTTTTGTCTGGCCTCACAAACAGCTCATTTTCACAGTTATTGCCATATCAAATCTGTCAAACTAACTTTGCAAATTGATTAGCTAATTTTAGTAAATTTAATCCAAGATCAGAACTCCAAAACAAGCAAGCAAGCAAAAAGTGACTAAAGGTTAAATGGGGAAATTCAGTAAAGAAACCAAGTCAAACTCCAAGGAATTCTTCATAGCAGGGACCTTGAGAAAGCGAGAGTCAAACCAAACCCTCATATATCAAGATTGCACCAATAATTTAGACTTGCTCCTTGTTACTTAAAAGATCTTAATCTAGAAGAATAGTAATGGGCTCAGCAAGAGGTTCTTTTTCACGGTTACATATTTTTATTTATTAAATTGGGTTTGTTAAAAATAGATCATGCCAAACCGATCTTATTTCATTCTTCAACATAGTGACTAAATTAGTAGACCAGTGAAATACTGTGGACATAATATACATAGACTTCAGCAAGACATTCGACAAAGTAAACCACAACCTACTTCTTGGTAAGTTAGAAAAAGGTGGAATAGATAGCACCACCACTAGATGGACTCACAACTGGCTGACAAACGTACTCAACAAGTAGTCCTTAATGGGTCTACGTCTACATGGGGGGAAGTAAGCAGTGGGATACCACAAAGTTCCGCCATAGGCCCGGCGCTCTTCAATATCTTCATAAATGACTTAGATGAGGGAATAGAAGGGGAACTTACCAAATTTGCAGATGATACTAAGCTGGCAGGAAAAGCTAACACCATACATCAAGGTTCTGCAATCTTAAACACTCAAAGAGCCATTTGGGCCTGTTTCCCATGGAAAAGAAAACACCAAGAGCCACAAAACGCTTTTGACTGCTAAAATGAAGATATCACTGCATATATCATTTTTTAACCTTTATGCTATGTATAAAAAAAACTAGTGGTGGGATTCAAGTAATTTAACAACCGGTGTGACTGGGTGGGCGTGAACAACAGCACTCCTGCCCAGTCACATGACATACACACCCAGACACACCTACCCAGCCAGTCAATAGGACAGAGAACCGGTTGTGAAATTATTTGCCTCACCTCACCCCTCCCCTCCCAGCCACCTCTTGCCACACCCAGCTTCAAGTGTGTTGTCTCTCTATCCATCTCGGTCTCTGTCTCTCTCTCTCATTCTGATTCTCCAGTGCTTTATCTCTAACTGGGTCTTGTTGCCCAAGAGACAACAGGAAATGACAGGAAATGTCAGGCGGCTACTTCTGGCCCTTGGTAGTGCTGGACGCGCCTCAATTGCTTGGAGATGCGCGACCTGCTCTCCACCCCAAGACACTGGCCTGACCCTCGGCCAGCACTGCTGTTGTTGCCAGGAGCGAGTGGGGCAGGGTCGCATTGTGGCTCTGTGTCATAATGGGCTCCAAGAGGAAGGGACTCTGTCTCTCCTATTGTGAAGCATGCTAAATTTCACTGTGCTGCGGAAGGTGGTGCGAGAGCAGCTGGCAGGCCACGAAGCAGCAACAGTGTCGTCGGTCTCGGCCAGGTTAGGCCAGTGTGTCAGGGTGGAGAGCAGATCAAGTGTTTCCCCAAGCGATTGAGGTGCACCCAACACCAACAAGGGCCAGAAGAAGCGCCTGCAAGACCCAGCAATGGAGCCACAGCAGAGGGATTGAAAGAGCCACATGCGGCTCCAGAACTGCAGGTTGCCAACCCCTGCCCTTGATGATAGGATCAAGATGCAGATGGATCTTGACAAACTTGAACACTGGGCCCTATCTAACAAAATGAAATTCAATGTAGAGAAACATAGAGTCTTACACTTAGGCAAGAAAAACCAAAAGTACACATACAGACTGGGTGAAACCAGGCTCAATAGCAGTAACTGTGAGTGGGATCTTGGAGTTTTACTGGAAAACCAGTTAAATATGAGCCAACAGTGTGCAGTGGCAGCCAAAAAAAGGCAACACTATCCTAAGTTGCATTAAGAGAAGGATACAATCAAGATCAAGTGAGGTACTAATACCACTCTATAAAGCCTTAGTAAGTGCACACCTAGAATACTGCATCCAGTTTTGGTCGTCACACAATAAAAAAAGTTGAGACTAGAAAAAGAGCAGAGAGGAACAACCAGGATGATAGGGGACTGGAGGCTAAAACATACGAAGAATGGTTGCAAGTAGTTAGCATGGCTAGTCTACTGAAGAGAAGGACCAGGGGAGACATGATAGCAGTCTTCCAATATATATTTTTTTTAATTACATTTATATGCCGCCCTTCTCCGAAGACTCAGGGCGGTTTACAATTTTTGGAGCACAACCCAATGCGCTCAGCAATAGCCTTCCTTCCCTTGTATATGCCTGCTTATTACTAAGCGGCATTTTTACAAGGTCAGCTAATTGCCCCCAACAATCTTGGGTCCTCAATTTACCTACCCCGAGAGGATGGAAGGCTGAGTCAACCTCGAGCCTGGTGGGATTCGAGCCTACAGTAATTGTAGACAGCTGGATCTTAAGAGCAGGCATATAACAGCCTGAGCCACCAAAGCTCTTTTTAAAGGGCTACCACAGAGAGGAAGGGGTCAAGCTATTTTCCAAGGCCAGACAAGGAATAATGGATGGAAAGTGATCAAGGAGAGATTCAACCTAGGAATTAGGAGAAATTTTCTGACAATGAGAACAATCAAATCAGTGGAACAGCTTGACTTCAGAGGTTGTGGGAGCTTCATCACTGGAGGCTTTCAAGAAGAGATTGGACTGCCATTTGTCAGAAATGGTATAGGGTCTCCTGCTTAGGCGGAGAGTTGGACTAGATGACCTACAAGGTGCTTTCCAACTCTGATTAAATAGATAGATGTTTGTAGCCACCCAAATAAATGTGTATAGTCACCCAACTTACACATAGGTGACTCTGCAGCTTACAAAATGATGTGATGGAATATGTGGATAACCTTAGGGAACGAGGGGCAGAGATGCTGCCTAGGAATTGATCAGATGAGTCCCCAATGTGTTCTTTCCAAAAGTCAAGTGGGCTCACTTAGTTTTTTTCTTTGAAAACATTTCACTTTTCATCCAAGAAGCTTCTTCGGTTTTAAATGAAGAAATTAGAATTGAAGAAGCTTCGTGGATGAGAAGCAAAACATTTTCAAAGGAGAAAAAAACCATCCAGTTTTCTTTTGGAAAAAGCTCTTGGGACAACCATTACCTGTGTGATTGAGAATCTCCATAGACAATCAGATGAGAGATGGAGGAGTCTCCAGGGGGTTGGATAGAAAGAAACTTAGGATTAGTCCTAATTGATCAGATGTTTAAAAGGGACAAGAGGAAGTTTGTACCTTCAGTCATGCAAGATTCTGTTCGTGTTAACTTATAGTAAATAGAATTGATTATTTAGTTGTGCTTCTTGTCTGGCTTATCTAGGAATGAAGTCACAACAAACAGTTTGTAGTACTTCTAGTATTTTGGTTGAGCATTAACTCTGTAATCCAGTCACTTTTCATTTGCAGTGGATCATTTAAATGTTGAACCAACAAATACCTTGTTTCCCCGAAAATAAGACCTACCCCGAAAGTAAGACCTAGCACTATTTTCTAAACCTGCCCTAATATAAGACCTACCCCGAAAATAAGACCTAGTGTGAATCTCCAGTTCCAGGAAGACTTTTCAGGGAGCAACCGTGCACCCGCGAAACACCCCCCCCTACACACTCACACCCACTATTTGGCACCATAAATATATAAGACCTACCCCGAAAATAAGACTTAGTGTGTTTTTGGGAGCCAAAAAATATATAAGACAGTGTCTTATTTTCGGGGAAACACGGTACATGAAGAATAGACAGGCAATTCCATTTGTTTGCAACAGTACTGTCTGTGTAGAATTTGTAACTGGTGTTGGTACATATTACAATTATACTCTTGTCTGAAATTTTAAAGATTTTCTAGATTTTCTATTTGTAATAGCCGGTATCTGTTAAGAGTAGAATATTTCTCCAGTTGATTTCAAGTCATTGTAGATTGCTTATCTCAAAGTAAGCATTGTATATTGTTGCTGTCTTTTGCTTATCTGTTCTCATGCAAAATTATAGACTCGGATTTTGCACTAAATACTCTTGCATTATAATAACGACATTAATCTGAATGACATTCCATTTGTTTCTTGGTCTTTTCTTAATTTTTTTTATTGTAAGGGATTATCAAACATTGGTGAAAGAAAAGATGAGGATGAGTTTTTATCCTTTTAATCATCAGACCAGCTTTTTTTTGTTTGTTTTTTTTCTTATATAAAACTCTTTCATTCAATTCAGGAAGTAGAGGAATATACATATATTTCCTAGGAGAAAATAGTCTTGAAAATGCTCGATTACTTTTAGACAAGAAGAAGCCAGAAAAGCCATTTTTATGATGAGAAAATAATCTTTTTGCTGATTACTCAGAGGAAGAATTTGGAGTGTTGGCTAATTGTAACTACTACTTCAAATTGAAGACCAGTAGATGAACTGAAATAAATTGATGCTTCAACAGAAGGGAGCATTTTTTCACTACAAATTATTTCCTATCCTTAATTGTGGCATGAAGAGCTCTTTGAAGCATAAAAATCAAATTACTTTGGACCTTGAATCTTTGCCATTCATCCTCAAACATTAATTTTCGAGGAATAGAATTAATTCATTGAAAATTATTACTTCCAAACCAACTTTTCTTTAGCAAACCATTCTGTTAGTGAATCTGTATGGTTTCTTTTTTTTTCTTGTCCAAAACATATGTATTTTGTAATATTTTTGTGCTGGAGTTTCCCATATGTTAATCATAATAGAGTATTATATATGTGACTGTTTGTTGAAATAGGTACAGTTGCAGAAGGAGCTCCAATTATTCCAATCTCAGCACAGCTAAAATACAACATTGAAGTTGTTTGTGAATACATTGTAAAGAAAATTCCAGTGCCTTTAAGGGACTTCACATCAGAACCAAGGCTTATTGGTAAGTCTGTTTGAGTCACTGTTTGATTCTATGTAGAAAATACACTAACACAGGAATTTGGTTAATGATGTGATTACTGTAGTCATTGGTACTACTGTTAACCTAGTATCTTTGCTACATAGACCTTATAGGAAATACTTTGATATGACAAATTTAGCTCAAATTCGACAGTGCTATATATCATTAATTCTAAGTGAAAGTGATACATTGTGTGATTAGAATCCAGCAGAGCACACATTTAGATGAATTGGAACACATTAAAATAGTGTATTTATGTAACATATTTTATAACTTCATAATGATGTAAATTTCTGTGCTGTCTTAATGGAGTGATGGTAAGAATAGTCTTAAGAAACCTCACTGATTTCATACAGCCAGTATTATTGATTTGAGGACTGCAACATTTAACAGGTTGAACTCATTATTTTGTATGGATAATAGACTTTTTTGTCAAATCAAGAGCAGTTTGGTTCATATTCATGAGGTCCTTATTCAAGAAAACTGAATAGATGGCTCCCATAAACTGATTTTGAAATTCCAATTTGTAAATTACATGTCTTGAAAGTTTCTGTTCAAGAGAAATTAATGAAATTAATTAGGGCATCCATCGGAACCCTGACACTGATATTGTTTTGTGCTCCTAGAATTAGTAACTGTTTTTGAATTGAACCTTGTCAGATATATTTTTGTAAGTGGGTAAAATGTCTAGAAGAAATTTATTTCTAGACATGCAATGTTTGTTTCAAGGGTTTGTAATAATGTCACATCTATCACATGAAGGTCGATCAAGAAACTGATTTGAGGAAGCAGTCACATATTTTTAGTTGCTTTATAATTATTTTTAATCAAATAATCTTACCATCTTATCATATCATGAGGACCCAGATAGTTGGGGGCAGTATGCTGACTCTGTAAACTGCTCAGAGAGGGCTGTAAATCACTGTGAAGTGGTATATAAGTCTAAGTGCTATTGCTAGTGCTATCTTCCAAAAAGAAATATGGAGCCAACAATATACACCAAATCAGTGGCTTAATAAAGTATTAGATCCAGAGTGTGACTAATCGATAAATATATTATGGTATTAAATGTTTAAAGTTTTTTGCAAGCTGAACTTAATGGAATATTCTTTTCAGTTATTAGATCTTTCGATGTTAATAAGCCTGGATGTGAAGTTGATGACTTGAAGGGAGGTGTAGCTGGTGGTAGCATTCTTAAAGGTGTATTAAAGGTAATGTTTCTTTCCAGTGCTGATCAACAGGCTGTTATCATTTTATGTTAATGATAGAATTGTATGTGTTCTTCCACCTATTCCTTCTGCATATGTGGAAGTTGAGGGATTCTCCAGAACTTGTTTGAGGAACATGAAGGCAAGATTAAAACTAAATCCTGTTGGATGAGAGGGCCTTGGTGGTGCAGGCTGTTAAATGCCTAGCACTTAAGTTCCAGCTGCCTGCAATTACTGCAGGCTCGAATCCCACCAGGCTCAAGGTTGACTCAGCCTTCCATCCTCTCGGGGTAGGTAAACTGAGGAGCCAAGATTGTTGGGGGCAATAAGCTGACTTTGTAAAAATGTCGCTTCGTAATAAGCAGGCATATACAATGGAAGGAAGGCTATTGCTGAGCGCATTGGGTTGTATCCCAAAAAATTGTAAGCCGCCCTGAGTCTTCGGAGAAGGGCGGCATATAAATGTAATTTTTAAAAAAATCAAAGTCCATAAATTTAGATATACTAGTATAAATTGATGTTTATGACAGTCGTAACTGTCCCAGGCCATGTGTGTGTGTGTGTGCGCGTATGCACACACACAAGTGGTTTTGTTCTTTTTACTAAATGAGGATTGCAAACAAAGGCGCTTGCAGGATAGAGACAAGTTCCCACTCCTGTCGCCCTCAAGTTCAACAAGTCTGTCTTAGAAATGTTCCAGATCAAAGCAGCATGCAAAAAAGTGGTGAAGCAAAGTCCGAGGGTCAAAGCTTGTGGTCAGCATGTCCAGGCTCAAAATCAGGGTTGTAAAGTTTTGCAAGTCATGCTGCAAGGAATGGGAGTTAACAGGCAGTTGTCAGTTGAGCGCTCCATTACCTGCTCTACACTCTTTGCAGCCCACCAAACTGATGTGTTGGGAGTGGGTGGTAATTCCACGCACTCGTTTTCAGAAAGCTAAGGCAGCTGTGAATGCCATGTTTTGTTTTGCCTTACTTCTTCTGCCTAATTCACATGGAAGTCCATTTGGTGGTGCTAGAACTGGCTGCCTATCATCAGTCAGCATTTCTGAAGTTCACTTTGGTTCTGGTTGCTCATCGTTAGTTCCCTCCTGTGAATCTGAGAATGGAATTTAGCCCAAGAATAGAATCAGTGACGTTGTTTCAAGGTCTTTGTTGTGATCTATTGAATGGTTGGTGTTTTCTTCGGAACAATGATCTCCATGTCATACTCTCCATTATTTATGGTATCTCCTTAATTTCTATGATGCTTATGTAAAATGGTGATTGGGGAAAAACAAGCACTCCCACTGCTTCTGAAACTAATTGTGAGTGTATCTAGACACATTATAGAGAAAACCAGTGTTCTACATAAACCTGTACAAACCGTAGCTATAGTGAACTGACATAGACAACTGGCTGTAAAATCCATTAACAATGCACTATATAGAAATTGATATGCATTAACCTACCTTTCTGATATCTTTTATCATTAGGTTGGCCAGGAACTTGAGGTGAGACCTGGCATTGTCTCAAAGGATAGTGAAGGAAAACTTATGTGCAAGCCTATTTTCTCCAAAATCGTATCTCTGTTTGCAGAGCATAATGATCTGCAATATGCTGCACCAGGAGGCCTTATTGGTATGTCTGTTTTATATTTATATTTAAGAGATCATGGAGAACATGGAAGATAGCAAGATAAGACTGTGGCTATGGATATAGTTTCAGGAAGTTTTTATGCAACAACTATAAATGTTTCTATACTTTTTAAAACCATTTTAAAGTGGTAGTTATAGTATTATATGTGCATTATGTACATATAAAGTAATTCAAGCTAAAATTGAATGCTTTTCAGTTTCATTTAATAAGTTTCATTTATAGCACAACACAAGGTGATAGAATGAAGGTCTATCAACAATAGAGGAAAACATAAGGTGTTTTTTAAATTTTAGCTCATTCACCAATGGCTCTTGGTTGAAGGGAAAAGAAAACTAACTCTTACAACACTTTGTTTTTCTGTGTAGATGATTTAGGAATCTATATTCCTGGCAGTGATGCTGTTTTACTGTCAACTGTGTCCAGGCTAGCTGTCACTTTTTCCCCTGAGAATGTGTCTTTCAAATCATCTAGAATTCAACAATGTTATAATATTCATTCATTAATACATATTTATGTAGTATTACAAATAAAATTATAAAAGAGTGATAAAATAAACTTTGGAAAAGTGGAAGCTTATATGTGGCCTAAACAGCAGATTCTATTTTTTGGCAAATTCATTTGAATTATTAAACTACTCTTACAAGATCCAGGAAAAAGAAAAGAATCCATTGGAATGGCCAGCTAATCAATTTAAATGAATAAACATTACTCTAAAAGCACTGAATAGTGTCTGGTGATTTAAAAGTAACTTAACAATTGAAAATCTGTGGCTTTTTAGAAATAAAAGTATTTTGTTATTAGGTGTTGGTACCAAGATTGACCCAACCTTGTGCCGAGCTGATCGAATGGTAGGGCAAGTTTTAGGTGCAGTTGAAGCACTACCTGAAATATTCACAGAACTTGAAATTTCCTACTTCTTGTTGAGGCGACTACTGGGTGTCCGTACTGAAGGGGACAAGAAAGCTGCCAAGGTTAGTTAAATTATTTCTGGTGAATCTGGATATTCTGTAAATTTCTGTATTGTAAAAGGGATGCTTCGAATTTAAAATGTTACAAATTGCACGCCTTTAAAATTCTTTACTACTTGTCCTAGGTGCAAAAGTTATCTAAAAATGAAGTACTAATGGTAAACATAGGATCTCTTTCAACTGGAGGACGGGTCAGTGCAGTGAAAGCTGATCTGGGGAAAATAGTGCTAACTAATCCTGTATGCACTGAAGTAGGAGAAAAAATTGCCCTTAGTCGAAGAGTTGAGAAACACTGGCGGTAAGTTGATTTGAAATAAAACATAATGTATCACTATAAATACATTTTAAGCTAAACACAAATTATTGGATGAATCTAGCAGAAAAAAGCAGAAAATATAAAGTTAGTATCTATTCTATTGGGTGTAATCCATGATACTTAATACTAATTAATAACTTGTTGGACCTGACATAATGTTTCAAAGAACACTAAACACTATGTTTTTAAATGCTGGTAAATAGATATTCCTTTCCAATCTATCCAATAGTTTTCCATTTATACTTACATCCTGCCATTCTATAGACATTGAGGGTGTTGAGAGTTGCCTCAAACCACCAGATGGGTGGCAAATTTAATAATAGATAATAAAATAAATTCCTCCATAAATTTTTCAGATTACTTTTGTATTTTTGCAAACCCTTGTGTTCCCTGATGTCTCTTCCTATGCATAAATGTAACATTTTAACAACGTAAGAACCACTATTTAGAGATTGTAATTTGTATTTATAATGGTAAAACTTCTAAGTTCAATAAAACAGTATTATAGTAGTAATTTCAGTTATTGGAATATTATTATTATTATTATTATTATTATTTATTTAGACTTGTATGCCGCCCTACTCCCGAAGGACTCAGGGCGGCGAACATACACAAAGATATACAGATAAAACAAATAAAAACAAGTCCAAATTACTAAACAACAAAAACAGTAAAATTGCAAATAGGCAAAAGTTAAAACTACCCTCCCCATGGTCAGTCCAGGCCGGCTTGCTGAAACAGCCAAGTCTTCAGGTCTCGAAAGGAGCGGAGATCAGGGGCCAAACGCAGATCCAGGAAGCTAGTTCCACAGGCGCGCTCCCACAGAAAAGGCCCTAGCTCTGGGAACCGCCAGCCGACAATGCCTGACCGACGGTATTCCCAGAAGGCCCCTCCTATGGGAGCGCACGGGGCGATTGGACTGTGATGCAGGCAGGAGGCGTTCCCGCAAGTACCCTGCACCCAAGCCATTAAGGGCTTTATAAGTTGTTACTAACACCTTGAAGGAAACCCGGGAGGCAACCGGCAACCAATGCCACACAACTTTAAGGATTGTTATTGCTTGTGTTGATGTTTCTTATCAAATATAATAAAATGTCAAAGATGCTAAATAAATTGGACACAGGTAGTCTGGTTGAAGACTGCCCTATTTAGCAACTGCTGAAAATCATAATAGCACTGAAAAAGTAACTTTATAGTTGGTCCTCAAACTTACGATGGATGCAGAATTCCAAGGTCACATGATCACAATTCAGACATTTTGGTAAACAGAATCTGTTTTGGATAATCTCACTCTTCCACAGTCACATAATCACAATTTGTGACCTTCATGGCTAGCTTTTGATGAAGTCAATGGGGAAGGTGACAGTAATTGCAACTCACAGTCACATGATGTTGCGTGTAATGATTGCAGGTGATTTGTTTAACTACATCAGAAGTTACATAAATCAAGCATGGTCACTCACATGTTTCATTTAACTACTGTGTTGCTACCAGTTCCAACTGTCATGTGACAATTTACTTGCATACAGTTGTGTACAAATATTTCATATTGGAGCAATTATTCTTTTTGTTTTTGTTTTTTTCTGATAATGGCCAATCCCAGCATTCCAAAAGTGATTCATGAATTATCTGGATGGGAAATGTTTACTAATGTTTGCATGATGTTATCTTATATATTGTATTTAGAGGATTTTCTTTTATTCTAATTTATTTTTGATGCCTCAAAGTTCTTCTGATCTGCTCTTCTTGTTTTCTAGTTTAATTGGATGGGGACAAATTAGAAGAGGAGTGACAATCAAGCCTACTGTGGATGATGATTGAAAGCAAAAAAGCAATTCTTCAATTTGTAAAAAAAAATGACGGTGTTTCCATAGAGTTGGAATGCATTTTTAGTGAGGAAGCTGTTGCAAAGATAATGTCCACATTGTATTGAAAATCAAATCTACTCACTAAAAGTCTTGACAGTATCTGCAATAAATTAAACAAATTAACAAAGATGGATCTAATTCTCCAGTATTTCACAAAAACTAAATTTGTTTTATGTTTATGTCAGTTTTTAGAGACTGTGTGGGGCTGACAATTTGATTTTAAACAATGTAACTCAAAACCCCATAATCTGATTTGGAATTTTGCAAATTGTTTTTTCATTTAATTCTTATAGGTGACAAAAAACTGAAATGTTTGTCAAGGAAACAAATTTAAATAAAAAAACTTTTCCTGGAAGGTGAATTTCCTTTCTTGTTGTATACCATACTTTGACCTTGCAACAAATATGATTCTATGCATTATTGAATGCTATTATATTTACAGCTAGATGGTCCCAAACCACAGATCTTATTTATCTGTCAGATGTTTTTTAAAAACTAAACCCCTCGAGAATTTTTTTTTTAAATTCACATTTATATGCCATCCTTCTGCGGAGACTCAGGGCAGCTTATAATCTTTGGAGCACAACCCTATGTGCTCAGCAATAGCCTTCATTCTATTGTATATGCCTGCTTATTACTAGGGCTTTTTTGGCCCCTCCCCAAGCGGCATTTTTACAAAGTCAGCTTATTGCCCCCAACAATCTTGGGTCCTCAGTTTACCTACCCCGAGAGGATGGAAGGCTGAGTCAACCTTGAGCCTGGTGGGATTCAAGCCTGCACTAATAGCAGGCAGCTGGAGCTAAGTGCTAGGTGTTTAACAGCCTGCACCACCAAGGCTCTAATTTTGAAATATAACTCCAATTACACAGCCAAAATAATATATTTGCAACCACAATGGAAAGTATCCAAAAAGGGAAGTGAATTACTGTCTATTTTAATTCTGTTTGGAAAAGATTGACATCATTGTATAGAAATGCCATATAACTGAATTGCAAGTTGAGAAGTGAATAATGATTTATATGGTAGATCCAGTTTAATGTAATTATGATGCAATACTATATCAGTCATTCATGACATTTAGCTACTTAGTATCCTGTGGGGTTGCTAATAAACATGAATAATTATTTGAAATAGTTTAGCTGGGGTGATACATTCATTTTGATTATAGCAATTGATCCTAACCAAGGTAACTTTAAGTTTCTCTACTTTTCAATGTCTCTTCTCTTGCCATAATTTAAATAGTTATTCGTGGTTGTTATCTGTCAGGTGCAAATCTTGGCATTTAATGGAGTCGGCTATCTTGACAACTATCTTGACAGCAGTAACTGGAATTACTGCAAAAATGCTAATTACTTAGCTTCATGGCAGTGACTCCTGATTTACAAGCTCCTGATTGTCATCTCAGGATTGGGACTGGAACTCCCAAAATATCCTGGGAAGAAAGTCCGATGAAACTTGTGAATTCATGACCTCCATGGCAACTATGGTCCTTTTCAGGTAATCTGACCTGGGAGGATATAGATTGGTTTTTATTTTATTCCAGATGAATTGTGATCTAGAAATGAAATATATTAACTTAGGCTATTGTGGTTAAATACTTTTCTCATTAAACTGCACTTCCAAGCTGTCTTTGACTTCAGTATAGATGGTGGACCCAAAAATGTCAGTAGTTTTCCTTCTAGTTGGTAAGATTTGACTCAGAAACTGAGCAAGTTAAAGATTGTATGACCAAATGGTTGCAGTATTTAGACACAATTTATACGCAGCAATGGAAATTCAATGGAAAAAACAGATAGTTAATGTTGTACTTTAAAATGATATTTTACTAATATTACTCCAGTATTGGTTCCTAAAATGACAGCTAATTTTCTAAAAAGTATTGGTTATGTAACAATCAAGTTGGATTATTATTCCATATTTAATGGCACTGTTGTAAAGTTCAACAATTTTAGAAAATGTTTTACAAAAGAAGTTCTAAAAGTTGGACTTCTTTTCTCTTAACCATCACATTAGGTAAAGGTTCCCCTGCACATACATGCTAGTCGTTACCGACTCTAGGGGGCGGTGCTCATCTCCATTTCAAAGCCGAAGGGCCAGCACTATCCAAAGATGTCTCCATGTCATGTAGCCCGCAAGACTAAATGCCGAAGGCACTCAGAACGCTGTTACCGTCGCACCAAAGGTGGTCCCTATTTTTCTACTTAACATTTTTACATGCTTTTGAACTGCTAGGTTGGCAGAAGCTGGGACAATTAAAGGGAAGTCACTCAGTTACACAGCTCTAGGGATTCGAACTGCCGAACTGCCAACCTTTCTGATCAACAAGCTCAGCATCTTAGCCACTCAGCCACCAAGTCCCTTTAATTTAATTTAAGTTAATTTAAATTTAATTTAATCATCACATTAAATACATATAATTCCTTCAGTAAAATAATGGCAAAATATATTGGGGGGTTATAATGTCTCAAATAACTTGGCACATGAATAATAAAATTTACATAAAATTTACATCAATATAAAAACAATTTTTGATGAAATTTCATTTATGGCTTTTTAATCAAATCCAAAATTTGAATTTTTCTTAATATAGAATCATGGACCAGATGTTTTTTTCTGTTTGGTCCTTATTCTGTTTGGTCTCTTCCTCATGGATTCCCAAAAGCTGCAAAAACAGCTTTATTCCCCAATTATTTTTGCTCTACTTAATTGTTGGAGGTATTTATGGTTTTGTATTGTTTAATATTATTCTAACTAGGGCAGGGTAGGCTATAAAAAACCATGAACAAACACATAATGTAATAAAACTAAATTATCCAGTACAACGTATTCTAGGTTATGGATTATTACAACTTGATTCTGGAATACTCTTCCCTTTGTGTGACATGCTTGCAAGGTTATTTGAGCATAAAATTACTCATTTGCTCTAAACCTAATTCCATTATTAGTTAAGCTTTATGTGAAGTGTTCTGAGTAATGGCCCCTGAAGGGCAATCTGAAATACATTTGATATTAAAACTTTTTCAAGCAGAAGATGGAATTCTCCAGTGAGCTGTTCTGAGCATTCAGGCCAGGGTAATGCTTCCGTCTGCTGTTCGATAGACTGAGCAAAGTTCTGAGGACCTCCTTGACACTTGTCCCCAGTTTTAGCTCAGCCTGTCATTCGAGCTAGATGTTTTCTTTAGCTAGGATTCTCAGAACGCAACTCATTTCACCGGTTTTGAATAGTCTACAGTGAGAATGCAGCTCTCAGAACAGTTCGCGATCCTTTTCCAGCCTGGAAAATTTTTTTTGTTAAAGATGCTGACAACTGACACTAGCTGGCCGTCGGTTGCAGCAGGCCCTTAACAGCAGGCCATAGTGGCGTGATGAGCGGGAGTTTGATTCTGCCGCTGAAGCCTCTTGCAGCCAAGAGGCAATTTGTTAATAGCTGACCTGAGCGAGAAGCGCTTTGGTGCGATTCCGCTACTCTGCACAACTTTTCTGAGCTCATGTAACTTCTTTTAGCTCACGCTGAGTCCTCCCTCAACTACTGATGCCATTTCAGTACTCTGATTTTCGCACCAAGACTTGTAACAGCTGGTGCCATTTTGGATTCAAATTTTGCACTGAGGATTTTGACAGCTGGCTCCATTTTGCATTGACCGACACCTTCCTTTACTATTTTTATGAATTACTATGGAGGCTTCTCACTGTGGGCTCATGTTTGACAGCCTGACTGATTGCTTTGTGGTCCTTTTTTCACAGGCAGCGCGACTTTGGAAAGTTGGCAATTTGCACTCAGGCCTCTTGCAAGCAGGCATCTTCACGGCAGATTGACAGTTCGCACTCAGTTCGCCTGCGCATTTAAAACTGTTCCAAGGCTAGTTATCAGGGAGATCACCAACTGAGGGTTAATTTTTGGCCCCTCAGCTGTGACAGATCAGCTTCAAACCTTTTTATTTTTAAATTTTATTTTTATTTTAAATTTTATTTTTATTCTTATTTTTATATTTAATTTTTCTACAGCTGTTATCACAGCTCATGGATCTCAAGGGCCTGAATAATAATATCTGGAATCACTGCCCGCAGATTCCCAAGCGTGCCAACTGCCACACTTTCACATCCACATTCCACTTAAACACACCTGCTTCCAGGTATGCAATTGAAGGAGACAGCTCTGTTTGTTCCAGTGCATCAGGATCCAGAGCAGCAGCCAGAAGAGCGATGACAAGGACCAACACTAAGGCCCATTATTCCAAAAAGTTCTCCAAGGCAGTGGAGAAGGATGGGAAGAGGCACCAAAAGGCACTGGAGAAACAGCTAGAGAAGTGTCTTTGAGAGACTGAAAAAAACAGACAACCAGCTTCCTCAGTAGCGGCGGTACCTTCTCCCTGCCCCCTTCCAGCCCCTTCTCTGGACCTGTCAGTCTCTAACAGGGGCAGAGCCAACCTGAGAGCCCAAGTTTGGTCACCAAGGGGAGCACTTGAGACCTTCGTTTCTCAGGCCCCAGAGACAGTCATCAGCAACACAGTTGAACAATTTTTCCCTGTTTCTATGGTGACATAGAAACAGGGTAGATGTCTCACCAAACCAAGAGAACCAGGTTAGCACCAGAGGCTACCTTCACTCCAACTGTAGCGGGGCTCCGCACAGAGGAATTCCTACCTCAGGACATTCCCCCATATATGAGGCTTTGGATGTTGGAGGTGATCAAACACGGCATCACTGCGGGGGTACAACAGACCTGCTAGGCGAGGTACCAGTTGTCAGCCTCTCCTCAACACCAGGGGCAATCTCAGCCCATGCAACACAGGGTGGACCTACCTGATTTCCAGGTACCAACCCAAGTCATGTCCCCGAGGGGAAATCTTCCAGAATTTCAGATGCCTCCTCACCCCATACAATTCATGGGAGAACCTTCAAAGGCCCAGATCCTTACTCTCCAGTGTCACCCGAGGATACTGATTCCTCCCTGTTGGAGGCAGAGGGCCAGCTAGAGAAGGATATGTCAGAGGATGAAGGGCTAGCTCCAGACCAGCCAACATTTACAGGTCTGTTCCATCTGCATCTTTTCAAGTCCTTGTTCAAGGCCAAAAACATTGCATGCCTTGACAACCCGATGACTACTTCAGAGCTGCCCTTGACCTTGGGGAAGTCAGATGACTTAATTTTCTTGCAACCAATTGCAGAGGCGGAGGTCATACCGGTTCCTAAGATGTTTGTGGATATGGTCCAACGACAGTGGACATCCACAGGCACCTATCCCAGCCCTACAAGCTACAATAGAAAATTTTATAATTTAGCTCCTGACCTGGCAGAGACACTTGTAGTAGATGAAAAGTGGTGGCCCTAGCACCTTCCTCTACGAGTGAGGCGGAGGACGCTTTGAAACTGGAGGATAAGAGGGCGGAACTAGCACTCTATAAGGTACACCAGGCGGATACCTGGGCCACAGCTGCGTCCTTTTTCACCCAAACCTCCCTGAGGTGGCTATGCCACCTGCAGGACTCCATTCCGGCCACTAACATTAGGGCACACTAAGACATTGCAAAATCAGTGGCAGCCACAGAATTTTCTACTGATGCAACTCTGAATGTGGTAAAATTCTCATCCACAGCCATAACTTCCCAAGTCACAGCCCGTCGTCTCCTATGGCTCTGCCATTTGCAGGCAGATACTAAACATAAGTGGAAGATGCCAACTGTCCCCTTTGATGGGAACAAATTGTTTGGGGCCGCCTTGGATCTGGTCCTGGTGGAAGCACAGGACAGGAGGAAGATATTGCCTCCCTTTCTTGGAGGTTTGACTACCACCATGCCCAGTCCTTTTGTAGGGCTTCCTTTCAACCCTCCTACCAAGGAAACAATTTCCAAAGATCCCAAAGATCCTTTGGTTTCCATCAGGGACAACAATCTGATAGGGTGGGTTTCTGAGACAGGAACAGGCAAGGAACCCAAGCTAAGAGATCCTTTTGTGGCGCTGGGAGTAAATCCTTTCATCATTCCAAATGACCACCAGACTTCCCCATTGGAAGCCAGTTGACCCTTTTTGCCAACCAGTGGGACATGACCACCTCAGATGCCTGGGTCCGAGAGACCATAAAATCAGGTCTCTCTCTGGAATTTCTCTCTACACCCCTGAACTTCTTTATGCAATGCCCTGTCTCAAGGGACCCCACAAGGAAGGCCCTTATGGAGACCACAATCCATCACTTGCTGAAGATCCACGCCATTCATCTGGTCCCAGTGGATCAACATGGGCAGGGGTCTATTCCCACCTCTTTGTGGTTCCAAAGAGTTCGGGGGGGGGGTGTGTGGGCAATTCTAGACCTGAAGAGTCTAAACCACTTCCTAGTCTACAGAAGGTTCAAGATGAGCTCCTACAATCTATCCTCTTGAGAATCAGGCAGGGGACGTTTTGACCTCAGTGGACCTGACCGAAGCATACCTGCACATTCCTATAAGGCCTACGTACAGAAGATTCCTGTAGTTTAGTTACGCCAACCGCCATTACGAATACAGGGCCCTGCCATTAGGCCTGGCCTCGGCCCCTCAAACCTTTATGAAGATTTTGGCAGCCTTAGCAGCATATCTCAGGAGCATGCCAGTTCGCCTGCAATGTTACTTAGACAACATTTTGATACAATCCTTGTCTCACCTGCAGGCAGAGATAGATCTAAGAACCATGCTCCAAGTACTTCGGGACCACGGCTTCTCGGTCAACCTAGTCAAAAGCCATCTGATGCCTACAACTCATCTGTTGCATCTCGGCCCCATAATAGACACAGTGACGGGCAAGGTTTTCCTTTCACCGGACTGACAGGTCAGCATCAGGAATTTGTCCAATTGCATTTGGACTCTCAAATGGGTGCCCCTGGCCCAGTTATCTCAACTACTGGGAAAGATTATTTCCTGTATTGCAATAGTCCCTTGGGCCCACCTCCACGCCAGAACTTTGCAATGGTTTCTGCTCCCATTCCAGAGATCAGGCATGAACAATTCCATGACCAAGGTCCTGGTCCCACCAAAAGTTCTTTTATCACTCCATTGGTGGACTTCCAGGAACATCACCAGGGGCTGCCTCTTCAGAGAGCCACACCGATTAACAATTACAACCGACACCAGCCTCTTTGGCTAGGGGGCTCGCTGCCAGTCCCTAGTAGCCCAGGGTCCCTGGTCTCCGACAGAACGAACCTACAGCATCAATGGGCTGGAATTCAGGGCAGCTCATCTGGCCCTCTGCAAGTTCTAGCAGGAGATCCAGGACAACATGTCCTCCTTCTGACAGACCATGTGGCCACAAAGGCCCACATAAATTGACAAGGGGGCACGCATTCGAAGTTCCTCATGAGGGAGGCAGACAGGCTTTGCTGCTGGGCAATGACATCTCCACTCCATCAAGGCAGAGTATATCTCGAGACTGTCCAACATTCAGGCAGACTGGTTGAGCAGGGCCACTGTCGACCATTCTGAGTGGCACCTGCACCCAAGCCTCTTCCAGGAGATGTCAGATTATTTCAGCCAGCCGATCCTGGACCTCTTTGCCTCACCAATCAACGCCCAACTACCCAGATTTTTCTCAAGATTCCCAGCTCAGGGAGCAGAGGCAGTCAACACTCTCCGCTGCCCCTGGCCCCAGGGCCTCCTCTATGCCTTCCCCCTCCCTCTGATACCCAAGGTAATCAGGAAACTGTTAAAGGAGAGGGCGGAAATTCTTCTCCTGGCCCTGTACTGGCCGAGACATCCATGGTTTGCGGACCTCATGGACCTCTTGATTGTCGACCCCTGGAGAATTCTGCCGGACAGAGGCTCCCTCAGCCAGGCCCCCATACAACATCCGGAGCCACAATGGCTCCACCTGGCCATCTGGTGCTTGAGTGGAGACTTCTGAAAGGTGAGGAATTGTCCAACAAGGTCATCAAAACTATACAAGCCGCAAGATGCCCATCCACTAACTGCATTTATAATGCCACTTGGAAGAACTTTTGCAAGTGGTGTGACAAGATGAAGGTAGACCCCACCTCAGCATCGGTGGCGAACATACTGGATTTTCTCTAGGAGGGATTGGACAAGGGACTCTCCCCGAATACACTACGTAGGCAGGTGGAGGCCCTAGCATCAGTTCTCTCCTGTGGGGATCTACGGTCTCTCGCGTATCAGCAGAGTATGTAGTTTCCTCCGAGGGGGCCACCAATTTAAGACCTCTAGTGGTCCATAGATACCCCACCTGGGATCTGAACAACGTTCTCACAGCGCTCACCATTTGAACCCTTGAGAACTACCAGCCTCCACCTTCTAACCTATAAGGTGGCTTTCCTTGTGGCTATGTCCGCAAGGAGAAGGGAGTGAGGGAGGACCTTTGCGTCTTCCACTCTGATAAGATGATTCTTCGCCTAGACCCGGCTTTCATACCCAAAGTCAATTCCCCTTTTCATCAGGTGCAGGATTTGATTCTCCCCAACTTCTGCCCAAGGCCAGCTAATGCTTTAGAGAGGCAATGGCATTTCTTAGATGTGAAAAGGGCCTTCGCATATATATCAACAGGACTGTTTCCCACAGGAAGATGGAGGCCCTCTTTGTCTCATTCCAGCCCTCCACCCTAGGGAGGAAAGTCACAGCTTCGACAGTGGGCAGATGGCTGCGGGCTACAATTGCAAAGTAGTATGAACTACAGACCTTACTGGTGCCCAGAGGAACCATGGTGCACTCCACTAGGAGTGCGGCCACATCAGAGGCTTGGGCTACACAAGCCTCGATTGAAGAAATTTGTGGGGCAGCAATGTGGTCATCACCGTCGCCCTTCATAAGACATTAGACTGGATGTCTTTGCCTCAGAGGAGGCTGCCTTTGGCACACATGTCCCACAAGAGAATTCACATAGTTAGGGAGACTCCAAACCAGATGGAATCCCTCCTGTAGGACACGCCAGCTTGGGTATGTCCCTGGCCTGGATGCTCGGAACAGCTCACTGGAGAAGGGGCGTTGGTTCTTACCTGATACGCCCATTCTCTGGGAGCTGTGAAGAGCCTCCAGCCCCACCCAGATGATCGTCTGGGTCTGGGTCTGATCCTGGTCAAGAACAAAGAGTAACGCTGAACGAAGAACGGTGTAACCTAACACTTCCACTTCGCAAAAACTGGGGACAAGTGTCAAGGAGGCGGGTCCTCAGAACTTTGCTTAGCCTATCGAACAGCAGACGAAGCATTACCCTGGCCTGGATGCTCTTCACAGCTCCCAGAGAATGGGCATATCAGCTAAGAACCAACACCCCTTCTGTTTTCTTTCATTTTTTAAAATTTTTTGCATGAATAATGCAGCTGCTATACTCTACAAGTGTTCATGTAGATGGTTTAAAAATAGTTTAACATTAACTGTATTTTCTATCCTTGAAATATTGGATTTTTTCCTGTTCTATAGTTTGAAATAGTCAGATTCTGTCCTGATAAAAGTTTATCCCGTCTCCTTTAAAGCTTTGGTCTAGGAAAATACTTAATAATGTTCTCAGACTGTTCATCAATCTATTTAACTATGAAACACACCTAGCATTTTACTGGGATTAGTATCGAACTCCAAGGAATTTCTGCCATGAAAACAAAATTTATGGGGGACAAAAACACAGCCTTAACCTAGAATTGGTTCTCCTATTGCATAATTTCTAGAGATCCCCTAGAAACAAAGTATTTACATTGCCTTAAATATTGTATTAATCATTCCATCATAAAAAAATTTAAACCAAAATATCTTGATTTTCCAGAAACACAAATTATTTTTCCAGGCTTGGAGACTATGCCAAAGAACGCAGATGTTGACTATTATTTTTGTTGGTTAATAAACAAAAAGAGAGAATGGATAACAAAAAAGGCTTGGTTTAGATCTCACACTAGGTAATAATCAGATATTATGTTCATCTTAATTCAAAAATCATTTTATTCAAACAAATCCTATCTTAGGATAATGTACAAAACTTCCTATTATCTATTGTATCAGTAAGGATTGTAACCTTGCAATTGAAGATATACTTGGGAGTTTAACAAACTCCCATTAACCACTGATGCAGTTGTATTGTCCTGTTATAGTTGCATTTCAGCCAATATCAACAGGATTGTTAACATGACTGCTGTTCATAGCTTACATACAGGAACTGTGGACTTTTCAGGCCTGAAAATTGGCTAAGAATGGCACAATGTAGGAAGAAATCTATACTGCTCATAATGTAATTTCCAAACCTTATTTTTTTCTTTACCTCTATGCTTATCATTTTTGTGATTGCACTGATCCATTTATAGTTTTATATTTTTGTTTGATTGGTGTATCATAAAAATTGTGCAAACCAGCCAATTTATTCAATTAATATACCATTTGTTTTATTTGGTTATGAAGAAAAGGTTTGCTGATCAAACCAAAAGATCCCTCTAAGTCAGAATTTTGTTTGCAAAGTAACCAATTGGATGCTTCTTGAAAGCCTCAAGTTTTAAAATGGATTTAATGCAGATACTTTGACAAAGAACCAGTCTTTATCTTCCTACATGTTTAATCCTATTTTTAATTCTGACTTTCCAACATTACATCATGTGACACTGAATTCCATAAACTGTGGTGTATAAAATGTTCTTTATGAGGATGGATAGTTGCTCCTACTTCAACTTTTAATACAGTTCTTCTAAATATCCCCCTAAATGTCATACATTTTATTAAACCAAATGTTATTAAAATAACTAAACCATGCAATTAAAATAACATTAGAGAAACAAGACACACAACAATTTACTAAATGTGGTAATGTATTTTATTGCTAATAATTGAAGATACACAGCAGGAAATATAAGAACAAGAGAAGTCTTCTCTAACACCTTGTCATCCCCTTCCAGAGGACGGATTTCAGTTCTCAGAATTCCCCAGCTAGTTTGACTATACTGTACCTGAGAATTTTGCAACTTGAAATTTACTTAAACTTTAAAAATTCTATCTAAGCTTAATAGAAAATATAAAAATATTTTGGGCATCTATATAACATAAAGACACAAAATTATGTTCTGCTGTTGAACATGCATTTTTAATAGAAAGAATTAAATGGGATACGATACATATGTGATTTGCATCTTAGGGCTCCAAAGGAAATGATCCTTAACTTGATTCATAACCATATCAAGTATCCACAATCTGATTTTGATATCTGAAACCATCTACATAACTTAAATAATTGTGTTATTAACAAAATACTAGATTGTTACAATGAATTATACATTAAATGTAAGTTTGCAACAATGAAACTAGACTATTTTGAAACATCCATTTTACAACAAAAAGAAGGCGCACAAAGACACACTGGCACCCAATGTCTAATAATCGCCAAATTTGTATTTGCTAACTAAGGTTGCACATTCTGATTTGGAAAAATAGCTGTACAGTAGTACCCCTGACTCCCTATAAAACCAGAAACAGAAAACATGGTAGATAACTGAATTTACCAAAACGATTGATAATATATGAATTAAAGCACTGTACTTTCATTTTCCTGGCCTCCTGTGTAAGAAAAATGTTCTCCGTCAAATGGAGAAGGGGAGGGCGGAGGGAAGAGATATAATACTTTCATTAAAAATGCCGTAATAAGGTACCTCTTATTTTCTTTTTCAAAAGGCTGTGGATAAATTTATTTTCGGCAAGCGAGGGGGATGTTTTACGATTCGGGAGGCGGGGGTGCCCGGGGCAATGCCTGTGGAGAAGCCACCCCAAAATGTTGGGGATTTTCCAGGCCTAAACAACTCATTCCCCGGCGCCGAGTTCAGCAAGTCTGAGCCAGGAGCGGAACTTTACGGCCGAGCTGGAACGGAGGCGGCGGCAGGAGAGGCAGCTGCAGCGGGAGGGGTTTGCAGGGACCCACCACCCTTATACTTCATCCACCCGGCCCGGTTTCTTCTCGGTCGCGCGGCCGGTCTGGCCCGGCCCGGGGCCGAAGAGCAGGCGGCTCAAGCAACAGCGGCGCCGGCAACTCCTTCCGCATTTCCCTGGTTCTCTCACGGGCAGTGACGTGACGTGCTGACGGCTGCCCGGCCCGGGGAGCTTGGCCGCTTCCACTCAGCTCCGAGCTCGGCCCCTCCCTCCCCTTCGCTCCCGCCCGCCCGCCCCGCCGCCGCGACACTACCACCGAGATCGGCCCAGCTACGCGGAGAAAGGCCTCCCAGAGCCCGCCGCCACCGCCCCGCCTGGTAAGCAGCACGGGACAGGCCCGAGCTAGGCCCTTACCCCAGCGCGGAACCAGGCCTCGGCGCCTGTTTCGGTACAGGCCCAGAGAAGGCCGCAGCTAGGCCGCGCAGCGTTCCCTCTTGCAGGAACGGGCCGGAAGCCTTGTAGGGGGGTCGGGCAATTGTAGCTCAGCTTCCAGAGAGAGAAAGGCGGTGGGCTGTTGTAGGATGCACGAGAAATGGGGGGTCAGGCATTCTTAGAGGACAGTGAGACCAGGCCTGAAACGGAGGGATCGCTGCTAGGAGGAGACAAGATGGCGGCGGCAAGGGAGGCTTTAGGAAGAGTGCCGGACGCCATCTTGAATTAATCGCTTCTGGCCCCAGACAGTCCCCATTACAGGCGGGCAGGGCAGGGCAGGGCGGAGACGGCGCCAGTGGGGGAAGCTTGCCCCTCCCCTCTCTCCCTCCTTTTCTTGTGCCCAGTTGTCCTGCTCGGCTACTCCCGATCCCTGCATATTTTAGTCCCGCCACATTCTTCCCTTTCACGTAATATCCAGTGGGTGCAGAGGCATTTTCTGCCTATTATTGCTTTGCCTCCTAACCTTGAGTATCAGACAATGACCGACGGAACACGAGTGATTATTCACATAGCTCCCCCTCCCCCTTATGCTGATACAGGAAGGGCTGTTTGCAGCGCTAGGTGGTGGGTTTTGTCTTTCCGCAAAAAATAACTTCCTAACCATGAACCAACTGCCAGTGGCGACAGATACCGAGGAAAATAATAGTCTGGGTCAGTTGCATTAATTAAGAAAAGCTGATTGCATGATGGGCTTGAGGGAGCAAGCCTGTCATGAGGGAGCATAGTGGTGCCACCGCTTAAGCACCAGAATTAAATTCAAAATCCCACCAGAAACAAGCTTCCAAGTGCACACTTGTGCAGAGAGAAAGTAGTCAAGGAAAGCCTATGTTCTGATAAATTTATTAGTAATTAGGTGTCATAAATCCTGGGGCCTCTTGTTCATTTGATAATTTTAATTTTAGTAATCATCAAGCAATCATCGGTACTAAATACTACCATAGGATGGCTAATAATTTATAATTTGAATTATAGAAATTGAAAAGCAGCCTAGAGATTTTTTTCCCTATTGGTGTGATATGCAAAGTAGGTAAATTGAATTATAGATTTTTTAGAAACACTCAAAAGTAAATAATGGTATTTTATTATTGTTTTGAAACAGCATATTGCAGTCAGTAAACAAGCATCTGAAAAACAAATGTGATAGACAATAGTTTCTGAGTAATAAGAGTTGATGTAAAGAATACTAACTTGCACTAGAAGAGAAAGTATTAGTCAACAAGACTTCTACAGAAGACACACAATTTAGGCAGGAAAGCAAAGGTGTAGAATGTATTTATGGGAATGTTTATTTCAACAGATACATTCACAAAGACATGAGCAGGAAAACTTTTTATACTTATGAAATGAATGGAAGCAGAAATGTACGCCAGATACTATAAGTACCGGTATTACATTTTAGTATACTGTATTCAGGACTCAACAATGCCAGTCAAGCAAATAAAAAGTTTTTAATTATCCAGAAGCTTTAGATATTAAAATAGATGATATTGGGAAAATACAGTTAGAATTTGCTAACTTTAAGGCTCAGATTATACCAAAAGACCGAAAATGCCACAATGTTCATGTATAGGGAGAAAAGCATGAAGTGTTACAAAGAAGGTATTGATATTTTGTTCTGGTACAAGTGAATTCTCTCACTGCTTGTAAGAGGCAATGAAGGGACATCAACATAGCCATTTTTTTTGTGCTTACTCAGGAATGGGGCAAAGTGTTCAAGTCTCAAGGATATGACCATTTTTCCCCCAGTGCAGCCCTGATTGCAATATATATGACGTGCTAGTCTGGGACACTTATTAAAAGTCTATACAAAACACATTCATTTTAATTTTACAGACATTGTGACTGATGAGATTTAAAGGCCATGGATGAGGATGGGCTTGAACTACAGCCACATGACCCACATGCATTTTTTGATCCAACAGGTATGTAAGAAAATAATATGTAAGCTTCTTTTCCTAAACTCTATAACTATTGGGTCTTTAGTAATGAATCCAGATTACTTTTATTACTCAAGTCTGGATCTAATTTCTTTAATAGTTAATCTAATGTAGAACTATTTTAGAATAGTTAATCTAATTTTGAGGCTGAAAAATATAAGGAATATTATATATGTTTCAAATATTTACATATGATTGTTGTTGTGTACCAGGTTTTTTTTAATAAACACAAGATAATTTACTAGCTATGTGGGAAGACAGATTATGAAGTCTGAAAACTGATCGAAAAAAAGGTTATCAGTTATTAGCTTTTAAAATAGTTTTTTATCTTCTATCACACTAAATTATTTTGAGGAAATATTGCTGGTTGCTAGCAAGTAGGAAGCAAATTATATAGAATATAAGTAGTCCTCGACTTACAACCTTTCATTTAATAACTGTTGAAGTTATAACAGTACTGAAAAAGTGACTTATGACCGTTTTTCATGCTTACCACCATTGCAACATCCCAACAGTCACATAATCAAAATTCAGATGATTGGCCATTGTCTCATATTTATGATGGTTTTAGTGGTCCCAGGGTCATGTGATCAACTTTTGCGACCTTCTGAGAAGCAGAGTCAATGGGGAAGCCAGATTCATTTACAACCATATTACTAACATAAGAACTGCAATAATTCACTTAACAACTATGGCAAGAAATGTCGTAAAATGGGGGCAAAACTCACTTAACAATAGAAGTTTTGGCCTCATTGTGGTCATAAGTTGAGGACTACCTGTGTATGACTTCCATAACTTGCATGTCAAGATGAGTAAAGCCCTTCAGAATAAGTTTGTTTCTGGTATGGTAAATAAGTTAGAGGTATCCCTGCTATATCGTAATCAAAATTTGCTGATTATTCCTCAACTAAGATTTATGATGATATAGGATATAATTTATATATTCCAGGAGCTGATGAAACGCATTTGAACGGAGATGAAATTGTTGTCGAAATACAAGAAACTGTATATGTATCAGATGTAGAAGATTCTGATATAGCTGTACATAATTTTGTCCCTGATGATCCAGATTCTGTAGTAATTCAAGATGTCATTGAGGACGTGGTTATAGAAGATGTTCAGTGTCCAGATATCATGGAAGATACAGATGTATCTCAAACTGTTGTTATTCCTGAACCAGTGCTGGACACTGATGTCACTGAAGAAATGTCTTTATCACACTGCAGTGTTCCAGAAGATGTTTTATCATCTGAAATAGCTTCAGCAATGGCAATACCTGAACATGTACTCACAAATGAATCAATACATGTACCTGATATTGAACATATGGAACATGTTCATGACCATAATAGTGTTGTAGAAGCAGAAATTGTCACAGATTCTCTTGGAGAAGATGTAGTTTCAGAAGTCTTAGTGACAGATTGTGCTTCTGAAGCTGTAATTGATGCCAGTGGAATATCTGTGGAGCATAATGATGAAAAAAACAACTGTGAAGACTACCTGATGATTTCCTGTAAGTGTCTGGCTAAACTATTTTAAGGACTGCAGTTTAAACTACAGAATTTTCCTCCAGGCTATCCTGCTGATTTTGTTCTTGGATTTTTGTAGTGCTAATCTATACAACTTGTAGGCAGTTTTAGATCCTGACATTTCATGTATTGGGAATGTAACAAACACATTTTAACTCTTATTTCCATTCTACATAATAATTGAATTAGTTTCTGGTGCCTAATATAAAAATAATTTGTTTGGTATCTAGAACAATTTCGTTGTTAAAAATAAATAATTTAAAGTTAAAATAATAAAATTAGCATCAGTAACCATACCTATGACTTTAACATTTAAAAAAAAATTGCAGTGAACATTCCCATTTCATTGGGTTTGGGATTGGATAATAGTATCACTTTAGTGGGATGGTAACAGTGTTCAGTGCGCTTCAGCATATCGTCATGTCAGCCACATGACTACTGTAGTGTCTTTGGACAACACTGGTTCCTTGGGCTAGGATATGGAGGTGAGCTCTGCCTCCTAGAGTCAGACATGGCTGGATAGGGGAAACTTTTACCATTATCTTTTTTTACTATTAAAATATCCGTTTGTTGCTGCATCAGTTACCTATCATTCTTTGATCATTGGGCTGCAAGCCTTGAACTAATGTGCAAAATCCATTACTTGACACCTCTTATTATTAAAATCTATACTATACTATTATTATTAAAATCTATACTATACTAATATTATTAAAATCTATACTATAATATTACTATATGTTTTTGAGACTGATAGACTAGTACTTTACACTTATTCATAGGATCTGGAATACTCTTCTTCCCAAATTTGCAAGGTACCCATTCTTACATTATTTAGTTCCTACTGGAAATCCAGAGCTTTCTATGGATCATCCTTATATGTAAATATTTGTTATTTTTGTTTATTTTCCATTCTTCCATCTTTTTAAGGAATAATATATATATGTGTGTATATATATATATACGAAAACATATATATATATATATATATATATATATATATATATATAAATTACATTACATATTATATAATTATATAATATAAAATATATATTTTATATATATTTACATTATATATATATATATATATATATATATATATATATATATATATATATAAATTACATTTATATGCCCTTCTCCAAGACTCAGGGCTTACAACTTTTGGGATACAACCCAGTGTGCTCAGCAATAGCCTTCATTCCATTGTATATGCCTGCTTATTACTAAGTGGCATTTTTACAAAGTCAGCTTATTGCCCCCAACCATCTTGGGTCCTCAGTTTACCTACCCCAAGAGGATGGAAGGCTGAGTCAACCTTGAGCCTGGTGGGATTTGAGCCTACAGTAATTGTAGGCAGCTGGAACTTAAGTGCAGGCATTTAACAGCCTGAGCCACCAAGGCCCTATTATTAAAATATATATTATTTTAATCTATTCTTGTATTTCAATAATTTTAGGTTTAAGGTGCAGTTGTTTAAGAATCTGTATAGGGATATATTAAATAAAAATTTTAAATCTGTGAATGGTTGCCAGGATGGAGAGCTAACTGACAACAGTTAAAGGATTGAAGAAGTATTGATTTCTGTTTTTTTAATCAGAAAAGAATAATAGAGGAAGTATACAGTGATGAACAGTATATGCATAGTGAATATGGTAGCAAAAGAAGAATGAAGTGAGAGGGTCAAATATACTGGTAGTATGAAATTTACAGCCACAGTTGAGTCCAAAATTTCCATTGCTAAGCAAGACAATTGTTAGCCCTATTTAACATTTCTTGCCACAGTTGTTAAGTGAAACACTGCAGTTGTTATGTTCGTAACATGGTTGTTAAGTGACTCTGGCTTCTCCATTGTTTTTGCTTCTCCAGAAAGTTGCAAAGGGGATCATATTACCCAGGACAAATGTCATAAATACAGGCCAGTTGCCAAGTGTCTGAATTTTGATCACATGCCCATAATGATCCCACAATGGTTGTGTGAAAAACGGTCATAAGTCACTTTTCAATGTTGCAACTTTGAATGGCCACTAAATGAATGGTTGTAAGTCGAGGACTATCTGTAACTGGAATAGGAAAAAAAAGAACTATTTCCTAAATTGAGAACTACTTCATATAAATGTGTACACTATTGTGGCTAATATTTCTAGGCAAATACAGATCTTAAAAACAAATGTATTAGTATCTGTGATTAACAGGCAACATGTTGCAGTCTATTTCTTAAGTCCCAAGCTCTTGATTTGCTGTTCCATGAGATTACAGTTTATTGCTGAGTTCAGTGTCTTTTGCAGGGTAGTGATAATGCGCTTTGTAGCCTTTTTCTTAGTACTGTAGTACTATTGTTTGCCAGATGCAGAATTGCAATAATATCTAAAGTTGTTGAAAAATAAGAGTCCTAAACAAAGGAAGTATTCCTGCATCATTATCAAGGCCGCATTATACACTAGAAATCTAGGAGTAATCTTTCATAATGTAACAGCAGCTGACCAACAGTAGATGATGTGAGGACTTCTGTATATCATCTTAAGAATTTATTTGCCTTTTTTTCTTAATAATATGCAGACTTCTAGACTCTTTATTATGCATGAGCGTGTTATAATCCTTATTTCCTAAAAAATATACTTTACTATTTTTCTTGTGGAAATTATAAATCTGTGTTGGTTACAATTTGATGTGAATAGCTGTTGTAATGTGCTAGGTGAAAGTTTCCCACAGCATTAATTTTTTTCTTAGAGCCTTATTAGAAAGTTGTATATGTTTTATACTATTTGTATAGTCTAGTCTATCTATAAGAGTATTGCAAAATAATATGAAAACACACTTTTCAAATTCAGTATTTTTTACATAATCTAATTCTCCAATATGACATACTATAGACACTTATTTCGCTGATTGTGATGGAAATTTAATTTATTCCTGTAATATGTGAGATATTGTGGAGGATTTTGCTGATGGTGTCTTTCTCAGCCTTTTAGTTGTTTAAAATCATTCCCAATGTAACTGCAATGCCTTATTGCAAAATGACAAACCTATGGAAATTACAAATTATATGAAATGAACATATATAGAATGCTATTGTATATGGGAGATATGGAAAGTAAGAGGAACAATTGATAAAAGAATTAACAATTCTTTAATTAAATAATAAGTTGAATTAAGAAATGCTGTGAAACTTAAGAAAAACAATGATATAGCAGGTCTGAATAAAGGTGATTGATTTTGTAGGTTGAAGATGATGAATGCTTCGATAAATTTGAATGAAAGACAAATATGTATCAGAAACTATGAATGAATTTCATTTCTATTGAGGTGTATAAAATAGCATTTCATAGATTAATTATAATTTCATGTTAAGAGTCATGAATGGATGATAGGAACAAGATAAGCATGATCATGCATACCTATTCAAAGGAGAGGCTTAGCGAAGAATACAAAAATGATGAGAAGTATTGAATGAGGAGTAGTCTATTAGGGTTAGGATTGGGTTTTTTTTTAATTTGTATTTATATGCCGCCCTTCTCCGGAGACTCAGGGCGGCTTACAATTTTTGGGAGCGCAACCCAATGCGCTCAGCAATAGCCTTCATTCCATTGTATATGCCTGCTTATTACTAGGGCTTTTTGGCCCCCCCCAAGCGGCATTTGAAGCGGGGTTGGCATGTGAAGCATGAGTTTGAGAATAAGTAGCATGAGCATGAGTAGCATCAGTAGTGAATCAGGAAGAAAAGGAACAAGGGAAAAATAGAATGATTGCAAGAAGTACAAAGCCTGCTTGTAAAACATAGAAAATGAATTTATTTCACAATAGAATGAATGGAAAGTAGACATCAGGAAAAATGTGGAAATGTCTTGGGAAAAATGGAAAGAATTAAATGAAGAGTTATACTAATGAGAAGTACACGAACAAATTGTGACATTGTGAGGTGAAAGGCTGTGGATGGGATGGAGATAGATAGATAGATAGATAGATAGATAGATAGATAGATAGATAGATAGATAGATATATGTTTTCGTAGATTTTCATGGGTAAAGGTATGTAGGTCTTGGTGTATTGGTCTTGTCCGTGTAAGATTGAGAATACCTTGGCAGCGTTTGAAATCTCATCCGTCATCTTCAGGCTGGTGTCTTTAGCTTCGTTCTCCTGGGAGAAGTGTGTGATCGTGGCTGTTTTTCCCTTTTAAACTCTAGAGTTGGCTGTGTTGTTACTTCTTGATTGGTTTGTGGAGTTGATGTATGCAGATTGGATGGCTTTTTCCTGAGACCCTGTGTGGCTGAGGTGCTGGCTGTGTGTCTCTCAGCCTTTTGTGTTGTAACGACCTGGGTAATGGGCTGTGTGATGACCTTCTGAGTTCTATTGTTGTGACGTCCTGGGTGTGGTGCTGTAATCTCCTGGGTCGTTGTCTGTGTTGCAACCTCCTGATGTTTTGTGTTGTGATCTCCTGAGTTCTGTGATGTAGTATCCTGGGTGGAAGGCTGTGATGTGACATTCTGGGCCTTGGTTTGGCTCGAGTTTGAGGTCTGGCTATGTGTTTATAGCGTGTGTCAGTTTGCTTAGTTTGGAGGTTGGAGGGGTGTAGCAGCTGGTGTTGCAGCCATGGTCTGGTTTCTGGATGGTGGTTGCCTTTCATCTGTGGCATGGGCTTGGGTTTGAGTCTGGTGAAGGAGATTGGTGGTGGCATCATGTGTTATTTTGGGTCCGGTGTTGGTTTTCGTGGCTGGGACTCATTTGTTGATTAGGGCTAGTTTCCAGATGTCTGGTAGGCGGGAAGTATCATCCCGTTTATTCATGTTATGGGGGTGTTTCTCTATTTCAATGGCTTCCCTAATTATTCCTGAGACCCTGTGTGGCTGAGGTGCTGGCTGTGTGTCTCTCAGCCTTTTGTGTTGTAACGACCTGAGTTCTATTGTTGTGACATCCTGGGTGTGGTGCTGTAATCTCCTGGGTCGTTGTCTGTGTTGCAACCTCCTGATGTTTTGTGTTGTAATCTCCTGAGTTCTGTGATGTAGTATCCTGGGTGGAAGGCTGTGATGTGACATTCCGGGCCTTGGTTTGGCTCTGAGTTTGAGGTCTGGCTATGTGTTTATAGCATGTGTCAGTTTCCTTAGATAGATAGATAGATAGATAGATAGATAGATAGATAGATAGATACATATACATATACATATACATATACATACATACACACACACACACACACACACACACATATATATACACACATATACATGTATAGTAATATTTCTGTGTAGAGAAAAACAATTGCAAAAAATGTAATAAAAATACAAGAAATTGTTACGATTAAAAGATAGAAAATGTAGACAGATTTTAAATAAAAACATAAGAAGTTAAACAAGAATTCTTTTAATTGGAATTAAAAATAAAAGTTATGCAATGTTGGGGTAAAACTCAAAATAAGGGAAGACTGAAGAATTTAGCAAGTATGGTGCAGTATTTTCCTGAGCAGGTTGGATACAGACCAGATTTCTGTTTAATGGATATTGAAAAATGTATGAATGTGAGAAAGAAAGTTTATTGTACATTTGTTGATTTAAAGAAGGTGTTTAATAAAATAAATAAGATTTAGTTATGGAATGTTTTGTAGAAATATGGAGTTAAAGGCAATAATAATAGTATACTGTGGAAATAAAGTATATGTGAGAATAAATGGAATACTTGGCAAATAATTGATGTCCCCTTGGGTTTTAATGTATAAACACGTAAATGCTTGTAATTTATGTTAGAAGTATGTTAATGTGATAATATTGTGGATTTTCTTGTAGTGGATGATGCTGTCAAAACAGAAGCTGACAACTCTGTTGACCTTAAATCTGAGTCAGAAAGTGATCCATGTAAAATGGATGGCATTTGCCCAGAAGTCATCAAAGTCTATATTTTCAAAGCTGATCCTGGAGAAGATGACATAGGTGAGGTTTTCTTAAATGAAAGAAAATAATAATATTTTGATGCTTAGAAGGTCTCAAGATGAAAACTGAATCTTCAAGAAATGTTCTGAGAATTTGTCATACTAAAAGCAAAAAGAACCTTGAAACACCCTATGAATGACATCCCTAACTGTTGTTGTTGTTGTTGCTGTTGTTATTATTAGTATTATTAGTATTCATGTAGTGTAACATATATAGAGCCAGTTTGGTTAGGGTTCTGGCCTAGGCGTCTCTTATGCGTAAAAACAGACGGAGTGACTTTGGACCAGTCAATCTCTCAGGCCAACTGACCTCAAAGGGTTGTTGTGGGGAAAATTAAAAAGCAGGCAAACTACCTATGCTTGCCCCCTTGAGGTATATATATTTAAAGGTGGGTTAAAAACCTACTAATAAGTTAAACTTTGGTCAGTTATCTCACTTTGTAAAAATACAGACTATGTACTTAGTCTATGATCCTATACATGTTTATTAAATTAATATAATGAAGCTTGTATTTCAATAGGATTTTCATAATATCCCTCTTGTTTTACTCAGTTCTTTCCAAATGTCTAGTTAATAGATCTTCTTTCGCACCTTTTAAACATTTGTGTTACTGTATTTTTTTCCAGTTTCTTGAAGCTGAACCATAGTGTAATAGAAGCATATTCATACAAATAATGTTGATAATTTTTTTAACATAGGAGGCACAGTAGACATTGTGGAAAGTGAATCTGACAATGACCATGGTGAAACTTTAATTAACCAAAATAGCAGTGTTCGCATTCCAAGAGAAAAAATGGTCTATATGACAGTAAATGATTCTCAGCATGATGAAGATTTAAGTAAGTATGTGACCTTCATTTGGAGTAAAGATTTTAAAGGTTTTAAAAAAATATACAAAACACACATTACATGTTTCTTCTATTAGATGTTGCTGAAATTGCTGATGAAGTCTATATGGAAGTGATAGTGGGAGAGGAAGATGCAGCAGCAACTCATGAACAGCAAATTGATGACAGTGAAATCAAAAGCTTTATGCCAATAGCTTGGGCAGCAGCTTATGGTAGGTCATTACTCCCCAAAATTAAAGATTACCTAGTAAGGATATTGGTTTTTGTTCTTCTGTATTAATCTTTCTGTATATCTGCCAGAATTACATATGAGTACATATATATTATTTGAAATGATTTATGGTTTATTTGAAACTGTACAGGAATTAAGAAGAAAATTGTAATAAGAAATCAATAGTGGTAAAAAAAGTAGTAGTAAAAATAAAAAAGAACAATGTAGCATCTCTTTTTCTGCAAAAAGATAATTTATTCAACCTTAGATAGAGAGTTTTTTCAAATCTTGAGACTTGGCATTTGTTAATTATACTCAATATTTTGAATCAGATGAGGTAAGGAGGAATGGCAAGGAAGACAAACTCAGATACCAAATAGACAGAAGAAGCATACCCAGAGTCAGACATAAAGACCTCAAGTGCCTATATACAAATTCACAAAGTTTGGGGAACAAAAAGGCTCAACTTGAATTGTTAATACATGAAGGAAGATATGACATAGTCGGAATTACAGAAACTTGGTGGGATGAAACCCATGACTGGAACATACTGATAGAAGGATACAAACTGTTCAAAAAAACCAGACCCCATAAAAGAGGAGGTGGAGTTGCACTGTATGTAAAGAACCACTATATTGCTACAGAAATGCAGAAGACCAAAGATGAAAACCTACAATGCATATGGGTCAATATAAAAGAGAAAAAAGAATGACATGCTATAGGTGTATACTGCAGGCCACCCAACCAAGCAGAAAAAATAGATGTACTTTTTGCCAACCAACTAACATGTAGGAAACACACTACAATAGTAATAGACGACTTCACTTACCCTGACATCAATTGGAAGACTAATTCCATACCAAGTGAGAAATCGAATAGGTTTCTGACCAACCTAGTTGTCCAAAAGATAGAGGAGGGAACTAGAGGGACAGCCATACTGGATTTAATTCTTATAAACAGAGAAGAAGTGATAGAGGGAGTTGAAAGTGCAGGAACCTTGGGTAAGAGTGACCATGTCATACTAGAATTCAATATAACGCAAACACAAGCAATGGAACACAATGATGCCAGAGTCTTAGATTTTAAAAGAGATGATTTTAACAAACTTAGAGAGAACTTGGGAAAGATTCCTTGGATGAAAATCCTTAAGGGGAAAACAACCCAAGAAGCTTGGGAAACTCTGAAAAAAAGTCAAAGACAACAAAAAAAAGTTTCTTCCAATATATAAATAACAAAAAATCAAGGATACAGTCGGTCCGCTAAAGAGAGTAGACAGCAAAGAAGTAACAGGAAGCAGAGAGAAAGCAGAGCTGCTTAACTCATTCTTTGCATCGGTCACCACGCAAAAAGAAACAATAGTCCAACCTGTTTACATAATTGTAAAAGACAGACTAGAAATAAAAGTTAAAATAGGCAAGAAAATGGTAAGAGAATACCTGTCTGATCTTAATACAAATCACTGGGACCTGATGGATTACATCCCAGAGTTCTAAAGGAGCTGGCAGATGTCATTCTCAGAACAACTGTACATCTTCCAAAAATTCTGGAGCACCAGGGAACTACCAGAGGACTGGAAAAGAGCGGATGTGGTTCCCATCTTCAAAAAAGGGGAAAAAATAGACCCAGGAAACTATAGACCAATCAGCCTAACATCAATACCCGGGAAGATACTGGAAAAGATAATAAAAAAACAGATCTGCCAATATATAGAAATAAATAATAACTAGAAGTCAGCACGTGTTTGTTAAAAAACAGATCATCCCAAACCAATCTTATTTCCTTTTTCAACATAGTGACTAAATTAGTAAACCAACGAAATACTGTGGACATAATATACTTAGACTTCAGCAAGGCATTCAACAAAGTAGAACCACATCTTACTTCTTGGTAAGCTAGAAAGAAGTGGGATAGATAGCATCACCATCAGGTGGATTTGTAACTGGCTGATGAACCATACTCAACGAGTAGTCCTTAATGGTACTACATCTGCATGGAAGGAAATGTGAGTGGAGTACCACAAGGTTCTGTCCTAGGCCCAATAATCTTCAATATCTTTATAAATGAATTTGATATGGGAATAGAAGGGGAACTTAGCAAATTTGCAGATGATATTAAACTGGCAGGAATAGCCAACACCCTAGAAGATCGGCTCCAGATCCAGATGGATCTTGACAGACTTGAACACTGGGCCGTATCTAACAAAATGAAATTCAATGTAGAGAAAAGCGAAGTCTTACACTTAGGCAAGAAAAACCAAAAGTACACATATAGACTGGGTAAAACCAGGCTTAATAGCAGTAACTCTGAAGGGGATCTTGGCCTCTTAGTAGACAGCCAATTAAATATTGAGCCAACTCTGTGTGGTGGCAGCCAAAAAAGCCAACACAATCCTAAGTTGTATTAACAAAGGGATACAATCAAGCTTAAGGGAGGTACTAATACCACTCTATAAAGCCCTAGCAAAACTACACCTAGAGTACTGCATCCAGTTTTGGTCACCACTATAAAAAAGATGTTGAGACTCTAAAAAGAGTGCAGAGAAGAGCAACCAGGATGATTAAGGGATTGGATGCTAAAACATACGGTGAATGTTTGCAGCAACTAGGCATGGCTAGTCAAGTGAAGAGAAGGACCAGGGGAGGCATGATAGCAGTGTTCCAATACTTGTGGGGCTGCCACACAGAGGAGGGTGTCAAGCTATTTTCCAAAGCACCCGAAGGCCAGACAAAGAATAATGGATGGAAACTGAACAAGTAGAGATTCAACCTGGAAATAAGGAGAAATTTTCTGACAGGGAGAACAATTAACCAATGGAACGGCTTGCTTTCAGAAGTTGTGGGAGCTTCATTACTGGAAGCTTTCAAGAACAGACTGGACTGCCACCTGTCAGAAATGGTGTAGGTCTCCTGCTTGGGCAGAGTGTTGGACTAGATGACCTACAAGGTCCCTTCCAACTCTGTTAATCTGAAAGGTAAGTAAAAACGAAGTTTACAGACTTCCTATAACATTTAGATTTTTGTCATGTTTATTACACTTATTTTCTTTTCATCGGAACTGCCAGCCTGGGTCCATTTCTTTTACATGCATCCATCAATGTGGGAGATACTTTTATGCTCTCATCCCATAAAGGTGGAAGGTTTCTAGTTGACTTACAATCAGCCATATGGCTACAATATTACATGCATCTTCCAGTGGCCTTGGAAAAATAGACTTTGGTAATTGCATTCTGTGGTATCTGTTTCCCAAGAGCATCTGACCTATCTTTTACAGTATTCTTTCTACCTGTATGTTTGTCATGAGGTGATTAAATTCATGCTGCGAATATGTATGTATAACACTTGAGGCTCTTTCCATGGTTAGTGAGGACAGTGAGAAAATAGATATATATTGGCAAAAGCCACACGTGAATAACTCATTGAATAGAAGAAGACTTGATTTTTTAAATCTAAATCTTTCTTACTGTCTTTGTTGACTACAAAGATACCCAAATATATTTATTAACACCAAGAGCTCATTATTCAGACTTATCTTTTAAAAATATAAAAATCATATTCAGAGGTAGTATGTGGACTAATCCTTAGAATGCTACATTCTGATCCACACTAGGAAATAATGATGCAGTTGAAAACCGAAATGGAACTGCAAGTGCCCTCTTGCACATAGATGAGTCTTCTGGTCTTGGAAGGCTAGCAAAACAAAAGCCAAAGAAAAGGAGAAGATTGGAATCCAGACAATATCAAACAGGTAAATAACTCAGCTTCTGTTTGCTTGAAAATAGAATTGGAAATGGAAATGCATTCTCCATTAGCATTTTTAAAAACATCTATCTGTATACATTCTTGGTGGAAGTTTTGTGTAATACTGCTGCTTTATTGGGGTTCTAATATCATCACAAAATTTATTTTAAATGGTTTCAAATAACTTTTTTTTTTCAGGAGGAAAATTATGCAACTTAGGTTGAATGCTATAAAATAAGAAAAATGGAAGAGAAATGAAACCAGGGATTGGCTGAAACTCTGCATGGAAGTTTCAACCAATAGAAGATCCTGAATAATACACATTGAGGATCATTTTTGAATATGTTTGAACATGCCCACATGTTCTCTAGATACATCCAAATAATATAAGATTTTGAACACAGAATACATTTTTCTAACGATTAAAAAAACTCCTAGTTTTTTATCTTTTGCTTAGGGAAGACTTGGTTCAAAATCTTACAAGTTCTAGATACATACAAGAACTCCCATCAGGTTAGTTATGCCAACTAATGCATTGCTTACAATTCTCAGGATATGATACACGCTTTGAAAAGAGGTTGACACAAATGGGCTTGTCAACAGAAAGTTATGTCCTAACACACAACACGGAAAGAAAATGAAGCTGCACTGGCATAGCATTCAAGAACTTATTGAAGGGAGGCAAGAATTAAAGGAAATCATCCTAGGCATACCGCAATGTCACATTGCTACACTGTACAAATGGGTTTTGGCGAGACAGAAAATGGGAAGGTTTGCAATTGTCCTGCACTCCTTTGGACAGAGAGCTCTGGTGTCATTCTTGGGGTCTGCTTGGAGCCATTTTCCCACTTAGGAGTCACAGTTGTAAGTGTTCCTATTGGGACCATTTTGGCCATTATTCTTCTCTTCTGCCCCCACTCCCCGCCCTGATACAGATACATATAATAAGAGACAGTTTGATATACTGATCAGGGCATCAGATTAGAAATTAGGAGTCTTAGTCCTGCCTTTAGGCACAAAAACCATCTGCATGACCTTTGCCTAGTTGCTTTTACTCAATCCTAGGAAGGAGGCAATAGCAAACCACTCGTGAAAAACCTTGTGAAGAAGACTGTGAGAATTAGACACCGAATGGAGGAAATACCATATATACACACAAATTCACTACATAATTGCTTCCAATGTCCATTGTTAATTTATTTGGTTACATGGCTACATATGGTCACAATCTTATGTTTTCAGGAAGTAATAGTACATATGGTAGGTTACAACTGATATTTAAAGTGAAAAATACATCTTATGGTAGGGCAAGTGTGATTAAAAGTGTGGATGTGGCAAGAGATGGGATGTAAAGTAGCTGAGAAGGCCGACATCAATAAATCTTACTAGGGTTGGACAAGAAAGAGTTGGACCAAAAGACAGCACTGAGGCATTGGTCACAGCAGAACAAGACCAGCCATTAAGTACCAGATCCATAGAAGCAGGGATCTATCACTAGAACAGGATCTGAGTTGCAAAGTGCAGACGGGCTTCAGGGATAGTCCAATATGTAGTAGCAAGTAGCTGGCATTGTATATAGGAACAGTGTGTGGGCTATGTCCCTTCCAAGCCCAGATGGGAAATTCCACAGAAGGTTGTGGAGAATAACAAGGCTAATATCCTGTGGAACTTCCAAATCAGAGGTGGCATTCAGCAGGTTCTGACCAGTTCTGAAAAACCGGTAGCGGAAATTTTGAGTAGTCCGAAGAACCAGCAAATACCAGCTCTGACTGGCCCCGCCCCCATTTATTCTCTGCCTCCCAAGTCCCAGCTGATTGGCTGGATCTTCTTTTGTTGCCCTGTACAGGAGAACGAAGCTGGAAAGCTGGTTAGTGGGGTGGGAAGGGAGTGGGGATTTTACAGTATCCTTCACCTGCCATGCCCACCGAGCCATGCCCGCAGAACCAGTAGTAAAAAAATTTGAATCCCACTATTGTTCCAAATCCATGCAGATTGGCAGGAAAGGTAAAGGCCAAAGTTGTCCCCAGTGGTGGTAGAAGAAGAGTGACACCTAAGCTAGGAAAGTGGCTCCAACAGATTGCAGGAACGTAAGAGCTCTGAGTTCAGAAGAGTGCAGTGCTCAGAATAGCTAACATACTATGTAAAACCCTCAACTTTCCAGGTCTCTTGAGAGAAGACTCAAGACTGAAGAAAACTCATGCACACACATTTCTTTATACAGATATACAAATCCACCTAGGTAATTGCTTCTCAATGTCTCCTACTAATTTATTTGGTTACACGTGTGTACATATTATTTATTCATTAGATTTGTGCCCCACCTTGGTTAGTAAAGAAGGCAGCTGACATACATTATATTCTCCTATTTTCCTCACAACCACCCTGTGAGATGGTCTGTATTGAAAGAGAGTGACTTGCCCAAACTAATCCAGATGGCTGTCATGCCTGAGACGGGACTAGAATTCACGACCCCCTGGTTTCTAATTGGCATCTTAATCAGTACACCGAATTGGCTCCCAACATAGTCCCAATCTTATATTTTCAGGAAATAATAGGTTATGTATTTGGTTACATGTGATGTTTCAAGTGAGATCTCTCCGATGGTGGGGTAAGTATGACTAAAAAGTACAAGTAATCCTCAACTTACAACAGTTCCTTTAAAACCATTGAAAGTTACAAAGGCATTGAAAAAAGTGACTTATGACCTTTTTGTGACTCTTTGTGGCACCCCACAGTCACATAATTAAAATTCAGATGCTTGGCAGCTGACTCATATTTATGACAATTGCAGTGTCCTGTGGTCAAGAGATTACCTTTTGCCACCTTCTGACAAGCAAAATCAGATTCACTTAACAACCATGTTATTAACTGCAGCGATTCACTTAAAAACTGTGGCAAGAAAGGTCATAAAATGGGGCAGAACTCACTTAACAAATGTCTCACTTGGCAACAGAAATTTTGGGCTCAATTGTTAAGGACTACCTGTATAAATATGGAGAGTTGAGAAGTGACAGGAAATAGGCAGTTTACCAAATCTTCCAAACTCTGTTGGGATAAACACAATTATTTTAAATCAATTCTATTTCTTTTGTAGTTAGGAAAGATATTTAGGAGCAATTGCACCTCAAATAGGGCCTTGGTGGTGCAGGCTGTTAATAGCCTAGCACTTAAGTTCCAGCTGCCTGTAATTACTGCAGGCTCGAATCCCACCAGGCTCAAGGTTGACTCAGCCTTCCATCCTCTCGGGGTAGGTAAACTGAGGACCCAAGATTGTTGGGGGCAATAAGCTGACTTTGTAAAATGCCGCTTAGTAATAAGCAGGCATATACAATGGAAGGAAGGCTATTGCTGAGCGCATTGGGTTGTATCCCAAAAATTGTAAGCCGCCCTGAGTCTCCGGAGAAGGGCGGCATATAAATATGAATTTTTAAAAAATAATAATAAATAAGCAGTCAGTATAGTCAGCTATTTTACCATATTATGGTCATGAACATTTAGCAGTAACTTTTATATTGTTTATGGACATGGACAGGGCAAAACCATAGCAAACTATAGTGACATCATTTTACAAATGCTGCCACCAGGTACTTGCTTCCTGACATCTGATGCAGTATGCAATTTATAGCATATTATGGTGATGTCACAGTCATCTTTTGCTCCCTTCCACAAAAGTATAAGGACATGGATATTAAAGAGGAACAACTGCAATAATGAATACAATAAGATTATGTATATATTGATGTGTGCCTGTTGCCAAGACAAGCTTGTTATAGGTGTGGTTAGTGTAGAAGCCATGGACACACTCTTCCTGGCATCTCTAGCAATTGTGAAATGCATCTGAGGCCTGGCCAGTTAATGGAAGAGCAAGATTGCTATTAAAATTCAACCTTTTGCTAGTATAGTTAGTGACTAAAATGTTTCATCAAAGAATATAGATATACTGTATTTGCATTAACTTTTCTATAACGTTATGTAATATCTTTCTGAAAATCTGTTCAAAAACATAATTTCAAACTATAACATTACATTCTTTGAATGACTGGTAGACTGATTTCTCATTTAAAAGTAACATACTATCTTCAACTTCTGTCTTGATGGATGTTTTCCATCAATACACACAGGCATATATGTATACCTGTGTTGTATATATTCTTTTGGAGAGTATTATCTTCAAACATGTCAGATATGAGTCATTTCTTGAAAATATATCTATTCTCACAAGGTTCCTTTGAGAGAATGCAGATGTTGCAATTGCTGACATATCAAGATACTCCTTTCCACAGGGTTAATTTGTCGAATTAAGTGATATGTTGGCACTTGACATTGCTTCCAATTATTGAAATTCTATAAGCCTTTCATATTTCTTTTGGAAGATTTTTAATTTTGAGGCACAAAGCTGACATACCATTGTAATTACTTCTTGACAATTAATTGATCTGAACTTAATTTGCAGTTCCAGCAGTGTTCAGGATGTTGGTATCCTATGTATGTCAATGTGAAACTTAAGCATGTGCTTAATTTTGCTACTAAAGCTAATAGGAATTTAAAATGTATAACTGCTGTGCAATTATGCTAGTGCTTGCCAGGTATTTAGTAAATGCCATTTTTATTATTTTTTTCTTTTTTCTTTTATTATGCAGCCATAATTATTGGGCCTGATGGCCATCCTTTGACTGTCTACCCTTGTATGATTTGTGGAAAGAAATTTAAATCCAGAGGCTTCTTGAAAAGACACATGAAAAATCACCCAGAGCACCTTCTTGCTAAGAAAAAATATCGATGCACTGATTGCGATTACACTACAAATAAAAAGTTAAGTCTGCATAATCACCTTGAGAGCCACAAGCTTACTACCAAGACTGAGAAACTAATTGAATGTGATGAATGTGGGAAAAGTTTCTCTCATGCAGGAGCTTTGTTTACACATAAGATGGTGCACAGGGACAAAGCAGCAAACAAAATGCACAAGTGCAAATTCTGTGAGTATGAAACAGCAGAACAAGGATTACTGAATCGTCACCTTCTAGCTGTACATAGCAAAAACTTTCCGCATATTTGCGTGGAATGTGGAAAAGGATTCCGGCATCCATCAGAGCTCAAGAAACACATGCGAATTCATACTGGTGAAAAGCCCTATCAGTGCCAGTATTGTGAGTATAGGTCTGCTGACTCTTCTAACCTGAAAACTCATGTAAAGACTAGGCATAGTAAAGAAATGCCATTCAAGTGTGACATTTGTTTTCAAATATTTTCTGATACCAAAGAACTGCAACAGCACATTCTTATGCATCAAGAAAGCAAAACACACCAGTGTCTGCACTGTGATCACAAAAGCTCAAACTCAAGTGATTTAAAAAGACATATAATTTCCGTTCACACAAAGGACTATCCTCACAAGTGTGACATGTGTGATAAAGGCTTTCATAGGCCTTCAGAACTGAAAAAACATGTTGCAGTGCACAAAGGAAAAAAGCTGCACCAGTGCAGACATTGTGACTTTAAGATTGCAGATCCCTTTGTTCTGAGTCGTCATATTCTCTCAGTTCACACAAAAGATCTTCCGTTCAGATGCAAGAGGTGTAAGAAAGGATTCAAGCTGCAGATGGAACTCAAAAAACACATGAAAACACACAGTGGTAGAAAAGTTTATCAGTGTGAGTACTGTGAATATAGCACTACAGATGCCTCGGGTTTCAAGCGGCATGTTATTTCCATTCATACGAAAGACTATCCCCACCGTTGTGAATTCTGTAAAAAAGGCTTCCGAAGGCCTTCAGAGAAGAATCAACACATTCTGCGGCATCATAAAGACTTGCCATGAGGATTCAAAGATAGGGATTTGGGAAGGGTGTAAAAGATTTGCTATTTAGGCCGTCATTGTATTTTAAAGCAGATCTTACAAATGAAATACTGCATTTGATTTAGTGCTGTATACAGATAGGAATATTGCTTCTAGTTGACTTTTATACATTTTGTTCATTAGTGTGTTCTGAATTATCTTTCGTTTGTTTAATAAATGAGGAAAGATGGCAACAATAAAGTTGCGTTTAATAAAGTAAACTTCGTCTTATACTGAATTTTTCAATTACATTAATTCTTCGAAATGTTTGCCTGCCAGTTTTGACATAAATTTCTAATTTGCTCAAAGATGTCATCTAGAGAGCTGTTCAAAAGTCAGCAGAATTAATGTCAAAATACTGCATTGTACAATAGGATCCACTTGATTGTCCCATTGGTATTTAAAGAACTTACGACATGCTATCCATTTGAGTGGTTATTTAACTTTTTTCCAATACTGATGTTATTTCTTTATCGTATTGAATACTTTCATAATGTAGAAATACATTGGTTGCTGGGAGCATTTATTTTCAATAGGGTGACTTTTAAAGAAAAACTTGAGGCACTTGTTAATTAAGTATTCATTACCTGCTTCTCTGCTTTTTTGTTCTGTGTTACAAATGTAATTGTATTTTTGAAACATATTGTTTCAGTTGTTGACAACAGATATTCAATTGACTGTTGCTAGGTTTATTCCAAATTAAATGCAGTTTTATTACAAGACTCTAACTGTATGGAATTTTTGGTTTGGTCTCATTTTTATCTACCTGGATCTTTGGATAGCTTTCAAAGATAAACCATCTGGAGGGAGAACAGGTGGAGGAATAAATAATAGAAGCATGTCATTTTAAAGAAACATTTATTTTCTTCCAGTTTTAAAATGTTTCTTCTTTTATGGACACAGAATTTCCTTACCAAAATAATTTGAGGAGAAAGGAATTAGACCTTCATGCCTATGGCTATTAAGCAGTAACTTTTTAATTATCCCATTATTTCTGTCCATTTATACACTTATGGATATATGTTGAATGACCACCATATGCTTTAAAATTATTGCTAAGTTAAAGCTGCTTCAGTCTGTTTCACAGTAAATGTTTCATTAGTTTATAATGTTCTAAAGCATGCTGGAAACTTGACAAATAAAACATTTCATGTTTCAAGTGAAATCAAAGCTAATTTTTAAAAATGTGATATTCTGATTATGTTCTGTTAGCTTGCTTTTTCTCATCTGTCCTCCCTAACTTTGATTCCTAGAATTCACTGATTAAATGTATTGAAAGTGAACAAAAGTCTAAGCAGTTTTGCATCATGCTTCTTTCCCATGTCTCATCCCTCCTTTCCTTTCATCAGAAACAGAAGGATTCCAAATCATCAGTTTTATACCATATATTACATTGTCAGAGATTATAATGTGTGTACGTACATTCCTTCACATAGCTCTCTATTCCCTGGGTGATTCATTTTAATATAAAATTAGAATTATAATACAAATAGTTGTGATGCAAACAAAAAAGCTTAATGTTAACATCTTATTTTGTATGAATTGTAAGATGTATGTGGAATTATGTTTGTTTCTGACCTTTTAATGTGTATGAACTGTTGCATGTTCACCAAATTCTTAGAAAATATTGATCAAAATTATTATTGTCGAGCAAGCTCTTGAGCTCTAAACCACACAGCTACAGTGTGCACATTATACTGTCATAAATTAAGTGGAACATTTGAAATTGTATGGAACCATTTAAAACTTTTGCATTGTGGTGATAACTATTGCAGGGTTGAGGCCTAAAAGTACCTCAGTTTATTAAAGCAAGTGTTTTCAAGATCCAGCAGTTATCTATGGAATGTAGGTGTCTCATTTTTTTTTATTGAAGTCCTACGTAGATTCCTTTGTACACAAATAATTTCCACTCTATTAAGATCTATTAACTTTTGTCATATTCAGAGGTATTATCAGAAGTGTTACCATACTGGAATATTTTTAAAAATTTCAGACATAAGAAATTCGGCTACTTCCTATTTCACTAATACCACCTGGAATCATAAATACATACATTGAAGCATCATTTTGGCAATGTAGACAAAGCAATTAAGAATTTATCAGTTGAGTGGATTTTGCACAATGTGGCTGTATAAAAAGCAAATGAAAACTAGTTATTGTTAATGTACTGACATTAGTTATAAACTAGTTTTATTTGATTAGCAAATGCTATAAAATTGATGTTGAAGTTTCATGTTTTAAAATGGTACATTAAAAGGACATAATATAAATAATTGTTCTGTAAAATGCTTGTTAAGTACTTGATGTCCTTCCCTCTTGTACACTATGTAAAAATGAAAAAACAAATTACATAGACTCATATATATATATATATATATATAGGGATGTTTGACGTAATGTGTACTTGATAATGTGAAAAAATAAAAAAATTATTTTCCTGTTATATGTTTCATTTGCTACATCACTGTTTTCACCAATAATTCACACTACTTTAGCAATACAATTTACAATTTTAAAATTCAGTTGTGTAATTACTTCCATGGAATACTGAGAGATGCCTGAAAGTGAATCTGGAAACATTCCTTTCTTCAGGAAATCATGCTCATACAATGAAGCTGAGGCCTTACACGCTACTCCTGTTTGGATTCAGTCAGGTCTTCCCTTCTGTGAAATGAATTGTGTCTGTGTAATGAAAATGATTCTACTGCTGGGAATGATAGCTGAATCTCAGCTCACTCCTCTTTACAAAAAGGTGAGTATATGTTCTATTGGTCAAAATTAAATATAAGTGGAACTGTGTGTTACAAACTGGGCCTCCCATAGAACTATTACTACGCTACTGCTTTCTCTGATTCTCATCCAGCTGCAAAGGTGAAGCAGGCCTCAATTCATCCAGACTACTTTAGGGGCCTAGGAAGGGCATGCTAACAAGTTCTACAGCAGCACACTGGAAGGGTTTGGGTCAACTTTAAGACCCAACCATCTCTTAGGAGTGGATTCCCAAGTTCAGCTTGAGAGAAAAGTGTGCAGGCCTCTGCCCGCTTTTGGTTCACACTGGCTGGTCTCAAGTCATTCCTGATAAGTGAGGACTCAAGATTTATGTGTTGGATAAGCAAAAGCTGGCAATTGAAAGAGACAACTCAGGCTGCCGGTTCCTCTGTTTCGCTTCTGCTATGAACAGGGAAAGAGAAGATCATGTTAAGATGCCTTTATATTAAACTATACAATAATTGGAATGGATGGTCAAGCTAATATGAATGATAATTTTTCCAACTTTAAAAGGAGATGTCAAACGAACAAAATGTTACCGAAAGGCAAGAGACAACCATTCAGATATTTAAGTACACAGTCTATTAGATTTTTGTTCTCTGAGTCTTACCAATAGATGGCAATAGTGTATAAGAGCTGAAGGAAGGTCAATACAGTGGTGTATTTCCTAAAGAAACATAAATGGAAAAGTTTGCCAGCAAAGAAAAATTAATGCTTTTGTGCTATAGTAATGGGGGGGTGGGGGTGGTGGAATTTAATATTTAATTCTAGGAAATTAATAGCCCCTTTTCATTTCATACATCTATCTTTCATCTTTCCATCTGTGGGATTCTTGGTGTTCTCTATGCTTGGTTGTTTTCTTGAAGTTTCATTACCGAACTAGGCAACATCATCAGTGCTAGTAGTGGGTTTTGCTCTCATTTTATATACTGGTAGCCCCTGTCTGTTGATGAGAGTGATGTTGGTAGTTCCTTGATTGGAGTATTGTTTGTTTCTTGATTCTTGATTCTAATGTTAATCTTGATGTTAATTTCTGCTTATTTAAATGTTGATTGCTGGTGAGGAGGTAATTCTGTTTTGTTTTTGTTTTATTTCCTTTTTTGGCTTTTGGGGTTGAATGAGGATCCCAAGGACCCCAGAGTTATTGCTTTATTTGAGCAATGTGCACAATTATATCTTGTGCATCAATTATTGTCTTGTATGGACCAGCAGGCCTTATACTTGCTGAAGGGTTAGGGTTGGAGTTACTCTACCACCACAAGATTGCTGTCTTCGGGATATCTGAGGTTGAGTCTTCTGTACAATGACCGCCCCCTTCTTTGGAACTGCTGACATATCACATTTTCAAAGAAGCCAAACTAAAATACCTCTTCAGAAAGGGGTTTAGGGGTGAGTAATATCATATTGGTGTATCAGATTCATTGAATAATTGTATTAGTTGGCTTTTTGTTGAACTTTTTAGTTGTACTTTTGTTTCAAACTTACCTTAATTTTTTTTTAGAAACCCTAGAAATGGAGTGACATATGAGTTGTATTAACAAATTTTAGAAAATTATAAATTTCCTCCCACCATTCTCATATCTAATTAAAAAGGTCACCAAAGTCTATAAATATTAACTGAAATTTCCAGAGATAGTACAGCAAACTGTTCACTGACAGATTATAATAATTATGCAAAACATTAAGGTTGATAAAATTGACTGTACCACTTTAAATTGCAGGTGGGGGATTATGACCGATCCAAGTAATCATTTTTCAAAGTCATTACAACGTCTTTTGCTTTGCTTAGGATGTTTTGAAGGGCTTTTGTTGGCTTGTGTTCTATGCTCATGTCATGTGGTTATAGTACTATTAAGACCCAGCAACCCCAGAAGGAAAAACAGGAGTCATCTACGACATACGATGTAAGAACTGCAACAACCACTATGTAGGACGAACAGACAGAAGCCTGGCAGAACGCATCAAAAAAAACATCAAATGGCAGTCAAAAGACATTACAACAATTCTTTAATTTCACAACTTATAGACAGATTTAAGCATAGTTTCAATTGGAAAAAATGTGACAATCCTAGACCAGGCCAAGTCCAAAAAATCCAGGGAATTTCTAGAAGCCTGGGACTAAACTGACAGCAAACAGCACTCTGTCAGCTTTGGAAACCTTATTCATCGCTGCCACATAGCTTGAGAAAGTGGGAGGGGGGTGATTTTAATTGAGTAGCACGAAGTAGACAAAATAGAATTCTTTGGTTAGTTCAAGGTCATGGACTGTGGCGCAGGAACAAAAAGGAACTTACTTTGGGATTGGTTCATGTGATGTGATGATGAGAGAAAAGGGGATGGTTTGTAGTTTGGGACATTGTGAGAAGTCCAGGAAACATTTAGTTTCGAGATTCCACAGATGTGCCAGGTGCTATTCTAATAAAGGTACTTTTGAGATTATGCTTGTCTCAGAGTTACTGATTGGAATGGAGGTTCCCTGGAATGCTGACATTATTTCGAAACTCCTACAACTTCCAGCATTCCAAAATGGGGAGCAGTTAGGGATTGCTGAACCCCAGGACTGATTCCAGGAATGGAGCAGTACAAAGAATCAGCAAAGATGGGAGGTGAGCCAAAAGGGCTTGGGGGGGGCCCTGGAAGATTAATTTAATCCCCCAGCTCCCCTTCGGAGGAGGTGATACAGGCATGGAGGCATGCAGAAGAGAGACAAGATTTAGGAGCCCGGCCCAGAGGATCAGACTCGTGGGGGATTTGTCAGACAGGACCGGAAGAAAGCTGCCTGAGCAAATCTCTTTCTCAAGCCCTCTACATACTGCAAGGGAGGCAGATTGGAGGTATGGAGCCCCAATTGCATCAGACGCCTCCCAAGACGGCAACCAGGGGATTACAGCCCGAAGCCAATTGTTAGCAGGAATCTCAGAACAGCTTCAACAGCTTAAAGTGGAAAATTATGTCTCAAAGCCACAAACTCTCCAGGCAAGGTGGAGCATAACGCAGTCCACTTTTATCTTCCCCAGTTTAAGGAGGGAAGGGGAATTCATTCTGGTATCAGTTGGAGATGGCCAGCGAAGCAGCCCAGCCTGGCAGGATCGAATTTCAAGGGAGAGATTGGAGATGCAGACTACAATGGGTATGTTACAAACTCCAAGTCCTCCCCGCACAACAACTAGAAATGAGATTACCACCTGCAGATAGTATCCCTCCAGGGTGGGGATTTTATCCTGGCCAAGGGTGGGTCCAGTGCCAGTGGATGCCAGCACCGGGAACGCCCTGGCGCCAAAGAGAATCAGCAATCCCTTCCCAATGAAGGGATCTGCACAGACAGCAGACAGCAGCCACTCCCCTTTTCCCCATGCAGGGAATAAGGCAACAACCGGCCTCTTCATGGCAGGCCCCTAATCAATCCACACTCGGAGCAACCCTACAGAGGCCCTTCTTCCAAAGAGCCCCAACCCAGCCAGGCCTTGGAATACCCTTCCAATGTAGGTATGCGCCTCATCAGGCTCCATTCATTCCAGCTCAGCCTGAGGTTGCCAGGACGATACCACCTCCCTCCCCACCCCAGACCAGACCAGATGCTGTTCAAGGCAACTTTTGATGGACGGCATGAACATTTTTCTTATTTCCTCACTTGAATCTGGTCTCACATAGACCAATTTGGAGGCCAATATGCAACAGAGCGCAATCTGGTCACTGCAATAACAGATAGAATGAATGAGAGGGATGCTTCTTACTGGGCGGCTCAATTGCACTATGAACAGGCCCCAGAGCTACAGGATGTCAACGCTTTTATTGATTTGTTGAGATTCCGATTTGAAAATCCAGACAGAGTGGTGGAAAATGAGGACAAATTAATGGAAATGAAATAAGGCAAGCAACCTTTATCAGACTCTGTATGGGACTTTAGAAGGGTCGCAAGCCATCTCATGGACTGGCCTGAAAGAATCATCTTGCACTATTTCAAAAACACCATTGACCCAGAAGTAAAAAAGGCCTGCAACATTAGAGGGACACCTGAAACCCTACAAATGTGGTATGCAACAGCCCTCAAATTAGTCCGCGACATCAATCAACAAAAAAGACCCCTACCTGAAGGCCCTCCTAGGAAAGCTGTGGCCAGATGACCGCTGACCAGACCTGCTGAAGGTGCTCCCACCCGACCCACCAGAATGATAAAGTGTTATCATTGTGGCCGACTGTTTGGCCCCTGCACCTGTTCCACAAGCTCCACAACCAAAGTCTAATACAGCCGCCAGGGGTTGAAAAATTGAACGGAAGCCTCCAGACACTAGCCGTTTTGCTAGACACACTGTAGAAGGTCCTCTCCACACAGAAGAAAGCAACAAACTTCCAACCCAAGACACCCTCCCCAGAGAAGCTAATGAAGAAGACAACCCTATGATGAGTGCACCCATCACACCATTTACTGTCAAAGTGAAGTTAGTGGCACCTGACACAGGGGAGGCAGGGGAATTAGAAGCTATCATAGATACCGGGTGCTCTAGATGCCTTATTGGCCTCCCCATTATTGAATAATTAGGTATAAAAAAAACCCTGAAACGCCCAATCAGATTTGAGCAAGTGGATGGGACTTTAATTGGGGGGATCCCAGCCACCCAAATGACAGAATTAATCAAACTGGAGATGGGTAGTCACCGCGAACTCATACATTTTATAGTGGCTCCAAGGATGTCAGAATCTCTCATATTGGGACTTGCTTGGCTGGATAAATGGGCCCCTACCATCAAGTGGGAGGATGGATACCAAAAAATTATAATTGGGGTGGGGCCACTGCACCCCCTCCCCCCACTAAGAAACTACCACCCAACATGGGTCCAAAAACTGAAGCAGCAGCTAGCACCTCGGACCTTCTTCCAGGTACTCCCCAAGTCCCCCAACAATACAGAGACTTGGCTGAGGCATTCAGTGAAGAGGAATGCAATGTTTTACCTCCCCATCGAGCCACTGATTGTGCCATAGAGTTAGAACCCGGGGCAAAACTGCCAAAACCAAAGATGTATTCCATGACACCAGCTGAAATGACTGAATTGAGGAAATATTTATTTATTTATTTATTTATTTATTTTGACTTGTATGCCGCCACTCTCCAAAAAGGACTCGGGGCGGCTCACAGATAAAAAACACAGAATAAATTATTTAAAAAGAAATTAAACTAAACAAGCCAAAATACAACTATAAAACCAAATTAAAATCGAATTTAAAACCCACCCTCTCCCCCAGGAGATCAGTCCAGCCCAGCCTGTAAAAACAACCAGGTTTTTAGATCGCTCTGGAAAGAGGAGAGATCGGGAGCCAGCTGGAACTCAACAGGTAGCTGGTTCCATAAGGCGGGGGCCGATGCAGAATAGGCCCTTCCCCGGGTCACCACAAGCGACATTGTCATGCAGGACGGCAACCGCCGAGTCCAACCTGTGTGTCGCACAGGGCTGACCGGTATGATGTCGGCAGGAGACGGCACCCAGCAAGTACCCGGACCCATGCCATGAAGGACTTTGAATGTTAATGTCAAAACCTTGAATCGCACCCGGAGGGCAACCGGCAACCAATGCAGCTCGTGCAGGAGGGGTGTAACATGGGAGTATCGGGAAACTCCCATCACAACCCGCGCAGCCGCATTCTGCATCAGCTGGAGCCTCCGGATGGTATGCAAGGGCAGTTCTACATAGAGAGCGTTGCAGTAGTCGAGTCGGGACGTAACAAGTGCATGAGTGACCGTGCGAAGAGCATCTCGATCCAGGTAAGGGCGGAGCTGGCAAACCAGCCGAACCTGGGCAAAGGCCCCCCTGGCCACGGCTCCCACCTGCTCCTCCAAACTGAGCCGTGAGTCCAGGAGAACCCCCAGGTTCTGTGCCCTATTCACAGGGGGTAACACCTCTCCTCCTATGGCCAAAGGTGGAATATACTCACTGGAGCGAGATGCCTGTACGCACAGCCACTCAGTCTTGGCCGGATTGAGCTGTAGTCTGTTCCTGCCCATCCAGATCCGTACCGCATCCAAACAACGGGACATCACAGAGAGGGCATCACTGATTTGGTTTGGGGTGGAGATGTATAACTGGGTATCATCAGCATACTGGTGATAACTCACCCCCAAACCTCGGATGATCCTGCCCAGCAGCTTCATATAGATGTTGAACAGGAGGGGTGAGAGGACCGATCCCTGTGGGACCCCACACGTGAGAGCCCTTGGGGCCGACCTCTGCCCCCCTGCCAACACCGATTGCGAAAGCCCCGAGAGGTGGGAGGAGAACCACTGCAGAACAGTGCCTCCCACTCCCAACCCCTCAAGGCACCGCAATAAGATACCATGGTCGATGGTATCGAAGGCCACCGAGAGATCTAATAGGACCAGGACAGAGGAAAAACCTCTGTCCCGCGCCATCCAGAGATCATCCACCAGTGCGACCAATGCCGTCTCTGTACTGAACCCAGGCCGGAAGCCCAATTGATAGGGATCTAGATAGTCCGCTTCATCCAGGAAAAGCGGAAACTGTTGAGCCACCACACTCTCAACAACCTTCGCTAAAAAATGAAGGTTGGAGACTGGACAAAAATTGTTTAATACGGCAGGGTCCAGGGCAGGCTTCTTCAGGAGGGGTCACACCACCGCCTCTTTCAAGGCGGTGGGGAAAGAGCCCTCCTTTAATGAAGCATTGACAACTGCCCGGAGCCAGCCGCACGTGACCTCCCTGGCGGCATATACCATCCAGGAAGGGCACGGGTCCAATAAACATGTGGTGGAACTCAAATGTCGCATAATCCTGTCCACTTCATCCTCGGAAACAGGATCAAACTCAGCCCAGATGATATTGGCCGGACTTCTTGTCCCTCCCTCCTCAGGCCACTGCAAGTTAGAGTCTAACCCCTCCCGAATCCGAGCGATCTTATCCAGCAGATACTGACCAAATTCCTCAGCTCTACCCTGCATAGGATCCACCCCGTCTCCCGATGTAAGAGGCGGGGTGACCCTAAACAGGGCAGCTGGGCGGTCGTCTGCGGACGCTATGAGAACGGAGAGGTATGACCTCTTCGCTGCCCCCAAAGCTACCAGGTAAGTCCTAATATAGGCTCTTAGCTAGGCTTGGTCGGATTCGGAGTGGGTCGATCTCCACCTGCTCTCTAACCCCCTCCTGCGCCACTTCATCTCCCTAAGCTCCTCTGTGAACCAAGGAGCCACCTGGGATCTGCGGCAAGTGAGGGGATGCAAGGGGACAACTCGGTCGAGGGCCTCAGTGGCAGCCTGTTGCCAAGTGGCCGCCAGTACCTCGGCTGAGCTGTGGATAAGGGAGGCGGGCGAAAACCTCAGTTCCGTCTGGAACCTTTCAGGGTCCATCAGACGTCTGGGGCGGAACCATCTCAGTGGCTCCTCATCCCAATGGTGTGGGGCCACTTGTTGGAAGACTAGCCGCAGGAGATAATGATCTGACCATGCTATGGGTTGGACATTCACGGTGCCCACCCCCAGATCATTACACCAACTTTCCGAGACAAAAACAAGGTCGAGCGTGTTGCCCCCCTCATGTGTGGGGGCCTGTATTATTTGGGTCAGGTCCATAGCTGCCATGGAAGCCATGAACTCCTGGGCCAATCCCGACGTCCCCCCCAGGGAGGGCAGGTTGAAGTCACCCAAAACCAAAAGGCTTGGGAACTCCACCGCCACTCCCGAGAGGGTATCGAGCAGCCCAGGCAGGGCCGTTGCCACATAGTTGGGGGATAGGTATATAAGCAACAGGCCCAACCGACCACCAGGCCCCAACCTCAAGAGGAGGGCTTCACACCCGCCTATCTGCGGAACGGTGACCTCCCTTGGAATCAGGGTCTCCCGAATAACAACAGCGACCCCCCACCCCTCCCCTGAGCTCGTGGCCCCTCCTACATCGATAACAATTTGGACAGAGGTTTCATTGAACCTGCCAAATCTAGGTTGGCCACCCCAGGGCTGTTCAAAGAAAAGAAAGATGGCAGGTTGAGATTATGTGTTGATTTTAGGAGCATGAATGCCATGTGTGCCAAAAACATGTACCATCTCCCCCTCATGAAGGACTTATTAAATCACCTGTCAAAATGCAAGGTCTTCATCAAGCTAGATCTGAGAGAAGCTTACTACTGAGTCTACATAAAGGAGGGAGACGAATGGAAAACTGCCTTCAACTGCCCTTTGGATAGTTTCCAATTCCGAGTCATGCCTTTCGGACTCTAAGGGGCCCCCGCAGTATTTATGCAACTCATCAACAAAGTGTTACATCTGCACCTGTACCAGGGGGTCCTCATCTACCTGAAAGACATCCTAATATTCAGCAAAACCATCGAGGAATATGTCAAATTAGTCAGTCAAGTGCTGAAAAAACTTTTAGCCGCCAAGTTATATGTAAAACTGTCAAAATGTGAATTCCACAAGGAGTTGCTGCATTACCTAGGCTACCGAATATCAACCAGGGAATTGAGATGGACCCTGGAAAAGTGAAAGCCGTGCTAGACTGGCAACCCCCCCAAACATGAAAGCAACTTCAAAGCTTTTTGGGTTTTGCCAATTTCTATAGACAATTAATTCTTCTTTTGCCGAGGTCGCCCTCCCTTTGACAGAATTATTAAAAACGGGGCCTTCCCCCACCAAACTGAAGCCCTGTCAACCCCTTGCTTGGACAATGGACTGTCAGAAAGCTTTTGAAACCTTAAAATGCCTCTTTGCAGCTGAGCCCATTCTCCAGCACCCAGACCTGACCAGACCTTTTATAGTCCAAGCTGATGCTAGTGATGTGGCTGTTGTGGCCAATCTTCTCCAAAAGGACTCTCAGAACCGGCTAATGTCTTGCGCTTATGTGTCCAAAAAGCTGACAGACACAAAGCGAAGGTGGGCGGTTTGGGAGAAAGAAGCATTTGCAATGCAATGGGCTTTGCTGACTTGGAGGCATTTCCTAGAAGGGGTGAAGGAGCCATTTGAGGTGTGGATTGATCACAAGAACCTCGAGGCTCTAAAGACACCTCGGAAGCTATCACCTAAACAAGTCCGCTGGACTCAATATTTCAAGTAGTTCAACTTCAACATGAAATGTATCGCCGGAGAAAAAAACTTATTGGCGGACGCCCTGTCAAGAAAACCCCAATTTGATAGTCGCCGAGAGGAAGAAGTGCAGACTATGATATCAGAAGCTCAACCGGCAGGCCAAGTAACCACCCGAGGCCAAGCCAACCGCAACCCCAGATGCCTGGAAGACAAACTGACAACTGAATTGAAAGCAGCCCTATTGACTGATCCCTGGTTTGTAGAGCATGAAACCAAATTGACAATGAATGAGGGACTGGCTTGGAAAGGGACTAAACTTTATGTACCCGCTAATCTAAGACTAATGGTACTAAAGTGTAGCCATGACTCACTGTTGTGGGGGACACTTCGGTTTCTTTAAAACCCTACATTTAGTCAGAAGACAGTTCTGGTGGCCAAAAATGAAACCTGACGTCAAGGACTATGTGAAAAGCTGTTCAATTTGTGCCACGATGAAACACAGAACTGGGAAACCCCCTGGCCTCCTCCAACAAGTAGATGAACCAACACAGCCATGGGAAGAAATCGCAATGGACTTTATCATAGAATTACCTGAGAGTGGAGGGAATACAATCATTTGGACTGTTATTGACTTATTCTCTATGCAAGTCCACTTTACAGCCTGTAAAAGGACTACCATCTGCAAAAAAGCTTGCAAAACTGTTCATGAAGCATATCTATAGACTACACGGAGTACCTTGTAGAATAATCTCAGACAGAGGGTACAGTTTACCGCTAAGTTCTGGAGAGAATTTTTACGGTCTATTGGGCCATCCCAAGGATTATCCTCAGCGTTCCATCTGGCCTGCAACGGAGCAGCAGAGAGGGTGAATGCCATGGTGGAACAATACATTAGATGCTATGTATATTATCAACAAGAAAACTGGGCGAAGTTATTGCCATTTGCAGAGGTTGCTTATAATAATGCAGTACATAGCAGCACAGGGTTGACTCTATTCCAAATCAACACTGGCATGGAATTTGTCCCTATGCTGGAATTACCTAGAGAACCCCCCCCCCCATATCCATATCTGTAACAGAATGGATGGACTCATTAAAAAGGATTGGGAAGATACAAAAAAAGCTTTGACTGAAGCTGCTAAGGAATACAAAAAGCAGGTGGACAAACATAGATCCCTCCAACCACAGTTTAAAGTAGTAGACAAAGTATTTTTGTCAACAGAATATCTCAGATTGAAACTTCCTAGTAAGAAGTTAGGCCCTAAGTTCTTAGGTCCACTCCTGATATCAAAAGTAATCAATCCAGTCACAGTCCAATTAAGTCTTCCCTGGTTATTGGGAAAAGTACACCCAGTGTTCCATAGTAGTTTATTAAAACCAGCTGCAGCATCAATTATAAGGTCAATACCAACAGCTCCCCCTAAACCTTTAATCATACAGGGTGAGACACATTATGAAATCAAGAAAATCCTCAATTCTAGATTACACCGAGGAAGATTACAATACTTGGTATTGTGGAAGGGTTACCCTGTATCAGATGCTATTTGGGTTAAATGTTGGGATGTATATGCAGATAGATTAGTTAACCAATTCCATGAGGAATTCCCCAACAAACTGAAGGGTCCTCTTGGAGGGGGGAGAGGGGATTAAGGACATCACATTAACCCCTGGTTGTGTTTTGTTTATTATTTCTTATAGGAGATGAACTTCTCAAGGGGGGACACCTGTCAGCTTTGGAAACCTTATTCATCGCTGCCACATAGCTTGAAAAAGTGGGAGGGGGTGATTTTAAATTGATAAGATATATTGATAAGATATATTCTATTTTTCACCAATCCAATAAGAACCAAATTGAACTTAACAAAATATCTGAACAACTTGAAATTGAAATTATAAAGGTTTGGTAGAGTTTTTGGACCAAGATGGGCTGCCTGTAGTTTAAGGTCAACCCTAGCTGTGTGGCGTGCTTATCCATTGCTACATCACTATTTTCACGCAAATAAAAAATACTTAGGTATGGCTGCCTGTCTTGAAAATATATATTTTATGACTGATTTGGCATTGATGATTAAAGTCAAACAACCTATGATTAGAGTCAAACAACCTACTCTCCCAAAAACAATTTGATTTCAGGAAAAAATTGTCCTGCAACCTACAACTCCTACACTGCAAAAACATATGGACTACTCTACTTGATAAGGATAAGCAACAGATGCAATTTACATAGACTTCTGCAAAGCCTTTGATTCAGTGTTACATGACAAACTACTGTTAAAACTAAACTCTTACGGCATTTCCGGATCCCTTCATAAGTGGATTACTGCATTCCTGTCATATAGGCAACAAATAGTAAAAATAGGGAGCACTATATCAAACCCTGCTCCAGTCAACAGTAGTGTCCCCCAAGGCAGCGTTTTAGGACCCACACTCTTTATACTCTATTTAAATGACCTTTGCGATCACTTTATTAGCAACTGTGTCCTCCTTGCGGATGATGTAAAACTATTCAACACCACTGACAATGCTACTGTTCTTCAAAGTGACCTTGATTATGTGTCTGAATGGTCAAACATTTGGCAACTCCAAATCTCGACCACAAAAGCTCTGTTCTACACATTGGTAAAAAAAATCAGTTCACCGAATACAAGCTAGGTGGATATAACCTTGTTGATGACCCTCACTCTGTCAAGGACCTCAGAGTACTCATATCTAATGATCTAAGTGCTAGAGCTCACTGTAACAGCATTGCCAAAAAGGCATTAAGAGTAGTAAATCTAATCTTACGAAGCTTCTCCTCTGGAAATATTGAATTGCTAACTAGGGCATTCAAAACCTTTGCTAGACCAATACTCGAATACAGCTCATCTGTCTGGAATCCGCACTGTATATCGGACATTAATACAATTGAGCGAGTCCAGAAGTATTTCACGAGAAGAGTACTACACTCCTCTGCTCACAACAGAATACCCTATGCCACCAGGCTTGAAATTGTGGGCTTGGGCAATCTTGAACTATGCCGCCTATGGTTGGACTTAACCGTAGTACACAAAATTATCTGCTACAATGTCCTACCAGTCAATGACTACTTCAGCTTCAACCGCAACAATACAAGAGCACACAACAGATACAAACTCAATGTTAACCACTCCAAACTTGATTGCAGAAAGTACAACTTCAGCAACAGAGTGGTCAATGCCTGGAATGCTCTACCTAGTTCTGTTGTTACATCCTCAAAGCCCCACTCCTTTAACCTCAAACTATCCACTATTGACCCCACCCCATTCCTAAGAGGTCTGTAAGGGGCGTGCATAAGTGCACAATCGTGCCTCCCGTCCCTGTCCTATTGTCCCCATTTATTTGTACCTATTTCCTGTATTCTTACTCATGTTTATACTTATACCTATTATCTTGTAAGTGATTGACAAATCAAATCAAATAAAAATAAAATAAATAAAGGTCCCGGTGATTTGTATTCATCAAGATCAGACAGGTGTTGTCTTATCTTTTTTTTTGTTTATTTTAACTTTTATTTGTAGTCTGCCTTTTGCAGTTATGTTTTTGGTAGGTTGGGCTATAGTTTCTTTTTGCGTGAAGACTGATGCAAAGAATGAGTTAAGCAGCTCTGCTTTTTCTCTGTTGCTTGTTACTTCCTTGCCGTCTTCTCTCTTTAGTGGACCGACTGTTTCTTTGATTTTTTTTGTTATTTATATATTGGAAGAAACTTTTTTTTAATTGTCTTTGACTTTTGTTGCAAGTCTTTGTTCATTCTGAGCCTTTGCTTTCCTGACTTCTTCTTTGCAGATTCTGGCTATCTGCTGATATTCTGCTTTAGTTTTGTTTCCCTCTTTCCATTTTTTGTACTTGTCCTTTTTGTCGTTCTATTTGTCAGAGAGACCTTTGTGCAGCCATGCTGGTTTTTTCTTGGATTTCTTGGTTTTCTTTCTCAGTGGTATTGTGGTGGTCTGGGCTTTTATGATTGTCCTTTTCAGAGTTTCCAAAGTTTCTTGAATTGTTTTCCCCTTTAGGATTTTCATCCAAGAAATCTTTCCCAAGTTCTCTCTGGGCTTATTAAAATCAACTCCTTTAAAATCTAAGACTCTGGTATCATTATGTTCTATTGCTTGTGTTTGTGTTATGTTGAATTCTAGTATGACATGGACACTCTCACTCAAGGTTCCTGCAGTTTCAACTCCCTCTATCACTTCTTCTCTGTAAGAATTAAGTTCAGTAGTTCCCTCCTCTACTCTTTGGACAACAGTTCCCTCTAGTTCCCTCCGCTACCTTTTGGACAACGAAGTTGTTAGCTAGATTGGTTAGGAACTTATTTGATTTCTCACTTGGTGCAGAATTAGTTTTCCAATTGATAACAAGGTAATTGAAGTCCCCTATTACTATTGTAGTGTGTTTCCTACATATACATATTTCTTAGTTAGTTGGCAAAAAGGACATCTATTTTTTCTGCTTGATTGGGTGGCCTATAATATACACCTATGACCATGACATCCTTCTTTTCTTTTATATTGACCCATATGCATTCTAGGAGGTTTTTGTCTTTGGTTTCATGCATTTCTGTAGCAATATAGTGGTCCTTTTCATACAGTGCAACCCCATCTTTTCTTTTATGGGGTCTGGTTTTTTTGAACAGTTTGTATCCTTTTATCAGTATGCTCCAGTCATGGATTTCATCCCACCAAGTTTCTGTTATTCCAACTATATCCAATAAAGATGCATCCAATAAAGTTTTAGTTTTGAGAATTCAAATCTCCTGAAAGTGTTTCCCTGTTTTGGGTTCACTAGTTGGGCAGTTGATATTAAACCAGATCTCTTTAACTCAACACAGCCTATTTGGATATCTCCAAGACAGCTGTAACATAAAGGTGTCTGGAACGGAACAAAAAGGTGATGCCACAGTGAAGCCTGGATTGCTCCCTCCTCAGGAGGCACCAGCAATCACTCAAGGAAAAGAGGGCCAGTGGGCAGCCAATTGCCCAGCCTTGCAACCCATATCAGCACCAAAGGCCAAGAAGGCACCAAGGAAGAGAAAGGAGAAGATATAGGCCATGCATCAGATTGTGGAGGTCTCTTCCCCCTCTAGAGAGGAAACTCCAACACCCAGCAAGCCAAACCTGGACTTTTATTAGAGTGACAGTGAAGGGGAACAGAATCCGATGGCAAGTGGAACCATCATGCATTTCACTGCCCAGGTGGAGATTCTAGTGCCCCACTTGGAGGCAAGAGGGATTTTCGCTGTTTTAGTAGACTCAGGTTGCACCCACTGCTTGGTTAGCCTGCAAACTGTGGAAAAGATGGGACTGAGATTTAAAAAATTGAGGAAACTTATGAAGTTTGTTGATAGCTCCCTTACTGGAGGGCTGCCCACCACATGCCTAACCAAGCCAGTAATCCTGAGAGCAGGGTGTCACAAGGAAATCATATGGTTCATAGTAACTCTGAAAATGGCAGAGACTATGATATTGGAGTTGGTGTTGCTGAAGAAGTGGAACCCCATGGTTGACTGGAAAGACAACAATTGGAACTGGAGGAGTACAGCAGTTGGATTGCAATGTCTAGGGGTGACGCACAGAGGTAGCAAAACACCACAGGTGGGGAAGGGAAAGACAGAGCCCATTAACTCATTAGTTGAGAGTGGCCAAGGGGAACTGTCCATCCCATAGAAATATCAGGACCTAGCTGAAACATTCAGAGAGCGGGAATCAGACGTACTCCCTCCCCATTGCCCAATGAACTGGGCCATTGAGATGCTGCCAGGAGAGAAATTACCCATGCCAAAGATGTACTCAATGACTGCAAGAGAGATGGAATTGCTCAGGAATTTAGTGGATAAAAATCTAGCTAGGGGCTTCATCCAACCAGCAAAATCTATGATGGCAGCCCCAGTGAAAGGGGTTTTTGAGATTGTGCATGGATTTTCGGGGGATCAATGGTGTCTGTGTGAAAATCATGTACCCCTCCCCCTTATAAAGGACATGCAGAAATACCTGGCCAAGGGAAGAGTATTCACCAAACTGGACTTGAGAATAATCCAGTGAATATCACTGAGAATATCCCAGTGAGAATAAAAGAGGGTGATGAGTGGAAAACTACTTTCAATTGTCCCTTCGGGTATTTCCACTTCTGAGTGATGCCTTTTGGGCTTCAGGGACCACCCATGGTGTTCATGCAACTAATCGATGAAGTACTGCATGAGCACGTGTATAAGGGGATGCTGGTATCAACTAAAAAGATACCCTGACAGCTGGTGTAGCTAGACTACATCTTCTTTTATTCTGAGATGATGGAAGCTTACATAAAGTTAGTTCAGGAAGTGCTAAGGAAACTATTGAGAGCTAAACTCTACACCAAACTATCCAAATCCAACTTCCACAAAACCAGTTTAGACTACTTGGGGTACTACGTGTCCATTGACGGATTGGAGATGGACCCTGGAAAGGTGAAGGCCATCCTAGAGTGGGAAGTCCCCCAGACCAGCAAGCAACTACAGAGTTTCCTGGGCTTCACCAGCTTCTACTGCCAATTCATCCCCTCATTTTCACAGATAGCCCTGCCTATCACTGAACTATTAAAAATGGGTGGAGGGGGAGTGAGACCCAAACTGAGCCAGCCACTCAATTGGACTATGGAATGCCAAGTGGCTTTCGAAAAGCATAAATGGCTTTTTGCAGTGGAGCCAACACTTAAAAACATCCAAACCTGAAGAAACCATTTATAATACAAGTTGATGCTAGCGAGGTGGTAGTGGGGGCCATTCTTCTTCAAAGAAATGTGAAGGGGATGCTGCAACCCTGTGCCTATACTTCCCAGAAATTAACTGATACTGAAAGATGTTGGGCAGTGTGGAGAAAGGAAGCATATGCCGTTCAATGGGCACTGCTGACTTGGAAGTAGTTCCTAGAGGGCAGTAAAATTCATTTTGAAGTGTGGACTGACCACAAGAACTTAGAAGCCTTAAGGACCCCAAGAAAGCTATCTCCCAAACAAGTGTGATTGATCCAGTCCTTTAATTGGTTGAATTTCACCCTTCAGTACTTACCAGGAAGAAAGAATTTCATTGCTGATATGCTCTCTCGGATTCCCCAATACAAAAGCACCGGATAAGAAATAGTTAACTCCATTATTTCCTCCCTGTGTGAGACTAGGACAAAGCTACCATAGCTAAAAGTGTATGGCACTAGAGGAGGCACATCAAGCCCATAATTGACAGGCTGACAAGAGCTAAACCGGGTGTTGGCAACCCGTGGCTCTGGAGCCGCATGTGGCTCTTTCAGCTGTCTGCTGCAGCTCCCGATGCCACTGCTGCTGCCACCTTCATGGCCTGCCCACCATGTGTAGCATAGTGAAAGTGCACTTCACAATGGGGGAGACAGGATCCCCTCTTCCTCCTGCAGCCTCTTATGAAATGGAGCCACAATGTGTCCCTCCCCATGCCCTGGCAACTGCAGTGTCATTGGTTGGGGCACAATGCAGGACAGGACAGTATCTTGGGGCGGAGAGTAGGTCACATGTCCAGCATCAACCAAGGTCAGAAGTAGCCGCCCTGCGGTTCCTGATGCAGTCAGAGAGGGAGGGAGAGGGAGAGAGAGAAAGAGAGAGAGAGAGATTCGGCTTTGTCTACTCCCCTCTCTCCACTTTTGCTCAGTTTGGAAGGATTCAGTGGAGCCCGCCTTGGTGATGGGGGTGGGTCCCATACTTAGCCTGCCAAGCATCTTCAGGGGCACCCGGAGACTATATTTTCCAGCCACTTTGGACCGAGTTGCAGGATGCGTATACGTGCCTGTGAGAGTGTGCTGCTGCTTGGCATGATGCTTCTCTGAAGTGCGTGTGGCATCTAAGGTGGTAACCTTGTGGGGGTGTAACATAACAGATTGACAGTCACTCCTTTTGCTGATAGATCTGTAGTTTCCTGAATCTATTTTGTTTCCTTTTTTGAAGATGGGAACTACATCTTCAACTACACAGCATTTCACTGGTCTACACTAGTAGACCAGTGAAATGCTGTGGACGTAGCATACTTAGATTTCAGTAAGGCATTTGACAAAATAGAACCACAATCTACTTCTTGGTAAGCTAGAAAAATATGGAATAGACAACTTCAATACCAGATGGATTTGTAGCTGGCTGACAAACCATACTCAATGATACTATATCCACATGGAAAGAAGTGAACAGTGGGATACCATAAGGCACTGTCTTAGGCCCAGTACTTTTCAGTGTCTTTATAAATGACTTAGATGAGGGAATAGAGGGGGAACTCATCAAATTTGCAGATGATACTAAACTGGCAGGAATAGCCAACATCCCAGAAAACAAACTCAGGATCCAAAAAGATCTTGACAAACTTGAACAATGGGCCCTATCCAACAAAATGAATTTTAATGTGGAGAAAAGCAAAGTTTTACATTTAGGCAGAAAAAATCAAAGGTATTGTCAGATGTGCCTCCATTCAAAATCCAAGAAAGAAAATGTTATATACAATATAACGTTTTTATACAGAAAAGTAATTTTACTAGATATGAAGTGATAGCAACAGAGGAAGATCTGAGGCAAAAGGTGAGGAAATCACATATAGAAAGTTATCCCAAGGGCCCATCCCTGACAATTCAAACTGGACATCCAATCTGAGGTGTGTATAATGTCATGTGGGTTCATCTTCAGGTGGCGTCTCACACATCTGGGATGCCGAGACGGTTGATCTTGGCATAGAAAAGATAAGTGTATGCAGTAAGCAGGAAAGCATCCCAACTTTTACAGTTCATGCAACTTCAACCTCCAGCAACCTTCCCCCGTGAAGTCCAATTATTCCTCCCCCACTCCATTTCCATGGCAGCTGGCAAGAGTCAAGCAGTTAAAAATGTCAGAAAAGAAGAAATCTTGGAGGCTGACAGGTATAAGAACAGATTAGGCGTGACCTGGCTCAAAAACAGTAACGGTGAGAGGGACCTTTTTTTTTTTAATTACATTTATATGCCGCCCTTCTCCGAAGACTCAGGGCGGCTTACAATTTTTGGAGCACAACCCAATGCGCTCAGCAATAGCCTTCCTTCCATTGTATATGCCTGCTTATTACTAAGCGGCATTTTTACAAGGTCAGCTTATTGCCCCCAACAATCTTGGGTCCTCAATACCACCCTGAGAGGATGGAAGGCTGAGTCAACCTTGAGCCTGGTGGGATTCGAGCCTACAATAATTGTAGGCAGCTGGATCTTAAGAGCAGGCATTTAACAGCCTGAGCTACCTTGGAGTCCTAGTGGATGATTGTTTGCATATGAGCCAGCAATGTGCAGCAGCTGCCAAAAAAGCTAATACAATCCTGGGTTGTATAAACAGAGGCATAGAATCAAGATCATTAGTGCCATTTTAAAAATTCTAGTAAGACCACACGCTGGAATACTGTAACCAATTTTGATCACCATACTACAAAAAAGATGTTGAGACTTTGGAAAAGGTTCAGAGAAGAGCAACTAAGATGATCAAAGGCCTGGAGACTAAACCATATGGAAGAACAGCTGCAGGATTTGGGTCTGGCTAGTCTAAAGAAAAGAAGAATTAGGAGTGACACGATAGCAGTATTCCAGTACTTGAGGGGCTGCCACAAAGAAGAGGGGGTCCAATTATTCTCCAGAGGGCAGGAGAAGAAACAATGGTTGGAAACTGATCAAAGAGAGAAGCAACCTGGAATTAAGGAGAAACTTCCTGACAGTGAGGACAATGAACCAGTGGAACAGAAGTTGCCTTCAGAAATCATGGGCGCTCAATCACTGGAGGTTTTTTAGAAGAGGCTGGGCAGGCACTTGTCTGAGATTGTATAGGTTCTCCTGCTTGAGCAGGGGGCTGGACTTGAAGACCTCCAAGACCCCTTCCAGATTCAATTCAATTCAATTCAAGTCTAGTCTAGTCTAGTCTAGTCTAGTCTATTCCTCAGTAACAGTAGCTGAATGGATGGATACATTGAAAGCTGCTTGGGAAAATGTGCAGAAAGCCTGTCTTTTATATAAAGTATGAACATTTAACATCTCAAATAATATTGCAACTGAAACACTGAACACTGCAATAAAAAAAATAACATCTTTTATCAGCCTGATTTATTTTCCTCATTTCTGAAGAACAAAGAGGGGGACAAAACATAGACATTCCTCAGAGTGACAAGAAATTATAGAAATAACACAATTACAATTCTGTGGTATTGTTGGATTAATTTAGTTGTTGAAGAATATTTGAGCCAGAGTAAAGGCTGGGATTTTATTTTAATAACCTTTGAAGCTTTTTTCCAGTATAACAGAAAGTCTGTTATGTCATGAGCACCATGCTTTCAGTGAAGTGTATTAAACTAGTTAGGAGTAAATGAGTCATATCATTTCAGCTCTCTGTTATGTTCTGAGTTGTTGCAGTTAGTGCTCTGAAGGATATGGAGACAGTCATTTCAAGACAAATTTTTCTCTGTCTTTCTCTGATGGATACAATTTTTATGTCTCTACAATTACCTTTCTAACTTCAAAGCACTCCACATTTTACCACTTTATAGCTATGAAAAAGCAATGCCAGAAATCAATTCACATCTGACCCTCACAAGAATAATTTGCAAGGTAAGGAGATCGAAAATCATTTTCTTGACAGAATTAGGAACACTTTCAGCTTCCATTTTTCTAAGCAGAAGATACCCACACTTATCAAATACTCTGTGAATTCATTGGTAATCAGAGAACCAGGAGGCAGGAGGAGAATAACATTATGACTGGGAGGTGCAAATAAATCAAAGAGATTGTTTCAGATACAAGTGGAGAAAAAAAGGCAATAGAAAATAAAATGAGGCTTTAATATAGATGCTATGTGACAGGGAGCAAGTACATAAATATGGGTTATGTAGTTAAAATTATTAGGAATCTGGAAGGCACTTGGCATCATGCATTATTTTCTCCCACGGTTTTGTGGTGTGATAACACTGAGTATTGACATTACATTAACTGGTACCCTAAAACTGAATTTTAAAGCCAGTTAGAGCCAGCATATACAGACCAAAGATAACTAGAAGGCACCACCTATAGAAAGCTACACTGTATGAAAATATAATTGAACGGTATAGAACATAGAATAGGGGTGGGAGGGGTCTTGGAGGTCACACAGGAGATCCTATGTCTTGCCAGACAAATGGCTATCCAGTCACTTCAGTAACAGAGCACCCACAACTTCCAGAGGCAAGCCTGCCCTCAGGTGTTTTGGGAGATTAGGTTGACCCCTTCTTCTCTGCGATAGCCTCTCACTACCCTCAAGTATTGACTCAGCCTTCCATCCTCTCAGGGTAGGTAAATTGAGGACCCAAGATTGTTGGGGGCAATTAGCTGACCTTGTAAAAATGCCGCTTAGTAATAAGCAGGCATATACAATGAAATTAAGGCTATTGCTGAGCACACTGGGTTGTATCCCAAAAATTGTAAGCCGCCCTGAGTCTTCGGAGAAGGGCGGCATATAAATGTAATTTAAAAATTAAAAAAGTATTGAAATACTGCTATCATATCACCCCTCTTTGGTAGACTAGGCATACCTAGTTCCCTCAATCTTCGTTGTATGATTTAGCATCCAGACCCATCATCATCTTCACTGCTCTCCTCTACACACTTCTAGGGCCTTAACATCTTTTTTTGTATCATGGTGACCAGAACTGGTTGCAGTATTCCAAGTGTAATCTTACTAATGCAATATAAAGTGATACCATCACTTCACATGATCTTGAAACTATCCCTCTGTTGATGCAATTTAGGACTCCATTAGCGGTTTTTGGGCAGCTGCAGCACACTACTTGGCTCTTACTTAAGTAGTGGTCCACTAGGAGACCCAGATCCTTCTCACAGTACGTACTGTTGAACCAGGTACCACCTATTCTACCCCTGTGCATTTGATTTTTCTCACTTATCTATAGGACATCACTTTTCTCACGACTGCATTGTATTTTGTGGGGATTATTTGTTGAAACTTATTTTACAGGAATGCCATGTTCTCGACTTGAATTTAGAAAATGTTGGTAACTTACTAGAATGAAAGTGCAGTGTCAATAGCAAAAGTCCTATGTTTGATACAGTGAATTTCTAATACAAGCATGATAATGGAGTGAGATGAGTTGCTATTGTGGAAGATTGCTAACAGACAGCCTCCCCCCCAATCAACTGTCAGCCTGCCACAATCAAGACCCACCATCCAGAGGAGTTTCAAGGCTTTTCCATTGCGAAGAAGAATGCTGTTCAAACAATACAGGACACAAACAATTCCTGGCATTACTCCTGCATCTATTCCATTTGTCCTTTGTGTAACTTCACCTATTTGGTAAATAGTTGTGCTTGTCCTTTTATGTTTTCCCTGCCACTGACCCAAGGCAATTTGACAAATCTCCCAAGGAACCATTCTATATGTGTAACTTGGTTTATGTTGATATTAAAGTTGAGATGAAGCCCTTAGGGCTACATCTTGAAAATTCAGTAAAGACTCATTACAATCTTCAGGCTGTAGCTATTTTATTGCCTTCTTTAATAATTGTGAGTGGAAAATTGTTGTTACTAAACATTATTAACATTAGTTTCTATCATTGAGTGCTGGGTTGTTGTTCTGTCCTCACCACACGTTAGTCTGTGCAGCTAGACATGCAGCTAAACCCACCTATCTCCCAATAAAACAGACCGTGTGCGTAGATCTGAATGCTTTATTGAAAAAACAGGATATGGTGAAACTGGAGAAAATCGAGATACATACAATGATAACCAAATACAAGGTACACAGTTACTGCTGAACATAACAATAAATACAAGCAATTTAAATCTCATCAGCGATGCTGTGTGTGTGGGATGTGGGTTTGTCCCTGGATGACAATATGCCACAGATTAAGATGGTTTCTTCTTTGTGTTTCCACCTTCTCCAAATGTTTAAGAAAATGGGGTCTGACTTCCCAGCATGCACTTGGTTTGAGAGTGCGGGCTGATGGGTAAAATGGATTGGGTCAGCTTCAAAACAATATACTTGGCACTGTCTCTCTGGCCACTAGATGGGGCTAGAGTGCAATAACTATATAAAGATCATATGTTGGGGCACATTTGTCTCTCTGGCCATTAGATGGGGCTAGAGAGCAACAACAGTATATAACAGTTATATGCTGGGGCATGACAGTTGTAGTTTTGTTCTCCCAACGTATCTCACATTAAAAAATTTTTTTAGAGAGTGGAAGAAAAATGCTACGGGTATATGAAACTGTGGAAATTATACCACTCTTCCATGCTTCTGAAAAAGGGAGGCTTTTTTAAAAGATGCAAATACAGAAAAGGGATAATAAAGGATTACAATGATTGGAAGATATCACTCTATGAATGTCCTCCAGGTGGCAAATGAAGCATGACAAACCCATGCTTAACATCTAGTATGGAGCAAATTTTTAAAATTACATTTATATGCCGCCCTTCTCTGAAGACTCAGGGCGGCTTACAACTTTTGGGATACAACCCAGTGTGCTCAGCAATAGCCTTGATTCCATTGTATAGGCCTGCTTATTACTAAGCGGCATTTTTACAAAGTCAGCTTATTGCCCCCAACAATTTTGGGTCCTCAATTTACCTACCCCGAGAGAATGGAAGGCTGAGTCAACCTTGAGCCTGGTGGGATTCAAGCCTACAGTAATTGTAGGCAGCTGGAACTTAAATGCAGGCATTTAACAGCCTGAGCCACCAAGGCCCCTTTATTTAAGATTATTTAAGATTTATTTAAGATGCTTCTTAGACAAGGCATTTGTTGCAGTACTTTTATCCTCAGGACTTGATGAGGACTTGAGACATTATGCTTCATTTGTAATATTTTAAACATTACCTCTATAATTTTTCCCATAGAAAATATACTGAGAAGATGAAACAGCTTCACCAAGTCTCTTGTTAGTGCCAAGATCTCTCTAAAAAAACATTTTTTTTCCAAACCATAATAATTTTTTACAAGAAAGATCTAGAAATGTTGGTTGGATACTCCTGTAATGATTATAAAAATCAGCATCCAAGGCAGAGGTGGTATTCAGCAGGTTCTGACCAGTTCTGGAGAACCAGTAGCGGATATTTTAAGTAGTTCAGAGAACCAGCAAATCCGACCTCTGACTGGAGATTTTACAGTATCCTTCCCCTGCCATGCCCACCAAGCCACGCCCATAGAACCGGTAGTAAAAAAAATTGAACTCCACCACTGATTCAAGGCATGAGATACTTGACGGTACCATGAGAGACGCTGGGGAGATTAGTGAGGAACCATACAAACTGATACACTTTACCATTTTAATTTTGAAGGAAACAATAAATTTACAACTAAAACTCAATTTTGACAGAATTGTTCAAAATCAAGCTGATTGAAATTTTGAATTAATTTTTTTTCTTATTTAAGTAAAAAAATGTCTGTTAAGTTTGACTTGCTGTTTTGTTTCCCAAAGCTGATTTGAAATGAAAATGTTAACAAATCCTTGGAAGATCAAATTATGATTATTTCACGGTCTTGACTGTTTTGAATTTCAGTTCCTAAAAGACAGGAAGTAATATGGCAAATTTCCGACAGTAACTTGGACAGTTTGTTTATTGTTGAAAAAGGAGCGGAGAAAGAGAGAGATGGGGGGAGGGAGGGAGGGAGAAAGATGATGATGATCTTGTTCATTTGTACACTTGTTTGTTCTGTTTATTATTCATTAATTATTTGCAGGAATAAAATTACCACTATAATTATATCATTATAATGTAATTGTGGCTGTATTAATTGAGCAATTATATAACGCCAAAGTTCATTATTAATACAGAGTACATAAAATAGAAGCTTGTCTTCACTGAGGAAGGAAAGGATGTTGTTCAAGTGCTGCCATTTCAATCAAAATGCTAAATCATCCAAAATTAGGCAAGTCTTTAAAACCATACTATTCATGAAATAGCATGGAATCACTGAAATATTTGTCCACAAATGGTTCTTTAAAAGCAGAAGAGGGGAGGAGGAGAATTAACTACAGTTATTTATTTATTTATTTATTTATTTATTTATTTATTTATTTATTCGACTTGTATGCTGCCCCCTCTCCAAAAGGACTCGGGGCGGCTCACAGATAAAAACAATACAATAAGTTAAATTAGCTAAAATAGAATTAAATTACAACAAGCCAAATTAGACTAAAAATCCCTTAATAAATAAGAAACCCATTCCCCAAGGAGTCAGCACAGCCCAGCCTGTTCAAACAACCAGGTTTTTAGGTCGTGACGGAAGGTGCGGAGGTCAGGGGCCAGGCGGAGACCCAGAGGTAGTTGGTTCCAGAGAGTGGGAGCCACTACAGAGTAGGCCCTTCCCCGGGATACCGCCAACCGACACTGAGTTGCAGACGGCACCCCGAGAAGTCCTTGCTTGTGCGCTCGTACAGGGTGGTTGGTATTTGATGCCGCAGTAGACGCTCCCGTATATAACCCGGATCCATGTCTCGTAGGACTTTGAAATAAGTCCTAAATTAAAACATTAAAATAAGGTGTGATGAAATTTCTAAATTATTTTATCAGTTCTGCTCTAAAGAGATTTGTTCTATCTCATATAATATCTTCTATCAGATCTCAGTATTCCTGGCAGAATCTGACTTTAACATTACTGCTGCAACTCCAACATAAACCCAAAAGGGCCCCAAGGAAGTCATTAATCAGCATGATGATGAGATAACTGCAATTCTGGATGTAACCTTGTTAGTAATATTCAACACTTCTATGAAAAGGAAAGAAACACACTTAGCTAATCTGCTAGATATAATAAAGTATATAAAACTGTCACAGCAGAGAACAACAGAAATACTTTCAGTACCCAACTGATAAAATGTATACCAAGATATGCTTAAGAAACAATTTTATCCAATGCATGAAATCAATATGCATAGCTGAAATTTTGAAAGCCCACTTTCAAGAGTACTCATGCCTTATAAATAGCCTATAAGTAACTTTAAATAAATGAATGGAATTAAAATTATTTATAGGCCATAAGAATTCTTTCAAGGTGGATTACAAAATTCATAAAAAAACATTCACAATTAAAATCTAGTAAATAAATGGGACTAAAACAAATAAAATAATGAAAAAGGTTAAATGGTTTAGTAGGTCACATTGTCTTTAGAATGTTGGTGGTAGACTGCACAAATAAGGCCCGATACACCCAAACACTTAATAAGTCTAACAAAGATAGTGATGGACAAATTAATAATTGGATTCCACTTTCACAGAAGACATTTTAGTCACACTGGTGATCTGATGGAGCTACAAATACCGTATTTTTCAGTGTATAAGACACACTTCCACCCAAAAAACGTGGGTGGAAATGTCTGGGCATTTTATACAGCTAATGTTGCTGAAACCCCGGCCACCCACCAGCCCCCACCCTTCGGCCTCTGCCTCCCAGCAATTTGCCTCCTTCCTTGCAGCAAACAGCAAGGTCAGCTTCAGCACAGCCTGATTTAGCATAAGCAGCTGATTGTCGGTTGGACCTGCCTACCAGAATACTGACGATCAGCTGTTCCAGCCTACAGGGATCGCCATTGCTTATTGCCGCCTCTGTGCATATTTTTGGCTTCCATGCGTTCCATTTTCAGCCTCCGTGCACCCCACAGAGTGCTATTTCTGAAGCAGCCAGAATTCATTGTGATTGCTCAAAAGTTGGTGCTTGCTTTCAGGATAGAGCCATGCAACTTAGAGATGTTGAAGAGTGGAGCAGCTTGCTTTCCTTCCCTAACATAAACTCTGGGACTCCAGATATGTACAGAAGATAACTGAGTGATAAGCCTTGGACATGACTTGGGCTATTTGAAGAACTGCCTCTCCCTTCTTACATCTACCTAGCCACCAGGACAGGAAAGCAGGCCCCATCAATTAGGGATGCTTATCTAGTGGGACCACAAAAAAGGGCTTTCTTGGTGGTAGCCCGTTCTTTAGGAAACACCATTCTCTTGAGATATGGTTGGCCCTCACCCTGTTCTTCTGAAAGACCAAAAATGTGGCTTTGTCAGCAGGCCTGGGACCATGAATGGAGATGGAGCTGATCAGATGGCTGATCTGACTGTGTTATTGCTGCCATGGAGGGGGGAGGCCGGGGGAGATTTCTTAGGAGTTTGGATTATATGGTGGATTTTTTAATGTTGTAAGCCATCCAGACTCACCTGTGTGAGAGTTGGGCAGCTATACAAATTAAATCAAATCAAATATAAAATAAAATAACCAAGTTATTGTTTTTTATTTTTCTGCCCTGAAAGATTTCAGCTTGTTTTTCTATTGAATTATACAGCTTATATGTTGTATTACAGATGGGGAAATTTTTTGAAGTTATTTATGTTAGATTTTGCAGCAGAAATTCAAATCCAGAAAGCACACACAGATGACTGATTCAGCAGGATTCATTAACTTTTTATATACATAATGGGTAAAATGTACAATACCAATAGTAGATTCTTCAATGTGGTAAAGGTTACAAGCAAAACACAAGCAGAGGAGAGAACAGCAGAGAACAGTTTCAGTTTTGATTCAGAGTTGCAGAGCTTATTACAGAGCCACACCTAGGCTCCTTCCAGTTTCAGTTTTCAAACAGTCCTCATTGGCTGACTTAGTTGCTATGCCTATTCATTAGCTGATCTTGTTACTATGCCTGTGCCAGTTCATGAATATTCTGACACCACTCTCTTCATGACTGGAAGAGACATAAATCCAATTAATATTCTTCAGATACCTGTATTTGAACACCCACATTCACAGTTCCCTTCAAATACCTGAGAATCCTTTTTACTGTGATACAGCCTTGCAATGAAACAAAGTTTATCCACAAATGCTAATAATTGGCAATCCCCACCTTTAACTTTCCAGTGTATATGCAACCATCAGCCTTGCAACTCTTGAACCCAAAACCTTTCAATGCCTTATCTAAACATATTCCAATTCCTGGCTGACTGTTTCAGCCCATAAATGGCCTTGTTCAATTTATACACCACGTTAAGCTTTTTACTTTCGTATCCTGGTGGATTGAACCATGTAAATTTCTTCCTCTAATTCTGCATTGAAGAATGTAGTAGTTATGTCAAAATGCCAAATTTTATGGCCATGTGCCGCTACCAATGCTACCTGATGCTTTCACTCTTTACAGTTAGCGTGAATAGCTCATCATAGTGCACATTTTTCATCTGTGAAAACCCTTGTGCCATTAACCTGCTTTATATTGGACCTCATTATTGGGCAATATTTTCTTCTTATATACCCACTTGCATCCTACAGCTTTGCTACTCTGTGGCAAAGTCATAGATGTGAACACTTCATGCTCTCCCATGGATTTCATTTCCTTAATCATGGCTTCTTTCCACTTTACTTGTTCAATTTTAGGTAATGCCAATACTTCACCTCTATAACTGTCTGGTTTGGTTCTGCAACCCAACAAGACAGACACAGACTTCAGAGAGTAATTAGGATTGCAGAAAAAACAATTATTACCAACCTGCCTTCAATCGAGGACCTGTATCCTGCACGAGTCAAAAAGAAGGCTGTAGAAATATTTACAGACCCCTCACATCCTGGACATAAACTGTTTCAACTCCTATGCTCAAAATGACGCTTTAGAGCACTGCGCACCAGAACAACTAGACACAAGGGGAGGTTTTTTCCAAACGCCATCACTCTGCTAAATGAATAATTCCCTCAACAGTGTCCAACTATTTACAGTGTCTGCACTACTATTATTATTAATCTTCTCATCACTCCTTATCATCCATCTCGTCCCACTTGTGACTGTATGACTGTAACTTTGTCACTTGTATCCTTACAATTTATATTGACTGTTTCCTAGTATGAGTTGATTGCTTATTGTACCCTTTGAGTATTATTAAGTGTTTGTTCTGACCCAAACCTTGTTCCAAGGAAATAAACACGAAACAGAGGTAACAGAAGAGCCTTTTAATGATTCTTTACGAATTCCATTCCTTCCCGGTTAAAAGGCTGTTTCAAACTAATTGTCTCTGATAAGAACAAGCCTTGCCAAGGTTGTGCAAGGCTGCCAAGAACACTAGATAAAATTACTAAGAAATATTTTAAACACAAAGAGTCTCCAAACACCAACTAAGATATTCCGAACGTCCACAAGGCTTGAGTGCAAAAACTTCTTTGCTTCCTGAAAAGAACTCCGGTTTCTCAGCTGGCTTTTATCTCTTGAGGGAGGGGCCATTACCTTGCAGCCTTACTCCCGAGTCGCCCGTGCTGCTGCAGCTGCTCTTTCCTTCAAGCAGTCCTGCATGCACACACACTGAGCACAGGCTCCTCGGGGACCTCTTCATCACTGCTGCCAGCCTCCACGATCTCCGAAGGCAACATTCCACTCCTTGATGGTCCTGGCCCCATCCCTGCATCACACACAGGCCCCTCATTTGAGTCCTTGCTCTCTGAGACCTCAGCCGTCCACACCTGCTGCCGGTGAACCACAACAGTGTTGTAACTTATGATTCTTGACTCTTGACAAATGTATCTTTTATGTACACTGAGAGCATTTGCACCAAGACAAATTCCTCGTGTGTCCAATCACACTTGGCCAATAAAGAATTCTATTCTATTCTATTCTATTCTATTCTATTCTATTCTATTCTATTCTACTTCCTTGGCTCATACCATACATTACACACTTTAATTTCACTAGCAGAATATTTGTCAGGTGGAATCCCTTTGTTCCATCACTCTGACCTGCCTGGCATTGACTGCTCCTGTGCTTCAATCTTCTCTTGCTTCATATCTTTTTCAGCTTTTCCTCCCTGAACGCTGACACCATCATTGAGTTACCGTCACTGAGTTACCATCACTAAGTGGATCACTGTTACTAAGTCAATCATTTGCATCAATTCTGTTCCAATTTTGCTCTGCAAAGCTAGCAGATCTTGAAATCACTATTCTCTTGCTCCTATTGCCAAAGTGATAGCTCTCTGAGCCTGGTTCATAGCCCATAAACCTGAGCTTTCTAGCCTTTGGTTGTCCCTTTCTTCTAATTGCTTTTGGAATATGCATCCACACATTGCTTCCAAACACTCTTAAATGTGCCAGAGATAGTTTTCTCCCATATAGCACTGCATATGGAGTATCATTAATGGAGGAACTCCACAACCTATTAATTAATTAGCAGTCAATATGGCTTCACCCCAATATAACCTGTGCAGACCAGAATCCTCTAGCAGTGAGTCCTTCATGATTTGTAAGACTCCATTCTGCCTCTCAGCAACACCATTCTCAGCTGCTGTGTACGGATTTGTGTGTCTGTGTTTTATTCCTAACTGTCCCAACCAGTTGAAAACTTTTTGACATGAATTCTTAACCTCTGTCAGTTTGCAGCTGACATACCTGTTGTTTATATCATCTTTCTATGAAGCTTACCCAATTGCTTACATTTCTGTAGCACCTCTATTTTACTCTTTAGTAAATAGAAGAACCCAAACCTGCTATAGTCATCTACATTGACCAGTGTGTACCTTGCTCCTTCCAAACTGGCTTGCATTGGCCCAACCAAATCTGCATGTACCAGCTCTAGAACTTGTGTTGTTTGCTTTGTGCTACTCTTGCTCACTGGGAATGCCTTGGACTTTGATTATTTACATACTGCACAATCCAAATATACCTTACATCCCTTTAAATTCAACCCTTCTGCAAATTGTTCCATCTTTTGAATAACTTTGAAGCTGGCATGGCCAAGCTTTCTGTGCAAGAGATGAACACATGAATCATGCTGTACCAGATTTCCAAATGTCTGTGCACACCAAACATTTTGTTCCTGCAACACATAAAGGTTATCTTGCTTTATGCCCATTTACCAATGTGGTCTCAAATCCTTGTTCGTCTAAACTAGAGACACCCAGCAAATTATGTTCCATTTCAGGCACACACAAAACATCATTGAACCTTGTTTCCAAATATGGAATTTGCACACTGCTTCTTCTAATGACTTTAGCCTTTTTGCTATTTGCCAAGGCTACTGCATCTCCTGCAGCTGCATCCATCTTGTAAAACAATTTAGAATTATTAACAATTGTTTGACTAGCCCCACTGTCAATCAACCATTGATCTTTGCTATTACAATTGCTGGCTTTTGCCACAGCAATTTCTCCATCTGATTTTCTTCCTTGCAAACTGCTTCTGTTTTGCAAATAATTTCTTCCTTGCAAAAGGTTTTTCTTTTGAAACAGTCCCTTTTTAGGTGTGTCTTTTCTCCACAGATAAAGCACTGCTTCTGTTGCTGGGCTGTAATCTGATCTCTCCTGCTGCTTTTCTCTTCTCTGCAGACAGTGTTGTTCTTATCTCTCTGCTCCTTGTGTCCCCACCTAAGGAATTTCTCCTCCCGCTTGTTTTGTTCAGCAATTAAACAAGCTTTAAGGGCTTCCAAATGCAACTCCTGCTCTGGTTTGCACTCAAATGCTGCAGAAACAATGTCCCATGAGTCATCTAAACTGTTTAAAACCAGCAGCACTTTCTGAGATTTATGGATCTGCATTCCACGCTGTTCTAACTCCACAAAGTTTGCATGTTTACAAGATGCTGCTCAACGGATTCTCCTGGTTGCAGACTGGCTCTGTATAACTTTCTTGATAATTGCACAGAGTTATATTGCATGCAGACACACTCACATGCAGACTTCTTAACTTCAGCCAGACCTCCTTTGCAGTCTTTAAATCAGCCATACTGATAAACTATTCATCTTCTAAACTTAAGATGATATAAGCCATTGTTTTATCATGCTGCCTCTGATCTGCATCAGTTAATGGCGCTTGGGGTGAGGTTTTCCACAATATCCCACAGTTCCTTAGCTTTCAGGAAACATTCCATCTTTGCAGCCCACATAATATAATTCTTCTGACCCGGACGAGGCAGAGTTCTCCTTAATTTTCTCAGCCATCCTTTAAAGCTTTTTTCTGCTTTGCTTCTTCTTGTAAACACGGGCAGTCTCTCTCTCTCATTACAATTCAGTCTTTTTGTATGTTCTGGGCTGCTGGGCCCATAACCTGTTAGATTTTGTAGCAGAAATTCAAATCCAGAAAGCACACACAGATGACTGATTCAGCAGGATTCATTAACTTCTTTACATACATAATGAGTAAAATGTACAATACGAATTGTAGATTCTTCAATGTGGTAAAGGTTACAAGCAAAACACAAGCAAAGGAGAGAACAGCAGAGAACAGTTTCAGTTTTGATTCAGAGTTGCAGAGCTTAATACAGAGCCACGCCTAGGTTCTTTCCAGTTTCAGTTTCTAAACAGTTCTCATTGGCTGACTTAGTTGCTATTTATTGGCTGACCTTGTTATCATGTCTCTGCCAGTTCATGAATAATCTGACAATTTATCTTGGTTTGGTTTTCTTACATCTTAAAAACCTAGCATTTTAGCAGATGTACATACACTTTTCATATCTGCAGCAGATAGGTAGGTAGGTAGATGCTAGCTAGCTAAATAGCTCCAAGACCAGTAATGTGGGGTTGTGAATGAATATCATTCTTTGCACTTTTTATTGAGCTGCTGGACAAGCACTGTATAATTCCTACACACATTCTCAGCATTTCAAGTTTGTCAGAAATAATTATACGATTAAGCATGCTTTTGAAAGAATGGAAAGTAAAAATAGTGATGATGTACCTGGGTTTAAAATGTTTTTCAGAGAAGGTAGACAGATAGAAGGTGGAAGATAGTTAAAGAGAGATCCAATCTAGAAATAAGGAGAAATTTTCTGACAGTGAGAACAATTAACCACTGCAACAGCTTGCCTCCTGGATTGTGGATGCTCAATCATTGGAGTTTTCAAGAATAAAATGGTCCAACCATTTGACCAGGATGATATAAGGCAGGGGTGTCAAACTCATGGTGTCATGGGGTCGTCACATGACATATCGGGACTTTTTTCCCTTTTGCTAAACCGGGCATGGACGTGGCCAGCGCATGACTCATCCGGCCCATGGCCCGGGAATTTGACAGCCTTGGTATAAGGTCTCCTGCCTTGAGCAGGGGATTGGACTAGAAGACCTCTGATATCCCTTCCAACCCTATACTAGGGGTGGGATTCAAAGTTTTTAACAACCAGTTCTGTGACCGTGGCTTAATTTGTGGATGTGGCTTGGTTGCCATGTGATTGGGTGGGTATGGCTTGGTGGTCACATGACCGGCTGGGTGTGGCTTGGTGGTCATGTGACTGGGTGGGTGTGGCCTTGTGGCCACGTGACTAGAAAATGAAATACAAGTGGTCCTTGCTTTATGGCCGGGTTGCTTAGCAAGTGTTCTAATTTATGACTGACCTCCCCAGAGCTACTTGACCTATTTTTGGAGTTTTGACAGCCATGCGCGCGTGCGCGCACACACACACACACACACACACATCCTTCTAACCCGGATGGAGCAGGGGGTTGCACTAGAAGATGACCTCCAACATCCCTTGCAGACCAGCCCTAGATTGTTGTGCTGTTTCAAAGAGTCTTCTGAAGCCAGGGTTTGTGTCCGTCCTTCCTTTTGTCTCTCTCTCTCCCTCCCTCCCTGCTTCTATCTATCTATCTATCTATCTATCTATCTATCTATCTATCTATCCATCCATCCATCCATCCATCCATATATCTCATTCACTTTCTCCTCCCTTCCTTTCCTTCTTTCTTTCCCTTCCTTCCATCCCCTTTGTCTATCCCTTTTCTTCCTTTCTCTTCCTTTCTCTCTCCCTTTTCTTTCTTTCCCTTCATTCTTTCTTGTCTTTTCCTTCTCTCCCTCCCTCTTTCTTTCCCTCTCTCTTTCTCCCTCTTTCTTTCTTTCTTTCTCTCTCTCTCTCTCTCTCTCCCTCTCTCTCTATCCCTTCCCTAACCCAGGGGTCACCAGCCTTTTTGACCTCAGGGACCACCAAACTCATACTTTTAAATCCCGGGGACCACTAATTTGAATTTTGACTGACGGTGGCGCAGGAAACTTTGACCGGGCTCTCAAGAGATGAGAGTGACTCTGGCTGCTTCTCTCTGCTAACAGGCGGCCAAGATATCTGCAAAATTCTCTCTCTCTAAGTATCAACAGTGAGGTGTCACATAAAATAGTTCATTCTGTATTGTTGAATTTCTACTGCTTATTGCCTCAAATATTGAATACTGTCACCTTGATTGTTTTGCATTTCATGATTATCAGAAGCCACTCTGTATAATAAAACAGAACTATTTTGCCATTATATTTCAATTTCTCTTTCTCTCAACAACCTCTCTACCCTAACTATCAGCCTGCAATGGGCTGGTAACATAAAATAAAAGAAGCCTTGCCAAAAGGCTCTGATTTTGTGGCAGGGACCCACACCACAAATACATGAAACTCTCGATTCCTCCATCATCCACAGGAGAAGGAAAACATGGCAATACAAGGAACCAGGAACCTCCCCTTCAGACAAAGAAGTGGTCTGCTGGATGTGGTTTTATACATGGTGCCCTGAAGGACTCCAGAAGCCGGGCTCAGGCGCTTCTGATAGACACATAATGGGGGGCAGGGGGTGCGTCCTCGGGCAGGACTGTAAACAGGATACCTGGGAGCTGGCAGGGTTTAAGAGAGGGGCGAAAGCAGCAGTGGTGGCAGAGGGACGGTTTCCTTCCCCCTTGTGAAAGCCCCTTCAGGCGCCACCTTTTCCCTTCCAGTGCTGCCTCCAATGCCAATTGGAAGTTCAGCGCTTCTGGATGGAGCTCTTCTCTGGCCGCCGTGCTTTGGTGACAGGTGCAGGCAAAGGTAGCGTCCTCAGGGCTGCGCCACTGGAGCAATGCTGCCACTTCGGGACAAACCCACCCCCACCCCCCTGTGTTAGTGCGGTGCAACAACATTATGCTCCCCTTTGCACAGGAGTTTGGCCAAGCTACCTGCAAAATCATCTCTCTTGAGGAGCACTCAACAGTTTGCAGATATCTTGGCTGCTTGTTAGCAGAGAAAAGCCGCCGGAGTCACTCTCATCTCTTGAGAGCCCAGCCAAGCCAAAATTTCCTGCAGCGCTCACGCTTCAGCGCTTTGACTCCCAGGGACAGGAGTTCAGCTAAGGGGCGGGGGCGTGTTGGGAAGCAGAGCAAGCAAAGCCAGAGGTCGGTAATTTTCACTGCAAGAAGCCTCCAGACGCCACATCTTTTTGTCACTTCTTTGCTGGCCGGAACCGAGCCGGGAGCAGCAGCTGAAGGATTCTCCTGCCAGCAAAGAGGTGCCGGTTGGAGGCTTCTTGGCTGGGGGATGGGGACATGGCGAGACTTGGAAGGCAGCTCCTGCACCTTGCCTGTCCCTTTTTGGTCCCTCCCTCTGCATCCAAGTACCTTAAAGGGACAGGCTGTGACAGTTGCCTTCCGAGCAGCAGTGGAGGCAGAAAAGTTCACCCTTCTTTTCGGGCATACACAGAGCAATGCATCTCACGGTGCCACAGGGACTCACCCACACGACATCTCATCACAGAAGGTCCTGGCCTCATGTGTGCACGTGAGGCTGGGACCTTCTGTGAGATGGCGCGTGGGCTACCAGCTCAGTTCCAGCTGGCAAAGAAGCAGCAGCTGGGACTCACCGCCCTGTTCTTCTCACCGAGGTACACCTCATTGCCTACTGGGCCACAGTGGAGATGCAGGCTGGCTGGGAGCCCAGTGGTTCTCAGCCCTGGCTTGCCTTCCCTGATGCTATGCCACCTGGGCGATGCAGGCCTGGGCAGCATAGCATCGTGCTCCCTGGTTGCTCCCACCCCGCTAGCAGCCAAGGAGCAGCAGCTGCAGAGAATCCAGGCAAGGTGCAAGCAGCGATGGGTCAGCCCTAGCTCACCTTCCTCTTGGCCACCAACAAGCCAGGCAAGTGGGGTGGAGGGAGAAGGTTGCTAGGCCATGAAAGCTGCATGGAGCCACAGCGCTGGTGGCTAAACAAGCCATGCAAGGGGGGAAGCTTGCTAGGACGTGAGTGCTAAGGATGACGGCATGGCAGTGGCGGCCTAGGCCAGCCCAGGAGTCAGGACTCAACTGGGGCTGGTGGCAGCAGTAGCATGTAGGCTACCAGGGCTTGCAGAGCCTCACTCACCTAGGGAGATCAGATGGTGGAAGGGTGGCTGGCTGCTGCTGTTGCTGGAAGCGGGCGGGAAAATATGGGAAGCGATGTTGCGCACATGCACTATAAGGAGTGTCTGGGTGGGGTGGGCAGGGGGAGAATGCTGTCAATGATTGTCATGCATGTGTGCAATGTTGCCCATGCATGCGATGTCGCGCATGCACAATAAGGACTGACTGGGCAGGAAATGAAGGAGTGGGCAGAGAGGAGTGGGGCCAGCCAGGGGCCCATTTTACTGGTTCTCCGAACTACCGGGAACCATAACAACCGGATCTATAGAACCGGACTGAACCAGTAGAATCCCACCCCTGTATGATACTATGCTCTAAATGGTCACAGCTAGCACACAATAATGTTTGTCACATATCATTGGCCCTTTAAATAAATAATGTGGTCTTGACTGAACCTTTGCATCTATCTTATCAGGTAGATATACATCTGTATATTTTATTTATTTTATTGGGTAGCAACATGAACATCTTCTGGAGTAAACAGATGAGGAATTGGACTGTTAAGAAAGTTTATAAATTTTAGCTGGGTACATTTTATATTTTTGGTACTGTAGCCATTACTCTTCATTGCCACTTTTATTATCTTTGCTTTCATAAGGATACATTGTTTAGGTTTCACAATAACAAAATACATACTTGCAACAGTTGTGTCAAGATAGAATAATAAACATGCTGTTATAGAGAGAGAAAATATTTGCACTCACATCATGCTACAGCTCTATTGTACTGTCTTCAATTAAATATATGATCAATTTCATAAAAGCTTAGGGCTACCAGATAAAAATGCAGACATTCACTAGTCAACAGCAGAGAGTTTAATGTTTCCTTATGTCTCTTCTCTGACATCTCACTGTCATCTAGATCTGGTAGCCCTAATTGAATTTGACTGCTTCACAAAATTATTAAAAGGAATGTTATGGAAAATGACCCAGAGGTTTTGTGCTATGTGATCATATACACATGTTCATTTATAGCCAATGGAAATTAATTCAAGATAAGTATATACTGAAATATAGTTTTGATTTTTTTAAATTTTGGCTGAATATACTTGGATGAATATTTGATCACTCACATATAACTCTTAACACACCTATCTAGCAAAGGGAATGAGCTAATTTATAAATTCAGTTCAACAAGTTCCTCATTAAGAACAAATTACTTGAGTTTGAAATCTGCTAATTTTCCAATCAGGGTAAGTGTTTGCACTTGTGATTTGGAAATAATTACCACAATGTATAACATCTTAACCTATGTAATGAGAGAATTCATTTCTGTGGGATGAGAAAAAAGCTGAACTAATCTGTGATGTCCTAACAATTTTTTACTAGCTAAACATTATGTCATTTGTATATCTGATCACTTTTACAGACAGTTCTAATTGTTTTTTTCAAGTTGGTTTGCGTTTTACTCTGATTCCATAGAGAATGTTATTTTATAGCAATAGCACTTAGTATATACTGTTTCATAGTGCTTTAATAATTAATAATTTAATTAATAATTTAATAATTTCATAGCGCTCTAAATTGATTACAGTCAGCATATCGTCCCCAACAATCTGGATCCTCATTAGAGATAAATTGTATTATATTATCAACATAGCCAACACTATAACTAGCTTTAGACAACATGAAAAGCCAAATCCAAAGTATACTATGGTTAAACATGATGCATGAACTCAGCTTTTGTGGAGTAATGTTTTATAGCTTAACATATTATGAGCTCAATGTAGCCTAGCTATGCTTGAACAAACGATGGCTCAGAATCTTACTGCTTTGATCTGTATGTCAGCCTTCCCCAATTTGTGGCTTTCAGACATGTAAGCCTACATAATCTCCAGCAACTAAGGTCCACTGCTAATTAGTCTAACACATTTAAGCAGGCACAAAATTGGGAACTACTGAAATGTAAAGATTGTAATCTGTTTAACATTATCTGTATGTCATTTACGTATTCACAGGAAAGGTGTTTAGAAGAAAAGATTTGTGAAATGAATTTTCTGCTGGTGCAGTGTTACATTAATTGCTGTAAAACTGACTTTGGTAGGATTTTTACTGTTTTTAGTAGATATTTTTTAATTTAGGCCACACTATTTTTTAGTAAAATGCTAATAATGATATGTATTTTGAGATGTAGTGAGAGAACTTGAAATAGACAATGTTAAAGACATTGCCACTTGAGTAAGAATGTCTGTTTGCTTCCACAGCTGTTGGCCCTGCTGCTGATAGACATCCTGAAGGCATATCTGACCACAGTAGAAAGAGCATTGGTTTTTACCTGAAATGCATCTTCTAGTTGTACGGGAGGAGAATCCAAAGCATGGGTAGTCTCTGCTTCCTTGCTTGAAGACTTGAGTCGATCAAAACTTAGTCCCATCTCCTCCTACTGAGCATGCCCAGGTTTTGATGAAGGCTAAATAATTGACTTGGGAGATTTTCTTGGTGCTCTTCCTGGGCATTCCTGAACTCAGGATCTGACATTCTTCAAGGTGGGTTTGGATACTCCTCCAGTATAACTAGAAGATGCGTTTCAGGTAAGAACCAACACTCTTTCTCAGTTGTACAGGTTGGAGAATCCAAAGCATGGGACATATCCAAGTTGGAGGTCCTAAGGGTGGGTAGTAGTCTGGTCCTGAGTCCCCATCTCCGTGTGCACTCTCTGCAGCACTCTTCTTCCAAGGGCTGCCTCCGCTGATGCAAAAGCATCCAGCTTGTAGTGCCTGATGAACAGTGATGGTGATGACTACGTTGCTGCCCTGCAGATCTTTTCGATAGAGGCCTGTGTGTTCCAAGCCGCCGTTGTGGCTGCACTCCTGGTTGAATGGGCTGTCACTCTACCGGGTAGTGGTAACGATTGGATCTCATAAGCCTTTGCAATGCATGCCCTAATCCACGACCTATGGTCAATGGTAAAACCTTATGTCCTGAAGAATCAGGCTTGAATGATACAAACATTGATTCAGTTTTTCTAATAGAGCCTGTTCTCTTTGTACATATGTATCACTTTTCTAACATCCAAAGAATGCCACTTCTTTTCTAACCCATGGACTGGTTTCGGGCAAAAGTCCTGCAGTACTATCTCTTGTGCTCTATGGAATGTGGAATTCACCTTCGGCATAAAGGTGGGATCTAGCCTCACTTTGTTTGGGTGGAATACGCAAAGATCGTCCCTTATAGATAGGGCTGTTAGTTCTGATATCCGTCTGGCCGATGTAATGGCCATTAGGAAAACCACCTTCAGGGTGAGCAAATGTAAGCCAGCCAACCACGGTGTCTTGAAAGGCTCTATCATGAGTGCCCTCACCACTTTGGTCAGATTCCAGGTGGGATACCTGTGTATTACTGGCAGTTTTAAATTGGTTGTTCCTCTGATGAACGTACACACCAGTGGATGCCGAGCGAGGGACTCTGAGGTCCCACAACCCAAAACTGATGCTATTGCCATCTGCCTATGTAAAGTATTGGGGGACAGGCCCCTATCCAGGTCCTCCTAGAGAAAGTCTAGCATCTGTGTCACTGACATTGTGATTGGTTCGAGCTGGGCTTTAACGCTCCAACTAGAGAATGCTCTCCAGGTGGCATCATAAATTCTGTTGGTTGAAGGTCTCCTAGAGGCCTGTAGTGTCTGTATGACTTTAGTTGAACATTCTAGCTGACTCAGTGTGACCCTTTCAAGTGCCATACGGTCAGTTGGAGCCATTGTGGTTCTGGATCCTGCAGTGCCCCCTGACTCAGGGATATCATGTCTGGAGGGATTCTCCATGGTCTGGCTACTGATGGATCGACCTGATCTGCGTACCAGGGCCATCTGGGCCAGTGGGGTGCTACGAGTAGGACCTCCGCCTCGTCCTCTATCACTCTTTTGATTACTCTCGGAATCAATGGGAGTGGGGGGAATGCATAAAGTAGATCCTTGGGCCCCACCCTTTAGAGGGCATTGGCTCTTTTTGCCCCTGGCGTTGGGAACCTTGAATAAAATCTAAGCAGTTGCGTATTCTTTGGAAACACAAGCAGATCCAGGACTGGCTTCCCAAACCTGTGTGACAACTCCCTGAACAGGTCTGGGTGTAGACGCCATTCTGAATGGTCGACTGTTGCCCTGCTGAGCCAGTCTGCCTCTACATTCTCCTTTCCTGAGATATGCTCTGCTCTGATCGATAGGAGATGTCTCTCTGCCCAGCGGCCTAAGTGCTCTGCCTCCTGCATGAGCACCTGGGAGTAGGTCCTCCCCTGCCTGTTGATATGTGCCTTGGCGGTCACATTGTTAGGATTAGAATGTGCTGACCTACTGTCCTTGCTTTGAATGCCCCTAGAACCAGGTGTGTAGCTCTGAGCTCCAGCCAGTTGATGCTGTTTCTGAGGTCTGTCTTGGACCACTGACCTTGTGTGATTTGGGACTGGCAATGGGACCCCCAACCAAACAGGCTGGCATCTGTCATAATGGTCAGTCGATTGGGTTTGTTGAACCCGCATCCCCTGGTCATTGCCTGAGACCACCACCACTAGAGGGATTGCTTCACTTTTGGTGGGACCCGCACCTTGGTTTTCGCATTGCTCTTGCCTGCTCTCTGGTAAGGTAATAGGAACCATTGTAGGGTTCTTGCATGCAGCTGAGCTCACGGTACTATTGAAATGAACAATACCATCTTCCCTAGCAGTTGTGAGAGCAGGTCCAGGTTCACCACTGGTACTGTGATCACTTTGCCTATCATCACTTTTATGCTGATCTGCCGCTCCTGTGACAGGTAAACTTCACAAGAGTGGGTGCCTATGACTGCCCCCAAGTGTTGCAGATGGCTTGATGGGTCCAGATGGCTCTTTTTGAAGTTCACTGAGAACCCGTGCTCCTGCAACATTCATACTGTGATCTCTACGTCCTCCCTTGCCCTTAGGGGTAGAAGAGGACTGTATCAATATGTTATCTAGGTAGCATTGGATGTGTATTGGTATCGTTCTGAGATGGGATGCTACTGCTACCAGTACGTTGGTGAACATTCTGGGCACTGAGGATAGCCCAAATGGTAGGACCCTATGTTGGTAATGTCTTCCTGCATAATAAAATCATAGGAACCTTCAATGTGCTTGTACAATTGGGATGTGCAAGTATGCCTCTGTGAGGTCTACTGACGTCATGACATCTCCTTCCCAGACATTCCCCAGGATTGACTATAGGGATTGCATCTTGAATCTCTTGTACAAAACATGTTTGTTCAGTCTCTCTTCAGATCTAAAATTGGTCCCCCCCCCCCGATGCCTTCTGGACTAAAAACAGGACTGAATAAAATCATTGCCCTTGTCTGTCTTTTGGTACCGGTTGGACAGCCTGAATGTCCAACAAATGCTGAACAGCTGTCCCCATGATACACCTTTTGACCGTCTCTTGATATTGGGCACCTTCTAAAGGAGTTCAGAGGTGTAGAGAGAAATTCCAGAGCTAGGCCTTGTCTTATTGTGTTCAGGACCCACTTGTCCATTGTTGTTGCTCCCATCGGTCGGCCCAGTCTCCCGCCGATGGGTGCGCTGCTCCAGTTGTCACTTTGCCAATGGAGCCCTTGAACAGTCATTTTCCTTGAAATCACTGACTGCCCGTGTCTCTAAATCAGGTTCTGTCCAGTTGTTGGCCCTGTGTTTGTGCATATTGTCTCTGGGAGTGCTTGGAGTACCCAAACCCTCCCCCAGTGGCTAGGAAGGGCTGCATGTAAGGTGAAGGCCGCCACTCTGCTTGGCCATATCTTCTAGGCAAGATCTTCCTCTTGTCCTTGGTCTCCACTAGCATGGATTCAATGGCTTCCCCGAATAATTTGCTCCCCTTAACTGGGGCAGAAGCTAGCTTCCACTTGTGCTTCAAGTCTGCCTGCCAATGGCGGAGCCAAACCAGGCACCTAACTGCCACCAAAGCTCTATGGCCCTGGTAGCATATTTGACACCATTAAGCGTGGTGTCAGCTATAAGCTCCATTGTTGCTATCATTTTGTTCAGATCCTGTTGTGATCAAGGATCACCAGGTAGCACCCTTTTCTGCATCTGTTGGAGCCATATCAGGGCTGCTCTGCTGAAGAATGATGCAGTTGAGGTTGCCTTCACTGCCCATGCAACTGGGTAGGCCTTTTGGAGGGTCTGTTCTGCTTTCTTGTCTTCTCCCTTCATGCCTTCCTCCGTGATGGTTGCTGATGTAGAAACTGCTACTGGTCCATCTATCTATTATCAATTCAGCCAGTTCCATGTAGTAGTTCTTCCTTTCATTCCCCCCTGGTGTCGGGAATATCACTGGTCAGTCCAACTGCCCTTCCATCACCTCCTTGAACAGCTCTGGTGATGGCACCATCTTGCTTTCCACCTTAGTTCTCGCAAAGAGAACAGTCTTTTGGGTCTGATGAATCTGGAGCAGATTCCTCTGTTGCTGTGGCGGTCTCCAGGCCTGTTGCTGCTTTGGCTTTACCTAGCAGAATTTTAAACAACTGCTGGCAAAGCAGGCTGGTAAATGCTGGGGCCTCTGCCACTTCTTCTTCCTCATCAGAAAATGCTGTTTCCCTCTGCTCCTCTTCCCCTGTGACCAAAGCCTCACTTTGGGTATAAGACCACATTGAATTGGTTCTCTGGAAATTATTTCCTCCTGTCTCCCAACTAGTAATGGATGCAGTGTGTCAGGCCTTCTCTCATTGATTACCGGGTTAGGGTGATGACCTTGTTCCTACCTAACCTCTGTTAGAACCTCTAACATCAGGGGTTTCATTTCATCCCTAAACGTCTGCTGTCTGAGTCCTGCTGCTGTAGGAGTAAAACATCCTCTGGAGCCAGCCTCCACCTCTTTGGGGAAGATTCCCAACTATCACTGAACTCCTGGGAGCTTCCCTGTGCTTCTGATAAACACTCACTCTCTTTTAGACAAAGAGCTGTCTAACTATACTGCTCACCAGATCCCTCTGGTGTTGCAGTTTGGGCACAATTATCTTGATGCTTTGTTTCTATTGGTCTGCTTCCTGTAGCGTGGGAATTTCCGCCCCTGCAACTCTTTTCAAGGCTCTTTGCTTCCTTAAAGCCTCCCTTTCATCGGGTTTGGAAACCTTGTGAAAGGGCTTTTCTTTCTCTTCCACCATTGCTGTTCTACTGGTCGCTTTAGGCAGAGCTTGAGCCAGGTGATCCCTGCTCCTCCAAGCCTGCCTCCATCTCAGAGAAATCCACCATGTTGTCCCTTTTGTTCTTTGGGACAGGTAGCTTCGCCCGCGCTGGAGCTCAGCTGCCGCAGTCTGCTGGTTCCTGAAAGAGTATTGACTCTGCCCCCTCCACCACTGGGTGGACTTTTCTCAGGATCTCCTATTAGAGTTTGCTCAGCCACAACTGAGTATTGACTCTCTTAACTACTTGGGACCCCTTCTCTTTGGGAAACATCTATGTCTTTTTGGGGCTAGCTCATTCAGAGTCGCCGTGGTTTCCTCCTAAGCGTCCATCAACTGTTCAGCGTTTTTCCACTTGTTTTTCACCTCGCAGCTTCAGGATAGCTGAGCGCTTGCCTATCTATCCTTCTGGGGCCCCTCTTCTGCCTGAACGCTGCACTTCAGGATGGCCGAACGCTATCCACCTGCTCGTTTGATTCAGGGTGGCTGAGCGCTATCCTGCCCCTTCTTTCGGAGATGCGGTGGTTCTCTTCTAAGCGCCAAACTTTCCCTGCTGAGCCTACGTACCGCGGCCTCCCCGCTCACTCGAGCTTCAGCCCGGCTCGCTCTACTCACAGTTCCGATTTGCCTTCCTTGCCTTCTTCGAGTTGTTTATAGAATCCAAAGTGTGACTAATTGTTCTTTCCTCCTGAGCACTCTCTCTGTGCGTCTTCCTTGCATGAAGACTAAGTCAAAAACTGGGCATGCTCAGTAAGAGGCGGGACTAAGCTTTGATTGACTCAATCTTTAAGCAAGGAAGCAGAGACTACCCACGCTTTGGATTCTTCTACCTGTATAATTGAGAAACAGAATTCCAAGTATACCTTTGCATGGGTTCTTCTTGATTCCAGTGAAAGCAGCAAAGAAAATTCACCATTAAGGAGAAAATACATTACTCTAAAAAAAAAAAAGAGACAGAAATCTAAATTTAACACATTACAATTGAGAAGACTGTGGTCAATTGTTGTGTATCACTTGTGCTCTCCTTGTAGGGGACATCGGGGTCTCAGTTCTGCCTTTGTGTGAATTCAATTCTTCAGATTAGGAGGGAAATTGATAGTGTCCAAATAAAATATTTGGACTTTCCAAAATAGGATTCATGGCTGATTTAAATCAACAATCTTTACCTGGGGAAAAAGCTTTGCACCCTTATTTCTTCTCTAATGAGAAGAAATTTCAAGACATCCTTTTCCCCAAAACAATGCAATTTACTAGTTTTAACCATTTTCTTTCTATTGCAGGCTTATAGCCATTTAATACAATTCTCAGCAATGCAGAAGACCAATGCCAGTAAGCTATCTTATGAAATTGTACCAAAAGAAAAAATGTGAAGGAGCAAGAAATTTGTTTAAGAACTGATAGCAGAAAGTGTGTATTTTATTACTGCTCTATTGTTTTAAGCCAGAATAAGTCTTCAACAAAAATTTGAGTATTATTATGCCTGCTTTCTGAGAATTTAGAGATATTTAATCATAGCAATATTTTACTGTACTTGATTGGATTTATAATAATGTCAGAGATCTGATTTTCTTTTAAAAACATTTGCTCTATTCAAGAATGTTATAATTAATAATATAGCAGGCACATAAATGTTTGACTATAACTATTATACAAATTTTATAAAGATTAAAAGGATGCAGAGAAGTGAAAAAAGAGCATATTTAATCAAAGTTCAGCTATTTAGTTTTGCCAATTATCACAATGCATCAAAATGTACCAATATAAAACCATTTCTATAATGCAAATGGACAATTTAGAAGCAATGCTAATTTTAATAAATAATATTACAAGAAAGATAATTTTATAATGAATTATACAGATTATAGTAAAAATAATTATCATTCCAAGAAGATCCATGCACAACTGTTTTGAGAATAATTCCAGATAGTGTTGATCTCATGGCCTCATCTATTTTTCTTAAGTATTGATACATTTTTCCATTTAGTCTGGTTTACTGCCAATAGTAGCACCACTGGCATTTTCCTTTGAATCAGTGCACAGTACAGTCATTGTGGTCAATCTTTTTCTATTGATGGAATTGTTGATTCTAGAAATGGGAGCTTTAGTTTCATAAGGTTTGACTTGGAGATCAGACTGTGTAGGGTACTTAGCCCATAATTTACAATATTTACAATTTATAAATTAGGTTTTTATAACTTTCTCCTTTTTCTGTCTTGAACAAGCTTTTCAGTCTCCACATTTTTATGTTAGGTAGTCACAGCTAGTTCTTCATTCTGTTCTAAGTTCCAGATTGTTTTCAGTTGCACCTTGCGCTTTGATCATCTGTTAAAACATATTATTGATATTTGCAATATAACAATCAAAAGTGAGACATAAATACTGCATAGCATAATCAGCAGAAGCATACTGGTTATGTATTTTATAATAGTACATCTTAATTTTAATAACTTTTTAAAATTTTAAAATAAAAAGATAATATGTAACAGCTGCTAATAAGAGGAAAAAGAGTAGACACAAATGCAGCAAAATAAAAAAGCAAAGAAAAAGACCTTTGATTTCTTTTACAGCAAATATTAGGAGCAGATCTTCTTAGGAAAGTTAAAGGAGATTGTGGAACAGACTTACCGTGTTTCCCCGAAAATAAGACCTACCCAGAAAGTAAGACCTAGCACTATTTTCTAAACCTGCCCTAATATAAGACCTACCCCGAAAATAAGACCTAGTGTAAATCTCCAGTTCCAGGAAGACTTTTCAGGGAGCAACCGTGCACCCGTTAAACACCCCCCCTACACACTCACACCCACTATTTGGCACCATAAATATATAAGACCTACCCCGAAAATAAGACCTAGTGTGTTTTTGGGAGCCAAAAAAATATAAGACAGTGTCTTATTTTCGGGGAAACACGGTATATGCAGTCAGAAGACAACTGTTTGTGGATGCTGTGATTCGATTTGTGGGAAAACCTACTGAACAACAACTTCTGCAAAAATACTCAATTGAGTATTTCCTTTTCTTCAGATGATTCGTATTTTATGACAGTTGCAGTATGCAGGTTCATAAGTTCAACTTTTGCGACCTTTTGATAAGCAAAGTCAATGGGGAAGCCAGATTTACTTAATGTATTACTAATTTAACGATTGCAGTGATTCACTTAGCAACTGATCTACAATATCAATTCATGTCAAATTCAGATGATACAGATGATACAGTAGTGGCCAAAATTGTGGAAACTTTTTGGGAAAATTATATTTTTGAGGTTTAATGGCTAATAATGCCACTTTTATTTTAGTAGTACCATAAAATTATGTATCAACGGAAAGATAATTTAATCAAGAAAGTAATGCAATAACTTTTATGAAAGATTTGCTATTAGAATAGCAGTCATAAAGAAGAAAAGTAAAACATATAGAAAAAATGAGATGTACAAAAATTATCACCATAGAAAAAAAATATACAAAAATTATCATCATGTCAGTTAATACTTAGCATTAATACAGTTAATACTTTAGCATGAATTAGGCCTTACAATGACTTCCCATGGAGTGAACCAAGTCTTTTAGTTATAATGCTATAATGTGAAAGCAAGATTGAATGACTGCTTCTACCGTATTAACTGGGTTTTATTGCTGGGTCACTTCTGACCAACAAGTTTCTTTAGTCGGCTCCACAGATTTTCAATTGGGTTAAGGTCTGAGCCAGGCCATTCCAGCAGCAGAATATGAAACCACGTTTTGTACACAGCAGCAACATGACATGGAGCTAAATCCTGTTGAAATATAAATGCTTCATTATCTTGGAAAGATCATGTGCGGAAGGCTTCAGTTTGAGCTCAAGTATCTCATTAATGTATTTTTAGCCATTTATATTCCCATTAATCACACAAATTCTGCCCACACCTTTTGATGTCATACAACCCCAGATTATAACACTGACTAGGTGTTTCATGGTACATGTAATGCATTCTGTAACTGGGAGAGCTAAGTCCCAGTTAAAAATGCATAGACTAGGGGTAGTCCTCGACCTTACAACCACAACTGAGCGCAAAATTTACATTGCTAAGACAGTTGTTAAGTGCAGTTTGCCCCATTTTATGATCTTTTTTGCCACAGTTATTAAGCGAATCACTGAAGTGAAACACATGGTCATTAAATGAATCTGGATTCCTTCATTGACTTTGCTTGTTGGAAGAAGGCTTACATATGACCACAAGATAGTGTAACTATCATAAATACGTGCCAGTTGGATAATACCTGAATTTTGATCCTGTGGCCATGGGGATGCTGCAATAGTTGTAAATATGAAAGCTGGTCATAAGTTACTGTTTTCAGTGATGTTGTAACTTCGAATGATTGTGAGGGCTACCTGTATAATCTGTAATTGTTTCCTGAGAAGAATCCTTTAATTCTTTTAAAAATCAATGGTATTTAAGGCCATTCCTTCAGTAATGACTTACATCACATCTAGCCATTGTTATAGAAAGAAAGCCAGTTCCTATTACTGATATTTCAGAATAATGATGATCTGCTGACTCTAGTAGATACCTTAATTAAGGACATGGTCTTAGAGAAGATGAAGTGTTTTCTAACTTAATAACATTAAAATTATTTTCATTTGGTTCTTAAAATTAGCTATCTGAAATCAATCCTTCAGATTTTGATGCAATGTTAGTTTTCCACAGAGCAAAATGCATGGAATGGATTAAAAAATAATTAACAGGTGAAACTCGAAAAATTAGAATATCATGCAAAAGTTCATTTATTTCAGTAATGCAACTTAAAAGGTGAAACGAATATATGAGATAGACTCATTACATGCAAAGCAAGGTAGTTCAAGCCGTGATTTGCCATAATTGTGATGATTATGGCTTACAGCTCATGAAAACCCCAAATCCACAATCTCAGAAAATTAGAATATTACATGCAATCAATAAAACAAGGATTGTACATAGAACAATATCGGACCTCTGAAAAGTATAAGCATGAATATGTACTCAGTACTTGGTCTGGGCCCCTTTTGCAGCAATTACTGCCTCAGTCGCGTGGCATGGAAGCTATCAGCCTGTGGCACTGCTGAGGTATTATGGAAGACCAGGATGTTTCAATAGCGGCCTTCAGCTCTTCTGCATTGTTCGGTCTCATGTCTCTCATCTTTCTCTTGGCAATGCCCCATAGATTCTCTATGGGGTTCAGGTCAGGCGAGTTCGCTGGCCAATCAAGCACAGTAATCCCACGGTCATTGAACCAGGTTTTGGTGCTTTGGCAGTGTGGGCAGGTGCCAAGTCCTGCTGGAAAATGAAGTCATCATCCCCATAAAGCTTGTCTGTGGAAGGAAGCATGAAGTGCTCCAAAATCTCCTGGTAGAGGCTGCGTTGACCCTGGACTTAATGAAGCACAGTGGACCAACAGCAGCAGATGACATGGCTCCCCAAATCAACACAGACTGTGGAAACTTCACACTGGACTTCAAGCATCTTGCAGTGTGTGCCTCTCCATTCTTCCTCCAGACTCTGGGTCCTTGGTTTCCAAATGAGATGCAAAAGTTGCTCTCATCAGAAAAGTGGACTTTGGACCACTGAGCAACAGACCAGGTCTGTTTTTCTTTAGCCCAGGTAAGGCGCTTCTGGTTGTTTGTTGTTCAGGAGCGGCTTGACAAGAGGAATATGACATTTGAAGCCCATGTCCAGGATCCGTCTGTGTGTGGTGGCTCTTGATGCACTGACTCCAGCCTCAGTCCACTCCTTGTGAAAGTCCGCAACACTTTTGAATGGCCTTTTCCTGACAATCCTCTCCAGGCTGCGGTCATCCCTGCTGCTTGTGGACCTTTTCCTTCCACACTTTTCCCTTCCACATAACTTTCTATTAATGTGCTTTGATACAGCACTTGGGGAACATCCAACTTCTTTTGCAATTACTGTTTTGAGGCTTTCCCTCCTTATGGAGGGTGTCAATGATGGTTTTCTGCACAACTGTCAGGTCAGCAGTCTTTCCCATGATTGTGATTCCTACTGAACCAGACTGAGAGACCATTTAAAGGCTCAGGAACCCTTTGCAGGTGTTATGGCTTAATTAGCTGATTAGAGTGGGACACTTGGAGCCTAGAATTTTCACAATATTCTAATTTTCTGAGATTGTGGATTTGGGGTTTTCATGAGCTGTCAGCCATAATCATCGCAATTATGACAAATCATGTCTTGAACTATCTTGCTTTGCATGTAATGAGTCTATCTCATATGTTAGTTTCACCTTTTAAGTTACATTACTGAAATAAATGAACTTTTGCACGATATTCTAATTTTTTGAGTTTCACCTGTAGATTCCTGTTATTGTTACTATATCTTTTCTAGAAAATCAACCTGAAATTATAGTTCTAGTATCAGTATTCCCTATTTAGAGATCGTATGAAATATCCATATTTTGATCAAATAGAGTACAGGAAATAAAATCCTTGCCACCTTATTTCTGTATTTCATCATCAATCTAAAACAGAAAACTTCTCTTAGACGTAAGTTATATACTCTCCAAATGGTCACTAGATGGCATACTAAATTCGCTTCCTACATCAACCAGGGAAGTGATTGAAGGCTGAGAAACAGGCCCCTCATCAGTCAACAGGAGTGCTGATTTACCACCAGCCTATTAAGTACTGCTCAGCTCAAGCAAATGACAACTAATGACTTAAAAGCACACCCCAATCAACATCTAAAAAGCCACTTACAACACACACTATAAATACCGCACACAGAACAGCACACACTCTGCTAGGAGAAGTTCCCTGAAGATAGGTTCCAGCACGAGTCCAAAACCTCGGAAGACAAAACCTCTGGTCCCGGTGACTGACCCAGATTGGATCTTGCAATATTATCCTGGGAAATGTATATTTGCCTTCATTTATGAGAGATATGGGTGGCTAGCCTTCAAACAATTTGGCTTTGGGAATCCTTCACAGCACATGAGGTATCCACCTATGAACAGCTATGCTTCCTACACCAATGCACTTGAGAAGGGGTCATTCCACGCATCGTACGATACCGACCACCAGTCAATCGGCAGACATATAGCAAAGCATTCAACAAACTTATGCTAGAGATCTTAATCAATTAACAGCCATCTACTATTGGGCAAATACAAAGCAGCGATCAATATACACAAGGGGCATTGCCTATCACAACTCGAAGAACTAGTCATCCACCTAGAGAATGTTATTAGTACCCCCATAAAAGAAAATCCAGCAAGAAAAAGGAACGAGTTGGAGGATAACATTCAAAAGTTAAAACCATGTCCCGAAACCTGTGCAAACCTAGTCTATAATTTATTGACAAACAATTAAGCCAGCAGGAACTACATATACTTGAACATGATAAGGGATTCAACACACGAGAAGCCACACCAAGAGAATTCATAACACGTTTGGAGCCTATATTCAATAGTGTAAAGATTGAAGAGCAGATAAACATGCTATCAGACAAAAAGGATCAGCAATGCCGCTCACACAGAAACCAAACAATACGTTCATCCCAACAGAGCGATGCACCTTGAAAGACCTGAAACAAGATCAGGATATCATTATTTTACCGGCAGACCAAAGAAGCTCAACAGTCGTGATGAATTGCACAGATTATGAAATAAAGGCATTTGCCCTATTCTGTGATTCCTCAGCATACAGACCAGCAAAGACATAAGAGATGAGAACATTGGTCACCTAACTGAATACTTATCTCAGCCAACTCAAACAAAACAACTGCATAATGGAGAAGGGTGAAAAATGAGAAGAACAACTGCTGCCCCAATGAGATTCTACAGACGCCCCAAGATACACAAAATAGGAGTCCCCTCAAACCTATTGTAGCGCTATGAGGCACTCCTATGTCTAACCTGGCTAAATGGCTATCTCAGCGTTTAAGCTTCCTGACCCAACCTTTGAATAGCACATTCACATCATCCACACAATTTCTGACAAAACTACAAGGTTTAAATGTGGCTTCTAATGAAATCATGGTCTCCTTTGATATGGTATCCCTATTTACATCCCTCCCTCCCCACTTAGCATATGCAGTAATAGATAGAAAACTAGAAAAAGATACAACACAGATCAGAACAACCTAACAAGGACACAAAACATGAAGCTACTTCAAAACTATCAACCCACTTTCTTCACATTCAAATGTGAAATGTATGCACAAATAAAAGGGATCCCCACGGGACCCCCAATATAATGAAACATTGCAGAAAAAGTCTGCATAAACATGCATTTTTTTAAAATTCATATTTATATCCCACCCTTCTCCGGAGACTCAGGGCGGCTTACAATTTTGGGATACAACCCAATGCACTCAGCAATAGCCTTCATTCCATTGTATATGCCTGCTTATTACTAAGCGGCATTTTTACAAAGTCAGCTTATTGCCCCCAACAATCTTGGGTCCTCACTTTACCTACCCCGAGAGGATGGAAGGCTGAGTCAACCTTGAGCCTGGTGGGATTTGAGCCTGCAATAATTACAGGCAGCTGGAACTTAAGTGCTAGGCTATTAACAGCCTGCACCACCAAGGCCCTTATTTCAGAACTACTCACTTAAATTTTGCTGCTGTTACATGGGTGACACGTTTGTCATCACCAAGAGAAATGCACTTAAAGATTTTCATACCATACTGAACTCCATCTTCCCGGACATACAGTTCACAATGGAGGAAGAAACATCTAGACCAGTAGTGGCTAACCTTTTTGGGCTCCCGTGCCGATAATTGCACACATGCCGTCACCCAGAAAGCAATGCGCATGGGGCCCCCCACACCCCCTGTGCATGCGTGCGTGACCTCCCCTGCCCCACACATTTCTGCGCATGCATGCCAGATACCCAACAATCAGCTGGTGTGCAGGCAGGACGTGCATGTGCAGTAGACCTGCTCTGGGTGAGGGCTCGCGTGCCAGCAGTAATGGCTCTGCGTACCACTTCTGGCATGAGTACCATAGGTTCGCCACCACAAAGGTAGACAATTACCATTTTTAGAAGTACTTGTTAACAGACAAGAGCAGGGGTGTCAAACTCGATTTCATTGAGGACTGCATCAGTGTTGTGTTTGACCTCGGGGGGGGCATGGCCAGGGAGGCTTGGTCAGCTCAGCATCACTCATGTCTGGGGCATCTATGATGGCCAAGTGCTAAGGCAAGACTTTCCCCAGACCCTCCCTTTCATTATAATCTCCTTCCTTCCTTCCTTTTCTTTTTCCTTCCCTCTTCAATTTCCTTTCTTCTTCCTTCTCCTCTTTCCTTCTTTTTCCTTCCTTGCTCTCTTCCCATCTTTCCTTCTTTTTCCTTGTCTTTCCTCTTTCCTTTTCTCCTTTCCTGTCCCTTCTTGGATGCTCAAATGCAAAATGGGAAACATTTATCCTTTTGTTTTGTTTTGCTTTTAGTTTGTTTTGCTAGTCCTCTGCCAGCAAAAACGGAGCTTAGGAAAGCCATGCATGGCCCTCCTGAGCCCCATTTCAGGCATGATGGCCTCCTGCAGCACTCTACCAGAAAAAAACAAAGCTCAGGGAGGTCGCATGTGGCCCACCCAGGCTCCGTTTTTGGCTGCAACGGCCTCCAGTCCTCTGCCAGTAAAAACTGGGCATGTGCCCAGCCTGCAGGAGGCTGTTGCAGCAGAAAACGAGGCCATTTACACTGGCAGAGGCACTGGGGGCTGGTCCTTTGCTGTTTCCAGGACGGTCCTGTGGGCCAGATCTAAGCACCCCACGGTTGCATCAGAACACTATATGGCAACCCGAGCCGTCCTGGTGAGACGGTAAGCGAAAGGAGCACGTTCTGTCGATCCCAGAGACATCGCAAAGTCCCTGGTAGACCCAGGAAAGCTCCTACAGTCCGGCAGCAGTGGGAAGCAGCCATTTATCTTGAGCCGCTAAGAAGCCGTGCCAGCCTTGGAATAGAAGAAGAAAGAAAGAAGAAGGTGTGTTGGTTTGGGTGAGAAATTTTTACTTAAAATAAATAAATAAAGGAGTACACCAAATAAAAGAATTATTAAAGAAAGACAGAAGACAGAAAAGTTAAGGATAGCAGCGAATGGCAAGGAACTGTCAATTTTATTTGGATTTTTTATTCTTTGTGGGGGGGAAATGATTACTTTGTCTTGCTTCTTTGTTTAAATAACTGGACTGGCCTGAACTTAAAAATAAGAAGAAATTGAACCTTTTTTGCTTTCTTAGTTTAAATATCTGAAGCACTTTTTCTTTTTCTCTCGATTCCTTTTTTACTTTCACTGCTTAGAGCATAGAGATACAGTGTAACTAAGGAACAACTATAAGGAAAGCTAAGCAATATTGCCACCTGGAGGCCACAGGGAAAATCTTTTTCTTAAGAATAACAGATTGTAAAGATTAAGCTATTTTGACTACAGAGAAGTGAGAAAAATAATAAGTTAGCACTGAAAACAGGTGTTGCCTCTAAATAGCTGGTATATAATTGGAAAGCTGAATAAGATTAAAAGAAAGAAAGAACACTGTGACCTTGAACAAGATATATGCTTTTGACTCTGGCTTTCTGGACTGACTGAATGTTACACTGAAATTTTGGTTTACTTAGTGACATGGATTTATAAATTATAGCTGGTACCTTTCATTTTTTTTGTTTTGTCTTTGTTTGTTTGTTTTATTCTATTTTTGCTGGAGTACATATTGGATTTATTTTTCTCTCCTTTTTTACTGGGCTTCTTTTATTTTTTGGTCCAGTTCCTCAATATGGATTAATTTTGGATTGGTTTTTTTTCTCTTTTATTTTTTCTTTTTCCCTTTATTGATAGTTTGATTAGTAAGTGGACTAACAAGTTATAATTGGGCATTTTTGGACTTGTTGCTGCTTTTCTCTCTTGGCATTCCCTTTTTCTCTCCTCTTCTATGTAGAAGTGGATGGATTTGTATTGTTATTTCTTTTTTTCCCCTTATCTTTTTGGGAAATTTCTCCTTTGGACTCTTCCTGGGCTTTTTGAATTTTATATATTTTTACTCCGATTTCTTTTATTGGATTTATAGTTTCCTTTTCTGCTATTGGATTCATCAACTCCATCGTTATTTCTTCTTCTTCTTTTCTTCTTTTTGTTCCTCTTTTTATTGGATAAAATTGGATTAAGGTAGAGAAGAACCTGAAGATTTGTTTTTATTTCCCTTTGGGCTTTTGTGAATGGATTATAACTTGATCTGATATGAGTAAGAGAATACCTATTGGATCATCAATTCTTACTTCCTCATCCCTGAGCCCAGCTGGTCAACGATCTATTACAACGATGTTGCGGCAGGAGAAAGATAAAGAAAATGAGACCTCTATACAAGAAATTAAGTCAATGTTTCAAGTAATACAAGATCAAGGGAAGTGTAGAGAGGATAGAATAGAAAAGCTGGAGGAAAGGATGGAGAAGATGGAAGTAGATATACAACAGGTGTTAACAATATATGGAGAAAAAATACAGAAGATGGAAGAAAGGGGTGACAAAACAGATAACACGAATAACATCCCTTGACAGCATAGTAGAATCCCTGGACACTATAAAATCAAGATTAACTAACCTTGAAAAAAAAGACACAACACAAAAAAACGAACATCCAATAGCTAGCTGCAAACCACAACTTTATGCAACAACCGCAACCACAACCCAATCCACAAAAAACCACAAATCCAACAAATAATGATATCTCAGTCCTCATCAGAGAAGCTGTCGAGCACAAACGGAAATGTCCAAATGCCATATTTGGTCTAGAAGACATCAATGACAATGATGACATCACAATTGTCCGCAACATCATCAGTGACTATCAAGCATCAACCATCTCCCCTGATGAAATACTTGACATTTCCCGCACCGGCCCAGAGTTCAAAAACAAAGACAGCAAAGATTCTGCAAGGTCAGTTGCAAAAATGAAATAAACAAATGTAAATTCATTTCTACTATAAATTCACTCGCCAAAAGCAAAACCAACCATAAGAACCTCCGTTCTCGCCCTGACCTAACCTTACAGCAACGTGTCCGCTCCCGTGAACTCTGCACAGAACTCAAAAAACGCCTAGACAATGGAGAGAAGGACCTATACATTGACTACCGTGCTGATTGTATCAAAAGTAAATCACACAACCCACAACTCCGCATTCAACCCTACTTCAACCAATCCACCATCACCCTAAACTAGGCATGCACGCCCCTAACTACCTCAATTCCAACTACAACTGGCCTTAAATGCAAGCTACTCACTGCAAGAAGTCTTGTAAATAAAATACCTGAATTTCTCCTCTTACTAAATACAGCTACATTTGACATCATATTTGTCTGTGAAACATGGCTCAACAAATCTCTCCCTGACTCCATTACCACAGTAAGAGACTATCATGTTTACCAATCAGATCGCGAAATCCGTAGAGGTGGTGGTGTTGCTATCTTCTATAAAAAGTCTGTACATCTAAAAAACATCCAAGTTACCCAGGAGCTTGCTCTTCCTGAGACCATCGTCTGTGAACTGTCCTTAAATATCAAATTTCAATTCTTACTATGTTATAGAGCCCCTGATTATGACATTGAACATGTAAACAAGTTACATTCACTACTAACTTGGGCAACATCCTGCCCACACATTTTTATCTTTCTTGCTGACTTCAATCTACCACATATTAACTGGACCCTAAACGAATATAAAACTGAACCCATGCATGCAACCTTCTACAATGTGTAACAAAACTAGGACTGGAACAACTAGTAACCAGCAATACTAGACTTAACAACTGCCTCTATCTCATCTCCTGCAATAGTTTGAATTCAATTTACAGAATACAAGTTAAAGAACCCTTTTCCAACAGTGACCACAACATGATTGACTTTTGTCTCAACATACGTTCACACAAAAATCATCATAACAACGGGATCCCCAATTATAACTTCAAATAAGGCAACTATGATCTTATAGACAACGATCTCTCATCTCTTGATTGGCAATTTCTATTCACTGGATGCAATACTGTTGAAGACCATTACTACATATTTTTACATGAAGTCAAAATAGTCATCAAACTATATGTACCAATAACAACTCCCAAAACCAGAAAAAAAAAATACCCATATCAATAAGGAAGCTTCAATCCAAAAAGAAATCTCTTTGGCGAAAAAACAAATCTGGTCACGTTGCCAACTTCAAAAGCCGATACAAAAATTTATGCCACCAGATAAAGACTGAATGCACCAATTATCACATTAAACAAGAGGAAAACCTTCTACACACCAATTCCATCCACGCTTGCTACAATTTTGTAAACAACAAACTAAAAGATTCAAGGTCCATCCCACCCCTGAAAGGACCTAATGGTAAAGACTGCAATGATGACACCATTAAAGCCAACCTCTTTAACACATTCTTTGGCTCAGTATTTGTAAACAGCAATGGATCATGCCCAGTATTTCCTAATTGCACCACTGACAACTACAATGATCTAATACTTATCGATTTTACAGAAGACAATGTTGAAAAAGCACTACACAATCTAAAACCATCTCTATCTATTGGACCAGATGGAATATGTGCCTACTTCCTAAAAAAGCTATCTACTGCCATAGCCGAACGTCTAAGCATAATCTTTCAAAAATCCTTCAGAACCAGCTCCTTGCCACACCTATGGTCACTAGCCACGGTCATCCCTATCTTCAAAAAGGGAGACCCCAGCCTAGTTGAAAATTACACACCAATCTCTTTATGCTGCGTCACCTGTAAAGTCATGGAATCAATTATTAACCAATCTATTATCCTCCACTTAGAGACAAGCAACCTACTCTCTAATAAACAATTTGGTTTCAGAAATAAACTATCCTGTAATCTGCAACTCTTAATCTGGAAAAACATATGGACTACACAACTCGATCAGAGCAAAGCAATAGACTCAATTTACATAGACTTCTGTAAAGCCTTTGATTCAGTGGTACACGACAAACTACTCCTAAAACTAAAATCTTATAATATCTCTGGACACGTGCATAACTGGATAGAAGCATTCCTGTCAAACAGGCAACAAATGGTCAAAATTGGGAGCGTCCTATCAAATTATGTACGTGTCAACAGTGGTGTCCCCCAAGGCAGCGTTCTAGGACCAACTCTCTTCATACTCTACATAAATGACCTCTGTGATCATATTAAGAGCAACTGTGTTCTCTTCGCCGATGATGTAAAGCTATTCAACACCACCGACAATACTGGTACCCTTCAAAAAGACCTCGACTATGTATCAGAATGGTCAAACAAATGGCAACTTCAAATCTCAACAAATAAATGCTCTGTCTTACATATTGGCAAAAAAATCAGAAAATAAAATACAAGCTGAATAGTCAAGACCTTGTTGATGATCCAAACTCTATCAAGAACCTTGGAGTACTCATCTCTAATGATCTAAGTGCTAGAACCCACTGTAACTACATAGCCAAAAAGGCATTAAGAGTTGTTAACCTAATCCTGCATAGCTTTTTCTCTGGTAATATCACACTACTAACGAGAGCATACAAAACATTTGCTAGACCAATACTTGAATACAGCTCATCAGTCTGGAACCCGCATTACGTATCTGATATTAATACAGTTGAGAAAGTCCAGAAATATTTCACAAGTAGAGTTCTCCACTCCTCTACTCATTGCAGAATTCCTTATGCCACCAGATTTGAAATTGTAGACCTAGAAAACCTAGAACTACACCATCTTCAGTCCGATCTAAGTATAGTACATAAAATTATATATTGCAATGTCCTACCTGTCAATGAATACTTCAGCTTCAACCATAACAATACAAGAGCACACAATACAAGAGCACTCAAGGTAAACCGCACCAAACTTGATTGCAGGAAATATGACTTCAGCAACAGAATGATCAATGTCTGGAATACTCTACCTGACTCTGTGGTTTCTTCCCCAAACCCCAAAAACTTTATTTATCTCTTATTTAACTTTTATTTATCTACTATTGACCTCACCTTTCCTAAGAGGTCTGTAGGGGGTGTACATAAATGCACCAACATGCCTACCATCCCTGTCCTATTGTTTCTTTTTATTTTTCTTATATGTATCCATTTCATGTATTCATAAATATGTTTATACTTATATGTGTTACCTTATAATCGCTTGACAAAATAAATAAATAAATAAATAAGAAAGTAGGAGAAATAGATAATAGATTAATAATGGTCAAAAGTGAAAAAGGGAAAGATTCAATATTCTGGGAGATGGAAAAGGCTGATTTCTACTTAAAATTTCAAAATATCAAGGAAGAAAAGGGAGAAAACCTTAAAGAACTTATGACAGAAATATTAGCAGAACCCTTGGAGATGACCAAAGAAAAAGTGATGGATAGAATGGATGAAATATATTGAGTATTTATTAGATATGTGATAAAAAAACAAACTACCCAGAGAAGTACATGTGAGATTTACCAAGAAAACAATAAGAACAGAGATACTGCAGAAGGCAAGAGACAATTTATTGTACAAGGGACATTATAGCCTTGAAACAAATACCAAGAAAAGAGAGATTTAAGAAGAGACAAGGATGTTAATCAAAAAAGAAATTAACTATAGATGGTTGATCCCGGAAGGTTTGACATTTATTTGGCGAGAACAAAGACATAGAACTGACTCGATGGAGAGCGCAGAATTATTCTATAATGAATACTTTGGAGGAACAGAAGATGAGAGAGCAAGAGAAGAGGAACTCAAAATACGAGCAGAAATGGAAATGGAGAAGGAACAAAGGGAGGAGAGGAGACAGGAGGAGGGAGCAGTAGGTGGCCAAATGATAATTACAGAACCAAGGGAACAGAGAACAAGAAGAGCAATAAATCCTAACTATAAAGTATAAATAATGGAAGAGAAAAAGAAATTAATCAATGGATTAAATTCGTCTATTAAAAGGAAAAAGATATTGCATAAATTAGGAAGATTAGATATGGATATAATCTCCCTACAAGAAGTGTATATTAAAAGACAACATGCACATTTGTTGAATTGTCATAGAATTGGGACTATATTTACCTCATTGGCACAACAAAATAAAAGAAGAGTTGCCTTATATATTAGAAATACAATTAAAGCCAAGCAAATTTATGCAAATGAAGAGGGAAGAATATTGATGGTTGAAATAATAGACAATAACTCAAAAGTACTTTTAATTGCAATTTATGCTCCCAATAACCAGCAAGACCAATTTTATAAGAATTTACATAATAAAACAATTGAACTGGATTATGATAAGATATGCATTCTTGGAGATTTTAATGCAATCATAAACACTGAACTGGACTATAAAACACAGAAAACAAATAAGAAAAATAGGAAAATATTACCCAAATCTTTCTTTAAGATGGTGGAGGAGCTGAGTATCAAAGATATATGGAGAGAACTGAATAGCAAAAATAGACAATTTACATCTACTCAAATAGACATTTATCATGGTCAAAAATAGACATGATTTGGATGTCAACAGATTTAATACCTAATATTCAAGAAGCAAATATTGATACAAACATTTGGGCTGACCACAACCCAAAAGGATTAAATGGAAGAGACAGAAGAAAAGATTAAGATGGACTTTGAATAATGCAGTTTTGAAAGAAAAGAATTTATCCTGGAAAAAGAGTTGGCTTTCTTCCTTAAAGAAAACAAAGCAGGAGAAACCTCACTACAAAATGTATGGGATACTATGAAAGCGTATACCAGAGGGGTGATTCTAACCTATACAAGAAGAAGGAATATTAAAAAGAGACAAATACAACAATCCCTAGAACAAGAGCATAAAAAATTGGAGAAGGATTTACAAAGATATCCACAGCACAATAATATTAAAAATCAAATGGATATAATTAAACACAAAATTGGACTAATGGAAAAAGAAGAACTGGCACAAAAGATTAAAGGGGTAAACAGAACTATTTTGAAAAAGCAAATACACCAGGGAGATGGCTAGCATATAAATTAAAGAAAGAAAAAGAATCAAAAAGAAGACCACAATTAATGGATGAAAATGGCACATTATGTTATGAAAATGAAGAGAAGAAAAAAATAGCACAGAAATTTTATGAGAAACTATATGATCAAAAGGCAATACTAGAAAACAAAGTACAGCAATATCTACAAGAAGCAGAATTACTGAAAATACCTGATGAAATAAAGACCATGTTAGATGAGAAAATAACAATGATGGAACTGACAGAAGCAATAAACAGACAAAATATTGGAAAAGCCCCTGATCCGGATGGGCTACCAGCTGAATTTTATAAGACAATTCAGGAAGTAATTTCTACTACAATGTTGGAAGTACTGAATGAGGTTTTGACAAAAAATAAAGTACCCAACTCATGGACAGAGGCATATGTTACACTTATACTAAAAGAAGATACTGATCCACAACAAATAAAAAATTATAGACCAATATCCCTGCTAAATGCTGATTATAAAATATTTGCTTCAATAATGGCAGAAAGACTAAAAAGATATTTAAACTGTGCCACAAGGCTATTAGGTGAATTTAAAAATTTCCTGTGAAATTCATCACTTGACCACAAGGGGTTGCTGCAAGCTAGTAGTTAAATGGCAGGCAGTTGGGCTGTGAAAAACTGAATTGTAGGCAGTTATGCTGAGGGGAAAGGTCATCAAAGGATGTTATACTTTAGTCCAATGCATGGACAACTATGATTAAGTGATTTCCCTTTGCTGATTAATGCAGGCTATTATTCTTTGACTTTAAATTACCTCTACTTTCATTAGAGGAAAAATCTTTTTGGCTCTGTTAGCAAAGAGAAACAACAAGCTGCATTCCTGTCTTTAACTTGCTTACTGGATTTGGTTTCTCTCTTTGGGGGGGGGGTATATGGCCTGCTGCTATGGAGACGGTTCAGCACTAAGGAATTTATGACCCTGTTGCTTGGAGACCCGTCATAAACTGGCTAGAAGGGGGCTCTTTATTATCTTGTTCCTGTCGAAGAACAGAGGGAACCAATCTTTCTTTTTTCTTGTGGCTGAAAACTCAGGAAATATCACAGATTCCTGCCCAAATTCTGTCTCTTGTTTGCAAAAAACAAGAGGTTGCAGGGAGAGACAGGGACAATGTTACTTGTTTTGTCTCTAACAAGTGGGGGGGTTTCTGGCTCCTCCCAACAATTCAAACAGGCTGTATAACTTTGAACACAGGAAATCAACTTTGTCTTTTCTGACTGAATAGTCAGGAAACATCACAGGCTCCAACTCAAACTCTCTCCATCTTGTTTTGCAAAACAGTCTTTGAGCCAGCAACCAAAAGATGCAAATTGAGCCAGAGAGGAAGTAACTTGTTTGTCTCTTGTGAAAAAGGGGGGAATTCTGACCCCTCCCAGCAATTCAAACAGGCTTTAAACTTGTCGCTCAGAAAGAGAGAGAGAGTCTTTCACAGGCAATCTGATTAACTTATATCTTTACTCAGATTAGCATTGTATTTTCACTTGGGAGTTCCGATTTCAATATACTTTTACTCTTGTCACAGGAATTCAAATTGTTTTTACTCTTCACAGGAATTCAGATATAACATCATTCTTTTACTGGGGGAATTCTGATTAGCACTATTCTTTTACTGTTCTGTCTTTTATAATTACTGGCTGAATGTATAAAGACAGACAGGCAAACTCTACAAAGTCTTCCATACAAAGTTTCTTTATTGGTTCACCAGGCATCCTCAAATATAACTCATGGTTATGTTGAGATTCATCCTAATGTCCAACTCTTTGCACAGATGAATTCATAGTGTAAAAGAATAGTGATCTTTCATCCCATAACAAAGGAGCAAGGGGGTGAGGCACCAGCACACTGCTGGGGTCTAGGCAAGAGTGAAAGACCTCCCCAACCCAACCAGGGGTCAATTCAGTGACCAATCAGGATTACAGATGTGACCACATGACATGAACTACATTTCCCAGAATGCATTAACTACATTTACCATGAGGTATTCCCTTAAGGGGACAGCTCCCAATTTTAATTTAACTATCTGAATTCCCATTACCTATATACTGTCTGGACAGCACAAACATACTGCCAAAAATATTGTACTTATTCCAAACAATTCCAATAAGACTGAAAAAAACATTTTGAAGACTCAAATAAAATTATGATGAAATTTATTTGGCGAGGGGAAAAGGCAAGAATTAAGATAACATTATTATATGATGCAAGGTTGAGGGGGTTTTTGGATTACCCAATTGGAATTATATTATTGGGCAACAATACTGATGTGGATGAAGGAATGGATTGTATTGAAAAATGCCAGATTATTAACATTAGAAGGGCATGATTTACAACTGGGTTGGCATGCATTCTTATGATATAAAGAAAGTAAGGCACATGGATATTTTAGGAGACATTACATTAATGAGGCACAACATAAAAGAAGAAATATATTGTTTAAAACTATTTCTGATTCCAAGTTCTGAGTCTTGTAATTTCCCGCAACATTTGAGATGCTTTATTAACAGTATGGGAAAAAATAAGAGACTATCATTATATGAAAATACCAGTCTGGTTATCAACATTAGAAGCTTTTACATATCCACAGCTATTTAAAAAGAAACATATAATTAGATATGAAGAAATTCTAAATGAAAAGGGTGAATTCAAAACAAAGCAAGAATTAGTCTTACAAGGGATAAATATAAATTTTTATTCGTATTTGCAAATACATACAAAGTATGAAAAATGACTGAAAATGACTCGGTTTTATAAGGAATTGACTGAATTGGATAAAATCCTAACAGGCACCGAAGAGAAGTTGATTAAAAAACTATATGGTTATTTATTAGAAGTGAAATCAGAGGATGAACAAGTAAAAGAAACAATGATTGTGTGGGGAAAAATTTTTGGATATGGAATAGATTTAGATACGTAAATGGCAGATATTATGGTCTAGAAATTATAAATTAACTATGTCAACAGCCTATAAAGAGAATTTGTATAAGATATTTTACAGGTGGAATTTATCCCTAATGAGAATTGCTAAGATGTTTAAAGACAAGTTGGCGAAGTGCTGGAAATGTCAGAAGTCACCAGGATCATACTACCACATGTGGTGGACATGCACAGAGGCTAAAAAGTATTGGACTAGAATACACATGTGGCTGGAGAAGATGATAAAGCAACCTATAGACTTAAAACAGAGACATTTTTATTGGGAATTTTGCCTGAGGGTTATAACAAAGAGTTAACGTATTTGATTATCAATATATTAACAGCAGCTAGGATTGTATTTGCACAAAATTGGAGAAATGAGAAAATTCTGACAGAGGAAATAATTAAGAAAATAATGGAATGTGCAGAAATGAGTAGATTGACAATGGCGATTAGAGAACAAGAAGAAAAAGACTAATATAAAATTTGGAATTTATTTTATGAATGGCTGGATAGAAGAGTAAAGAATTGCATTATTTAAGTATAGTATAATATATTGTTATTGATAAATGGATGAGTTAGATAGAGTAAGAAAATGAATTTGAAATATATTATTGAAAGTCAACAATTATAAAACTAAGGATAACAGAGTAAGTGATATATGTGATGTAAAATACTGATTAGAATGATTATAAACATATACAAGTTAAATATATATGATAACATTATTTTATGCACGAAGAAATATGTACCCAACTGACACACTGTGGAACAGAAAGGTTTTATATGTTTGTTTTTTGTTGTTGTTATAAAAATAAAAAACTTTTATTTAAAAAAAAAGAACACTATATGGCAGTTGAAAACCCACTGTAGTACCACCAAGCCAAATGGAGAACAGCTACCTACATGAACAATTTGAGCAGAATGGGTACCCACAATCATATGTCACAAGATTCTGTGCAACATGGCCGGGAGAGAAAGGATGAAACAAGGTACAAGACCAGGGGTGTCAAACTCGCATCGTCACAGCATCGTCACATGTCATATTGGGACTTTTTTCATTCATTAAACCGGGTGGGGGCGGGCCAGCATACGATGCATCTGGCCAGCAGGCTGCGCGTTTGACACCCCTGTATAAGACCAACCACATGGCACACTCTGCCATACATCAAAAACATTTTGGAAGCTGATGAATGCAGCTTCTGAGATCTGCAAGTGGGCACCATACACTACCCAGAAGGTAACATATGAGGACAACTTATGCATTGTAAAGATTGCTTAGAGGTGGGAGATACTTCCAATGTAATCTATCGAATCCCCTGTATGGATTGCCCTGTGACTATGTAGGACTGACAAGGAGGAAGCTAACCACCAGATTGCAAGAACGCAAGCGAGTAGTCAGCTGAGACCTGAACACATTGGTAGCCTCACACTGCATGAACAAGGACACATATTCAATTTTGCAGCTACCAAGATGGTTGGATGAGCAGGCACAAAAACAGCCAGAGAAATGATTGCAGTCTGGGAAACAGGACCTTGTCAGTCAACAGAGAGTACTGGTTTACCACCAGCCTATCAAGAAGTTAGAAGATGAGGGCTGGGCAGCACATGGCAGCTAATGACTTAAAAACCAGCCAACACACCTCAGTCAACACGTAAAAAACCCATTTATAACAGGCACTATAAATACCACAAACAGAACAGCATACACTCTGCTACAGAGAAGTTCCCTGAAGATGCGCTCCAGTATGAGTCCAAAAGTTCGGAAAACAAAACTTCTGGTCCCGGATTGGATCCTGCAACATTATCCTGGGGCCTACATTCATAAAGGTCATGTTGTCTTAACAATACACATTTTAATAGTACACTAGACAACCTATGAGCCATTGTTTTAGAGATATTTCTTTAGCAGACTTCCTCAATGTCTTCAACAATGCAGAGCTTCTAATCTAATGTACTTGAAAAGTTCTTAAAAATTCAGGGAGATATTCAGAGATGTATCTGCCTTGAAAGTAGCCCATGTTGAATTGCATAGCACAGTCACATATAAGGAGTTGATCACAGGAAATGTTTTGTGACATTATAACATTTTACCATTATGTCATAAAATGGCTTTATGATATTTTTTATAAAATTGTTTATAAAATAATGGTTTATAAAATTTGCCAATTTTCAGTTCCACAGAAGGCATGAGTCCCAGATTTTGAACACATTCTGTAAACTGGCTCATTTGGGGTACCTTGGTTGAAAAACTCTTGCATCTGATGCACTGTTTTGCCCAGTTTAAAGGTTACAGATAGAAGAGTTTAGTAGTATATAGATATTGTCAAGCAAATTGTTCAGGTAAATTATATTTGTTTTCCCTTGATATTTACTGCATTGTTGTTGATGTTGTCCATTTTTTTATTGCTGAAAAAGTTTTTTCTGTTTCTATGCCCAATAGAGTGATAGTACACAAAACTCACTTTTTTACTTTATCCTTGACATATTTTCTCTTTTTAAAGTTTTTATATTCATGTCTCTAGTGATTTCCTGAAACATCGGAATTGGTGTAAAATGTACTTAAAAATGAGATTTTATAATATTAGTCTCCCACAGGCAAATTAATATTAAACAAATTAAAAATTTGAATTGCTTAACCTGAAAGTTTGACAATTGGTTGAACTAACTCCATACTTTTTGGTAGATGACTCTCTAGGTAGTGATCAGGATGACCATTAGACAGTACAAGAGATCAGAAATGAAATATAGAAATCTCTATACCATCTAATTGTCTTCTGGATTTCTGGAGTACAAATATGGTAATCCTAGAGACAGGTCTTAAGCTGCACTAGTGCCTATGTAAGTTTCTGCTACAGTTGCCAAAATTCTGTTGCTTTCCTTAGATCCTTAGATATTAAAAATAGCTAGCACTTGCACGTGTACTTACATACTATATATATGTATATATGTATATATATGTTTTCGTAGATTTTCACGGGTAAAGGTATGTAGGTCTTGGTGTATTCGGGTCTTGTCCC